>BLSH010249321.1:21423-36587 GCA_018402905.1 Glandirana rugosa
ACTAACAAAATTTTAGTAGTGTATGACGATCTCCCTCTCCAAGGACGACCTCGACACTCCCCGTTTACTAATAAGATTATAGTAGAGGATGACGATATCCCTCTCCCAGGACGACCACGACACTCCCTGTCTAATAACAAGATTTTAGTAGTGTATGACGATCTCACTCTCCAAGGACGACCACGACACTCCCTGTCTAATAACAAGATTTTAGTAGTGTATGACGATCTACCTCTCCAAGGACGACCCAGCATCAGCAGGAACCTCTCCCTATAGCACTAGGAGATGATTTTAGAACAATAATCTGTCCCTAACAGCACCAGCAGGAACCTCTCCATCTAGCAGTATGTGATGATTTTAGAACAATAATCTGTCCCTCACAGCACCAGCAGGAACCTCTCACTCTAGCAGTATGTGATGATTTTAGAACAATAATCTGTCCCTCACAGCACCAGCAGGACCCTCTCCCTATAGCAGTAGGAGATGATATTAGAATAATCATTTGCCCCTCACAGCTCCAGCAGGAACCTCTCCCTCTAGCAGTATGTGATGATTTTAAAACAATCATCTGTCCCTCACAGCACCAGCAGGAACCTCTCCCTATAACAGTAGGAGATGATTTTAGAACAATAATCTGTCCCTCACAGCACCAGCAGGAACCTCTCCCTATAGCACTAGGAGATGATTTTAGAACAATAATCTGCCCCTCACAGCACAAGCAGGAACCTCTCCCTATAGCACTAGGAGATGATTTTAGATTAATAATCTGTCCCTCACAGCACCAGCAGGAACCTCTCCCTATAGCAATAGGAGATGATTTTAGAACAATAATGTGTCCGTTACAGCGCCAGCAGGAACCTCTCCCTATAGCAGTAGGAGATGATTTTAGAACAATAATCTTTCCCTCACAGCATCAGCAGGAACCTCTCCCTTTAGCAGTATTTTATGATTTTAGAACAATAATCTGTCCCTCACAGCACCAGCAGGAACCTCTCCCTATAGCACTAGGTGATGATTTTTGAACAATAATCTGTCACTCACAGCACCAGCAGGGACCTCTCCCTATAGCAGTAGGAGATGATTTTAGAATAATAATCTGTCCCTCACAGCACCAGCAGTAAGCTCTCCCTATAGCACTAGGAGATGATTTTATTTAATTTAAATTTTTATTGAAACAGTGCGCATGCGCGGGAGCTCCGAGATGGCCGCCTAGCCCGGAGCTCCGCTTCTTCGCCCGCCCGGCAAGCCTACAGCACAGTCTGCGAGCCTCCCAGGTGTTCCCAGCACGAAGGATCTGGGATCCAAGTACCTTCAGAAGCCAGGGGGCTTGCTGGCTGAAGCCTAAATCTAGTAGCGGGAGCGGCCCATCCGAAGTTTATCGGCGGCGGGGTGTCCCAAGATGGCTGCGGCCACGGCCTACGGAGAGTGCTGATCCCCCGCTGGTTTTGGGGAGCCCTGGAGCAGGAAAAGATCACTCGGACAGCCCCTCCTTTCCAGACTGGTGGCCAGCATCACAGTAAGTGTCTCAATTAAGAGCACAGCAGCTTCCAAAAGAGTCCACAGAAACGGCCGGGTGTACCAAGATGGCCGCCACCCGGGGCTCAGGCCTTTCCTTACCACCACTCTGAACAGAGATCTTTTGCAAATCCACAGTAAACCCATCTGAGGCTCTTTCCAATTAGGAATCTATACTACAGACAACTGGGAAGCCCTTTCAGGCCTACCTCACCTATTGCTCAGGTCCCAGTCCTGCAGCACATTACACAGCAGCATTCATTACTACTCCAGAACAATTTAAGGAGCCACTGCACTAAAGGATATCCTGTCCGCTTGACAAGTCACATTGGTCTCCCATGTCTGGCCCCACGGCCAAAAAAGACCTTAGCCAACTTTTTGCTGCGGCAACACCCCAGGGGACCACATTAGCAGCAAAGGCCCCAGATATGGCGGGGGTCGTCCAAGATCATCACAATAAAGAAAGCCCCTTTTCTGAGATCTCAGGACCGTCAGGTCGTCTGGACATCAGACCAGTTTTATCCCCGGCCCTCCTGAACTTCACTCCAGGACCGAAAGGGGGACAATTTCAACAACCCATTCCCTCCCCTACATCTACTGAGTCCCTACTTGGCCGGTTCCAGGGTGATCTCGCCTCCCCCCAGTTAGAACCGAACAGTCCAGCCCCAACCTTTCAGAACCACCATAACCATGACCTGTCCATACAAGTTGAAGACCTTTACCACAAGTTTTCAGCTCTCCTGGAAAGGGGACTAGCCAACACAATTGCCACCATTACAGGGGAGATGAAGTCAGATTTTCAAATGTTCGGTAACCGGATGGAAGCCATTGAGAACAAACTTGAGGCCACCGCGGCTCCCTCTAACCAGAACTCTGACCTAATATGTTCACTACAGGAGCAACTGGATACGGCATTGTCAAGAATTTACGATCTAGAAAACAGATCCAGGAGATATAACTTCCGAGTGAGGGGCCTCCCAGAAGAGGTGAAAGATGTCCCCGAAGCAATACAAAATTTAATCTCCAATTTACTTCCAGACACCCCTAAGCACCGCCTGGAACTGGATAGGGCCCACAGAGCTCTGGGCCCCCCACGGAAAGATGGTACCCCGAGAGACATAATTGTTAAGCCCCACTATTACGCAATTAAAGAAGGGATCATGAAGCAAGCCAGGACCTCAGAAGAAGTACTGTGCAAAGGGTATTCGGTCCAAATCTTTGCGGATCTAGCTCCATCTACTATTCAAAAACGGAGATCTCTCAAACCCCTTCTGAAAGTTCTAACGGAAAAGGACATCAAATACAAATGGGCCTTCTCATTCGCTGTCAAATTTTCCCTAAAAGGGAAGGAATATGCTTTCTCATCCCTTCAGGAGGGAGAGAAACTTTTTTTGCATCTCCACCTGATTTCTCAAGAAGCAGACATGGACACCACTAATAACCCCAGCTCCTCCAAGAGACATTCCCCCACCAGCCCCAGGACCCCCCTGTGGAAAAAAGCCAAACCCAAAAGAGCTAAGGAAAATGGTCCTCTGTGATCGGTCTGATCCTGCGGTCAACTTTAAACTACTCTCTGCTTCCCTATGTACTGTTTAGAGTTACAGATGTTCCGGGGTTAGCTCTCCTCATGATGCTCTCCGCTGTCCCTTAAAGGAGGGGGAGGACATATTATCTCCATTCTTAAAATCCAGTTTTGCTCGACACAACCCCTTCTGTTGTTATGTTGGGTTGCGGGGCGGGCGAAGGCCCACATGCGCCTCCGCCTCTCTCCTTCTGACCTCTCTAGGCAGATTGGAGATGGGCAGTCTGGCCGAAATAGCCAGACACATAGATTTCTACAAAGGGGTATCCAAGGGGCTCTATAGTTTCTCCCCTCTTGGCTACAAGACCCTTAGTAGGAGAAACAGGCCCTTTTTAGGGCCCTTTAATTTGCGATATTGGTATGCTTCATGTACTTCTCTTCTCATCTTAGCTCTCTGTTCCTTTTCTTTTTCTTTCCCTCTCTCCTTTTTTTTTTCTAGAGTGTGTGCTGCTCAAGTCACTGATACTGGGAACATGCGGGGTGCCCGGAACTTTGCTGGCTTCCAGGTGCGGGTGAGTTGCTTCATTGTCATGAGTTTTAGATGCATGTGTAATGATGGCTGACCATACACGAGGCCCTTTAAGGATAGCTTCCCACAATGTGCAGGGAATTAACTCCCCTGTCAAGCGTAGAAAAATAGGAGACCACTACAAATCATTGAAATTGGATGTCGTAATGCTTCAGGAAACTCGCTTTCCTGTTAGTTACAAGCCCAACTTTATACATTCCCACTTTCCTAAATTCTTTCTAGCCAGTGCTGAAACTAAAACTAAAGGCGTAGCTATTTTAGTTTCGAAGACCTGCAACTTCACACTGTTGTCTGAAGTTAAGGACCAGGAGGGCAGATATATCCTTGTAAAAGGCACCATAGATGAACAAATTGTATCTTTTGTTTCATACTATGCCCCAAACAAAGGCCAGTTGAGATTCTTCCGGAAGATGCTAGATACCCTATCTCCTCTTCTAGAGGGAGCTATCGTTTTTGGGGGAGACTCCAACTCGGCTTTCAACCAATCTCTGGACAAATCAAGGCCCCAAGGTAAACAATTAATGCATCCCTCTAAAGAAAGCCTGAAAATAGCCAAACTTTTACATACACACAACCTAGTAGATACCTGGAGGGACAAACACCCGACCAAAAGAGACTACATACACTCAAAACAAATCAAACCTCATGTCCAAACCTTCTTTGTAATTCGAATGTTTTGTTGTACATGCATCATATATGTCAACTGATAAATGTGGATGTGGACATCTTCTTTTTGTCTTTCAAAATTTAATAAAAATCTATTGAAAATACATTTTTATTGAAAAAGAGGAATACAATAAAAGTAGCATACACAAGTTGTACAATCAGAATTCAAATGACATGTAGACTGATCAAAGCATTGTGTAACGTACAGTCACATCAGTATATGCTTTAGAATAATGCAAAGAATGGGAAAAGGAGAAAAGAGGAGAGGAAGAGAAAGAATGAGTTGAAAGGAACCTGAGAAAAAATACACGTAACATGTCAGCCTGCTTGAGCCTAAATTGGATTTTTGAGTATTATGTCTTACAGTAAAATCTGAGTATCAAGGGGTAAGAAGTGTAAGAAGCTTGAAGACCTAGGAGCCATATTGAGAGCGATCCCATGTTACCCAAGACTTATTAAATTGAATTAGGGTGTCCTCATTCAAAGCCGTTAGATATTCCATGGCCCTGATCTCCCTTATGTTGGTTATAAGTTGGTTACTTGACGGGATTGCCGTAGACTTCCACAGCTTTGGAATAGCGCGTCTAGCTGCTGTTAAAATATGTCTAGTTATGACTTTAGAAGGCTTAGGTATCCCTTTGATGCTTAGGCCCAGGAGGAGGTGTAGAGGGTCTAAAGGTATGTCTACCTCCAGGACTTGGACCAAAACCTCTCGAACTACTTCCCAAAACTTTGCGATTTCAGGACAAACCCAGAAGATGTGATATAAGGAGCCCCTACCTGCCTGGCATCTCCAACACAGATCCGATAAGTCTTTATTTATGGCATGTAGGGTTGTTGGGGTCTTGTACCAAAACATCAATATTTTATATCTGTTTTCTTTATACACTACGCATCTGGATGTCTTGGAAGCGTTTTCCCAGATTGATTTCCATGCATTAGGAGAAATGGATCTATTGAGGGCTTTTTCCCATTTTCCCATGTAGCCGTGAACCCCCATCTCCGAAGCGGAGGAAAGGAGCAATAACTCATATAATGCGGAGATCAAATGAGGTTGGTTAGACCCTTGCATAGCTAGTCTCTCAAAATCAGTGGGTTGATCTAACTTTTTCAACGGTCTTGAGGAGTAGAAAAAGTGTCTAAACTGTAGGTATGAGTAAAAAGATGAGGATGATAACTTATAACTTATTATACTGATTCTGCAGTTGTTTGAAAGTCCACAGACCTCGGGTGGTTGGATTGATGAGCTGATGAATCCGAAACACCCCCTGCTTGGCCCAAGGTAGCATCTGGGGTCTAGAGAGACTATCTGGGATGTCAGGGCTGTACAAAATATTGGTTAAGTATGAACAAGGGGGGGCCAAAACTCCTTTACCGTTACACTCATGCCATATTTTCTTAGTGAAAGCCACCAAGTTCATATGGATGGACGTGTAGCGCATATCGGATGGGGTCTGTGGTGAGGTCAGTAAAGAGGATAGATGTACGGGATAGGCTGAAATGAGCTCAATCTCCGTCCATCTGTTACTCGGCGTCAAATCCATCCAGGACAAAGTCTGCCGGAGGTGAGTCGCCAGATAGTATTTGGCCACATCTGGTACTCCCAAGCCACCCTCCCATCTTGGGGTCATGAGTACTGTTCGTTTAATCCTAGGTCTTTGCTTTTGCCAAATAAAGGTGAAAAAAAGTTTTTGAAACCTTTTTAAATGGGTCTTGGAAACAGGGATAGGCAAAGTCTCGAATAGATATAGGAGCTTAGGCATAATTGCCATTTTAAGAATGTTTATTCTGCCCATCAGGGATATGTCTAGGGGCATCCATTGGTGAAGAAGGGATCTGATGGATTTAAGCAATGGTTCGAAGTTTGCTGAGTATAATTGAGAGTAATGTGGGGTTATATAGGTCCCTAGGTATTTGATGGCCTGTGAGTACCAGTGGTAGTTGTAGTTCTGTTTCAATCGTGCCAGTTGGGCCTCAGGGATGTGTAATGGGAGGGCTTCTGTTTTGGTGGTGTTGATCTTGTAGCCGGATATGTCGCTGAAAAAGTGCAACAGGTCGTGTAAAACTGGCAGGGTGGTATGGGGTTTCGTTAGGGTAAGGAGAAAGTCGTCCGCAAATAATGAGAGTTTGAACTCTCTTTTTCCTACCTCGATTCCCTTGATGTCCGGTTGGGACCTGATGGCTGCTGCCAGGGGCTCTAAACATATTACAAAGATAAGGGGGGACAGGGGGCAGCCCTGCCTCGTGCCATTATACATTCTGAAGGTGTCTGACAGTGCATTGGGAAGCTTCACTTGGGCAGAGGGTGATGAATATAGGGCGGTTATGGCCCTAAAGAAGGGGCCATTAAAACCTATATGCTGGAGGGTGTCCAGCATATAGGGCCAGCTGAGCCTATCAAATGCCTTTTGAGCATCAAGGCTCAGAAGGAGGGCTGGGGTTTGAGTGTTGTTTATAACGTCTATCAGGTTTATTGTTCTTCTAGTGTTGTCTCCCGCCTGTCGTGCTTGGATGAAACCTACTTGGTCTTTGTGGATTAGTTTTGGGAGGATTGTTGCTAAACGGTTGGCTAATATTTTAGTGAAAATTTTATAATCAGAATTGAGTAGGGCAATAGGCCTATAGTTGGAGTGGGAGGAAAGGTCTTTCCCCTCTTTTGGTATTACTGTAATGTGCGTGTGCTGGAAGTGTGAGTGTGGTACTTCGCCCTCCATTAGGGATGTGTATGGCTTCAAGAGTGTGGGGGCAAGCTGTGTGATGAATTGTTTATAATATAGGTATGTGAAACCGTCAGGCCCTGGTGTCTTATGGGAGGGAAGGTCTTTTATAGCCTTTTCCAATTCTTCAAATGTGATTGGGGCGTTAAGTGATTGCCTATCTATTGTGGTCAATTTGGGTAGTTGGATTCTTGATATAAACTCTTCAAATTTTTTGTGGCTGTACTGTGGATGATGGTCAGGGGAGAGGCAGTTATATAGTTTGCTATAGAACTTCCCAAAGGTGTCCGCTATGCCCCTAGGGCAGAAGGTAGGCTTCCCATCAGACTGACGCACAAACTCAGGAGGACTGCCACCCGACCTAGCTCCTAGTCTATTAATAAGCATTCTGTGTGGTTTATTGGAAAAGCGGTAGAATTTTTGCTTCATCCACTGTAAGTTTTTGGACATGTCTTCCATGTCTAGGGCTTTGAGTCTATCTCTGAGCCATACTACTTCCCTCAAATTTCCTATAGAGGAACAGTGTGTGAGCTTGCTTCCAGCTCGTTGCAGTTGCTGTACTAGGGAACGTTTCTGAGAGATAGCCTCCCGTTTGAGTTTAGATCCGATCGCTATGAATTGCCCCCTAATAACCGCCTTGTGGGCTTCCCACAGGGTGGAGATCTGCGTGACTGAGCCTTCATTGAATCTAAAGTATTCCTCAAGGGAGTGGGCAATGGTCGAAGTGACTTCCATGCGTTTCAGTAAGGAATCATTTAGACGCCATGGAGCCCTATGGGGGGGGAAATTGGTCACAGTTAAATCAATAGATATACCATAATGATCAGACCAAGTATTGATAATGACATCTGAATCTCCCATCATTTGGCCTAGAGGACAAGACACTAAAAAATAGTCCAGCCTTGAAAATGTATGGTGGACTGGGGAGAAAAAAGAAAACTGTCTCCCTGTGGGGTGTCTGACTCTCCAGGAGTCTAGCAAATTGTGTTCTCTTGTCCACTGGCAAAATGAAGAGGATTGTCTCATAGTTTGTTTGGACGGTTGGTGACCACGGTGGGATTTCCTATCCCTAGCTGGGGACATTACAAGATTGAAGTCCCCTCCCACTAGCTTAAGCCTATATGAAGAGTCTAGCAAGGGGGATATTTTGTCTTGCAGAAAGCTCAATTGACCCACATTCGGAACATAGACGTTTAGTAAAGTCAGCTGGGTCTGGTTATATGAGCAATGTAGGGCTATGTATCTTCCCATTTTGTCTATGATAGAGGTTTGCACCTTGAGACTGGAATTGCGCTTGATTAGTATTGCAACCCCCGCCTTACCTGAGGGATCTGAAGCCATGTATTGTGTGGGGTAATATTTATGGGCGAAATTAAGGGAACCCCCTTTTTTAAAATGGGTTTCTTGGATAAATATCCCCTCAGCCTGAGACTGCCGGAACTCCCTCAGTGCCAACCACCTCTTCCTTACCGAATTCAACCCCTTAACATTACACGATACAACTCGTAGTGCCATAATCAAAATTCAGTGAGAGCAATGAGTCTCTGCAGGCTGAGAACAATAAACAAAATAAACAAATTGACAACCAAACATAAAAATTTAGAAGCCCGGGAGGGATACCCGCAGCCCAGAACAGACCTAAAGGGCAATGCGGGGATCCATCCCGGGATAGTCTGGTACCTGGATCAAGTCGTGTGGCCCAAGAGGGGCCTTCAGTGGAGTAAGCAAACTTACAAACATGGAATTTCAAAATAGTGTCACACCTGGAAACTTCCAGGGAACCACGGACAAAGTAGGGTGGCATGTGGTAGGCCAAAAGAGACGACAGACGCCCACCGCTACGGTTCTGGAAAGGACTGAGATAGTTAGAGTTTTAAGTACATATCTGCGAAAACAGATCCTATGGGGGTTTGTAGTATCCTTTAAAGGATGACATCTATTATGGGCAGGAAGAATCTCCCAAACTTGAAAGAAAGGAGGGGGAGATCGCTAAACCAGCAGAGCAAATACTGGAGGGGGGGCTTTCAAGTGTCATTATATGACCTGGATCTTGGAGTGCGTTGGGGTGTAGAACCTTGTTTTCTCGATCTGGTTCTCACTGGGGTCCAAAGCTTGTTGGGAGTCGTCGTCGGTCTTGGGTTAGGGATGGGAGCCAACAGGGCCTCTTCTGGCAGTGGTGGAAAACCCAATCTGGCTTCACTTTCGGTAAGATCCCGGAGGTGGTGTTGAACCCCATCTATGGTCACTGTTAATTTGAAAGGAAATCCCCAGCGGTAAGTGACCCGGAGTTGTTGCAGGTGGAGAGTGACAGGGCGGAGAGAGCGTCTTCTGGCAAGGGTGATGGGGGATAGGTCGCTGTATATCTGCAGTTTTTCCCCTTTGTAAGTTATGTTGGATTTATTGCGAGTAGCATTTAACAGGGTTTCTTTACTTTCATAATAATGGAGTTTAACCACTATATCTCTGGGTCTGGCCCCTGCTGGTGGTTTGGGGGCTAGCGATCGGTGGGCCCGGTCCATACGCCATTCTATGTTGGTAATGTGGGGGCCATAGTGACAAACAGTCCCAGCAGATATTCCCTTATCTGAGTGTCTCCCACTGTCTCTGGAACCCCTCTAATTCTGAGATTTTGCCTTCGTTCGCGGTTTTCCAGGTCCTCCTGCTGAGTTTGGAGAGCATTTAATTGTTGTTTTAGGGCATGGTTGTCTTCCTCTAGAACCTGTACATATTGTATAAGTTCATCCACCTTGTTTTCAACCTGATCGGTTCTTTCCTCTACATGTGCTATTTCCCCCCTCAGCTCCTGTGCTAGCTTGCTGACTTCAATAGAAATTGTGCTAGTAATGTTCTGTAGGAGGATATTTAGCTTGGTGTCCAGAATGTCTACTGTTAGGTATGGGATAGAGGTGTTTGTGTTGTTAAGAGTCTGCGTTACCTCTCCCCTAGCGTCCTCCGCGCTGGACATGCTTGGCGGCTGGGATGTGTTACTACTCGAGGCTGGGGATCCTGGCCGAGTCAAAAATGTGTCCATGTGAGCAGGCCGCGGGGTATTAAAAGGCTTATAGTATCCCTTCTGCTGCCCGATTTTGCCCATACGGATCCTCACCTGAAGCTGAGTCCTTTGCCCGCGCTCCCTTGGCTAAGAGATGCTTCGTTGGCTGTGAGGGAGCTTTTAATAATAGCGGTGAGACAGAGCTAGGCTAGTGTGCGTCCGCCATCTTCAGCCCCCGCGCATGCGCCCCCTAGGAGATGATTTTAGAACAATAATCTGTCCCTCACAGCACCAGCAGGAACCTCTCCTTCTAGCAGTATGTGATGATTTTAGAACAATAATCTGTCCCTCACAGCACCAGCAGGAACCTCTCCCTATGGCACTAGGAGATGATTTTAGAACAATAATCTGTCCCTCACAGCACCAGCTGGGACCTCTCCCTATTGCACTAGGAGATGATTTTTGAACAATAATCTGTCCCTCACAGCACCAGCAGGAACCTCAGCCAATAGCACTAGGAGATGATTTTATAACAATAATCTGTCCCTCACAGCACCAGCAGGAACCTCAGCCAATAGCACTAGGAGATGATTTTAGAGCAATAATCTGTCCATCGCAGCACCAGCAGGAACCTCTCCCTATAGCAGTAGGAGATGATTTTAGAACAATAATCTGTCCCTCACAGCACCAGCAGGAACCTCTCCCTCTAGCAGTATGTGATGATTTTCGAACAATAATCTGTCCCTCACAGCACCAGAAAGAACCCCTCGCTATAGCACTAGGTGATGATTTTAGAACAATAATCTGTCCTTCACAGCACCAACAGGAACCTCTCCCTATAGCACTAGGAGATGGTTTTAGAACAATAATCTGTCCCTCACAGCACCAGCAGGATCCTCTCCCTATAGCACTAGGAGATGGTTTTAGAACAATAATCTGTCCCTTACAGCAACAGCAGGAACCTCTCCCTATAGCACTAGGAGATGATTTTAGAACAATAATCTGTCTCTCACAGCACCAGCAGGAACCTCTCCCTATAGCACTAGGAGATACTTTTAGAACAATAATCTGTCCACAGCACCAGTAAACTGTACCTAGTCCAGTATCAGATGGTTTTAGAACGCTAAGCTTTCCCCTCACAGCACCGCCAGGAACCTTTCTGTAATACACGATGAGATGATATTAGATCGGTAATCTGTCCCTCACAGCACTAGTAAACTGTACCTAGTCCAGTATCAGATTGTTTTAGAACGCTAAGCTTTCCCCTCACAGCACCGCCAGGAACCTTTCTGTAATACAGGATGAGATATTAGATCGGTAATCTGTCCCTCACAGCGCTGGCAGCATGCTCTCCATACACTAGCCTGAGACAATGTTGTTGTGTTTGTCATGTCATGTGCACTAATGCCCGTAGTTTAGGCAGCAAGCTTTGTGAACTGACAGCTCTTATGTCTAGGGACAACTTGGACCTTGTTGCAATTACAGAGGCATGTTTCAAGGATTCAAATGACTGGGAAATAACTATACCAGGATACACACTATACAGGAATGACAGAGTAGGGAAGAGGGGAGGTGGAGTTGCCATATATGTAAAACATGGCATAAAACTAACATTAATTCAAAAGACAAATGAAATACTTGAAACCCTCTGGGTCTGCCTTCCAACCAGGGAGGGATCTTCCCTTAGAATTGGAATAGTATACAGACCCCCAGGACAGAGTGAAGATTATGATAACTTGTTGATTGAAGAGATAACTCAAATGGCAATGAAGGGAGAGGTTTTGATTATGGGTGACTTCAACATGCCTGATGTTAACTGGAATTCTCAAACTGCTATTACAAGCAGGAGCAGGGATGTATTGGAAGCACTGAATGGGGTTTCTCTAAAACAGTTAGTAAAAAGCCCAACCTGAGGTGATCATATTCTTGACCTAGTACTGACAAATGGAGATCAACTGTCTGATGTTGAGGTGATGGAGAATTTGGGTTCTAGTGATCACCAATGTCTTTGGTTTAATATTAAAACAAGAACTGAAAAAGCATATAAAAAAACAAAAGTTTTAGATTTTAAAAGGACAAATTTTGCTGAAATGGGGAAATTTCTAAAAAATTAACTGAAAGGTTGGAGTAAAATGGCAGGAGTAAGTAATCAGTGGGCACTATTAAAGTCTACCATCGTGGAGGCAACTAAATTATATGTCAGGCAAGTTAGTAAGAATAAACGGAAGAAAAAAACAATATGGTTCACCAAACAGGTAAGTAGGATAGTAAAGGGAAAAAAATGGCATATAGAAGATTCAAGGAAACAGGAGATGCAGCTGACAGAGAGGAGTATAAAAATAGACAAAAGGAGGCCAAACATATTATTGGTGCTGCAAAAGCACAGAAAGAGGAGGAAATTGCTAAGTCTATTAAGAAAGGAGATAAAACCTTTTTAGGTACATTAGTGATAGAAGGAAAAAATACAATGGGATCATTAAAATGAAAACTGGGCACGACACATATGTTGAGGGAGACCAGGATGTAGCAAACCATTTAAACAATTACTTCTGTTCAGTCTTCTCAGAAACAGACTGCACTAATGATAACAAGTTATGGAATCACATTGGTTCTAGCAATGATGGTTCATTTCTAGGATTTCTGGAGACAGAGGTAGCTGAGGATCTGACTCGGTTAAAACTTAATAAAGCAATGGGCCCTGATGGTATTCAGCCCAGAGTTCTAAGAGAACTTTGCAATATAGTTGTTAGACCATTAACAAATCTTTTAAATAAATCTCTTCTAACAGGAGAAATTCTCCATGACTGGCAGATAGCTAATATTGTACCTATCCACAAGAAGCGCAGCAAGGTAGAAGCTGGCAATTACAGGCCAGTGAGTTTAACATCAATCATAGTCAAGGTAATGGAATCACTTCTGAAAAGAAGGATCATTGATCACCTAAAAATACACAGCTTGCTGGACCAAAAGCAGCATGGCTTTACTGAGGGCAGATCGTGCCAGACAAATCTGATTGAATTCTTTGACTATATTACCAGTGTTTTGGACCAGGGTGGTGCTGTGGACATAGCGTATCTTGATTTCAGCAAGGCATTTGTTACAGTTCCACATAATGATCTAATACAAAAGTTGTACAAGCTGGGACTTAACCCTTGGGTGGTTCAGTGGATATGCAGTTGGCTAAAGGATAGATCCCAGAGTGTGGTCATAAATGGGGTTCACTCAGAACAGAGACCAGTCACTAGTGGGGTACCACGAGGCTCTGCACTGGGTCCTGTTCTATTTAACCTATATGTAAGTGATATAACTAAAGGTTTGTTAGGCAATGTATGTCTCTTTGCTGATGATACAAGGGTGTGTAATAGGGTTTGAAATCCCTGGAGGTGTCTGTAACATGGAACATGATTTGGCATTGCTGGAATATTGGTGAAAGCAGTGGAGACTGCAGTTCAATATTTCTAAATGTAAAATAATGCATCTAGGGAAAAATAATCCCCTTAGAGAGTACAGCATTGGGGGTACAGTGATAGCCAGCACTACAGAAGAAAAAGATTTGGGGGTGCTTATTTCAGATGATTGAAAAATGAGCAAACAGTGTGACCAGGCAGTGGGAAAGGCAAATAGAATTCTGGGATGTATCAGTAGAGGGATCACCAGCAGGAGGAAGGAGGTTCTGATTCCTCTATATAGATCTTTAGTGAGACCTCACTTAGAATACTGTGTCCAGTTCTGGAGACCACACTTACAAAAAGATATTGATAAGATAGAACGAGTTCAGAGACGGGTAACAAAAATGGTGAAAAGTCTGGGGGATAAAACATATCAAGAGCGACTTCAGGAACTTAATCTGTACAGTCTGGAGGAAAGAAGGGAGAGGGGAGACATGATTGAAACCTTTAAATACATCAAGGGGGTGAATAAGGTTCAGGAGGGCAGTCTTTTCGATATGAAACCAAAATCAAGAACACAGGGAAATGACCTCAAACTAACTGGAGGGAAGTTCAAAACTAATCTTAGAAAGTACTATTTTAGTGAAAGGGTGGTTGATGATTGGAATAAACTACCAACAGAGGTTGTGAGACAGTCAACAGTAAATGGCTTCAAACATGCTTGGGATAAACATAAATCTATAGTTAGACAAGGTTAATGTAAAAAAAAAAAAAAATAAAAAAAAAAAAAAAAAAGGGGCAGACTCGATGGACTACTCAGTCTTTTTCTGCCATCACTTTTCTATGTTTCTATGACACGCGGCATACGTGACTCCAGCTCATATAGAGGCTGAGTCACATGATACACTAGCCTATCACAACCATGCCATTAGTAGGCATGGCTGTGATGGCTTCTAAGGGCAAACAAGTGAAACGCTTGTTGATTGACTGCCCTGCAGCTATTCAACAGGCGCCAAAAATAGTCTGGGTCCTTGAATCTTCCTTTTCTCCCATACCCGTGAAGCTAACACCGTGGATCCCCCTGGCGCACCTCCCACAGGCAATTAAGAGACATCCACTGATTGGCCCGACGTTACAATGCTTCAGGGAAGCTTGCATGAAAGGGAACATCTCGACTACACCAGGACCGTTAACGCCGATCCGACATAACCCTGCATTTCCCCCGGGCCTCCACGGGAGCTTTCTAACCGACATATGGCCACACCCCGAGCTTTCTAACCGACATATGGCCACACCCCGAAATGCATGCATTCCAGTTTTACGACGGAGAAAAGCCCCTTGACCGCACCCAGCTGATAACCAGGGAGGAACAAAGCTACTTCCCCCACTGGGCCTACCTGCAAATACGCCATTTCCTGAGGGATCTTTCAGACAAAGTCTCCCTGTCGAGACCGCTCACTCCATTTGAAACACTATACATGCAAAACTCCCCACAGCGACATATGATATCAACACTACACTCAATGCTATTCGCCAACACACCCGCCAACCTAGGGAAAGCCTGTAAGACTTGGGAGAGGGATTTACAGATAGACATTTCAGAAATCCAATGGGAACGCATCTATACCTTGGCCCACAGGGGGTCACTAAATGTGACGGTCCAGGAAAATAATTACAAAACACTAACCAGGTGGTATCGTACACCTGCTCTATTACCAGCCAATCTTTCGAGGGCACCTCCGGGCCCCCTTTACGTCCCAATACAGCCTAGCCG
>BLSH010249321.1:49504-92912 GCA_018402905.1 Glandirana rugosa
GGGAGAGGCAGACACTGCAGCTGGGGATGTTGTGCATGCGGCTGGGGATTGTCCATCCGCCATGTTGGCCGTGTGTGTGCCCGCTCCCGCTGTGTCGGGTCTAGCTGTGGTGCAGGCGGGTGTACCGCCATGTAGAACAAATCTGTCCATGCTAGCCTTACCCGGGATGCGGCGGCTCGGTAGTGTGCTGTGCTGGCTTCGCTCTTTGCGGGTTTGTAGCCGGTTACGTGAGGCTGCGGACCGGAGCTGCTCCTTCTCACTCCCTAGTCATATGGCGCCGGAACCGGAAGATGAAGTCCTTTTTAATCTTAGAAGCCAATTGTATAAATTTGCCTCTAATAAAGGCCTTATGGACAGCCCATACTGATTCAACCGATGTTTCCCCTGACATATTAGTAGAGAAGTATTCCCTGAGACTGTTATCTATTATAGAGACATTAACTGAGTCTGTGAGTAACGACTCATTCAATCTCCAGTGCGGTTTCGGGATTAGCCTGGACTGGATACGGATGGACATCGACACTAGAGAGTGGTCTGAAAGGACTGTGTCATGAATGTAGGCATCTAGGATGTTTGGTAGAGTATAGAAGGGAGTAAATAAGTGATCAATTCTAGAATATGAATTGTGGGGACTAGAGTAGTGAGTAAAATCCCTGCTACGAGGATGCCTGTCCCTCCACACATCAATTAAATTCTGAGAGTGGAGGAGTTTGGCAATACGAAGGCTGGCTTTAGTTGGGCGTAACAGTTGGTTGCCTAGGTGTCTAGTTTTATCTAAAGATTGATCAAATGCGACATTCGAGTCATCGCCAAAAATTATTGTGCCCTCCAACAAGAGGGAGAGGGCCGCTAACATTTCCTGAAAGAACTTTAGCTGACCCTGATTGGGGGCGTAGTACGAAACCAGTGATATGATTTTCCCTTCAATAGTTCCTTTTACTAGAATGTACCTACCCTCTGAGTGCTTAACGTCTAAGAGTAACTTGAAGTTGCAATTTTTAGAAAATAGAATAGCTACTCCTTTTGTTTTGGATTCTGTATTAGCTAGGAAAAAGCATGGGAAATAAGTATGGAGGAAGTTAGGGTTGAATCGGGCATGGAAGTGAGTTTCCTGGAGCAAAAGGATATCTAATTTCAAAGATTTGTAAAAATACCCAATCTTCTTGCGTTTGATGGGAGAGTTTAACCCTTGAACATTATGAGTGGCAACCCTAAAAGGGAATTGATGGAGGTCAGCCATCCCTTATATTGCAGAGTGTGTATCTTATAGTAGTGTCACTCACCCTTCCCAGAGTTTTCCCATTATCCAAGAGACCACATTTCCGCTTGAAGAAAGAACCTTGATCTGGATACACTCTAGGAGGCAAGAAGATGAAACGGTGGAAAAAAGAAAGGAAGAACAGAAAAATGCCAAAGGCAATATTAAACCATGTAAACCAATCTCGACAATTAAGTGGCCCTGAAAAGGGCCATTTTCGTGTTTATTTTTAATACATACTTCTCTTTTAGGAACGTACACTGGGTTTGTGACATAACCCCCCCTCGAAGGAGCGACCTCTGGACGCACTAATCAGCCATAGCTGAAAGAGTCCGGAAAGATAATGTCTCATAAGCCCAAGAAGTTCTGGGTTTTGAATAAGAGGCCCTGCTGCCAGGATCCAAAAAGAAGCTAGGTGTTCCACCGCCTGGGTCTGGTAACTGGCTAGGTCCCCCTTTGCTGGGGCTAGGCAACTGGCTAGATATGCCTTCAGACAGATTCTTAGAGGCATAGGACATTTGACCCCTCCAAACAGTAGGAATCGCAATGCTGGGGTACCATGGGTAATTTGTAAACTTAGTACTGGGGCAAATGACAACACCGGAATGTCTGGTTACAATAATGTAGCTTGCCTGATCTCCAGGACTTGTTGCAAACTTCAACGGGCATCTAGGTTTCCCAAAGGCACTGGCTAATTGACACGGGTCCCCTAATGCACCTGTTGTGGCAATCACATCTATGCTGTGGCAAGGCACAAATAGTGCTCTACCACTCCCCTGAAGCTCACCACTACCAAGGCCGTGAAGGTTAACGTGGCTACTAGGGATGGGCTGAACACCCTCCGGTTCGATTCGCACCAGAACTTGCGAACAGGCTAAAAATTTGTGCGAACATGCGAATGCCGTTAAAATCAATGGGACTCGAACATGAAAAATCAAAAGTGCTCATTTTAAAAGCTTATGTGCAAGTTATTGCCCTAAAAAGTGTATGGGCACCTGGGTCCTGCCCTAGGGGACATGTATCAATGCTGTTTTTAAATCAATCATTTTTTAAGGAGCAGTGATTTTAATAATGTTTAAAGTGCAACAATAAAAATGAAATATTCATTTAAATATCGCGCCTGGGGGGTTCCCTTGGTCTGCCTGTAAAAGGGTGCACCTTTGTGATGTGATAGAACAGTGCCAGAGCAAAATGACAATTGTACAGGAAAAATTGTCATTTAAAACCACTCACGGCTGTAATGTATTGCCAGTTCCCAGCAATATATATAAAATCACTGAAAAAGCATTGTGTTGCCCCCCCCCCACTCCATAACAGGCCCTTCAGTTCTGGTGTGGATTTTAAGGGGAACCCCACTCCAAAATTTTAAAGAAAATTGCGTAGGGTTCTCCCCAAAAGTCCGTAACAGACCCTTCAGGTCTGGTATGTATTTTAAGAGGAACCCCGCCCAAAATTTAAAAAAAACTGTGTAGGGATCCCCCAAAGTCCATACCAGGCCCTTCAGGTCTGGTATGGATTCTAAGGGGAACCCCACACCGAATTAAAAAAATGGCATAGGGGTCCCCACCAAAATCCAAACCAGACCCTTATCCGAGCATGCAGCCCTGGCATGGCAGGAGGGGGTGGGGACGAGCAAGCCCCCCCCTCTGAACCATACCAGGCCACATGCCCTCAACATGGGGAGGGTGCTATGAGGCCCCCCAAAGCACCTTTTCCCCATGTTAATGGGGGAGAAGGGTTTCATCCCCACAACCCTTGCCGTTGGTTGTGGGGTCTGCAGAAGAGCTATTTTACACAATAAAGGACTTGTCAAAAACTGCCTCTTGTTTTTTGTACCACTACACTCCTTTTTTGGTGAATGGGTAGGGGTACAATGTACCCCATACCCATTCGCATTGGGGGGGGGGGGTCGGGATCTGGGGGCCCCTTTATTAACCACTGGCCAGGGTTGTGGGGATGAGGTCCTTCTCCTCAACAATTTGGGGCAAGGTGCTTTGGGGGACCTCAAAGCACCCTCCCTATGTTGAGGGCATGTGGCCTGGTATGGTTTGGAGGGGACGCACTCGCTCGTCCCCACTCCCTCTTGCCATGCCAGGGCTGCATGCTCAGATAAGGGTCTGGTTTGGAATTTGGGGCGACCCTACGCCATTTTTTTTTAATTTGGTGTGGGATTTCCCTTAAAATCCATACCAGACCTGAAGGGCCTGGTTTGGATTTTGGGGGGGGCCCCTACATTTTTTTTTTAATTTTGGCACGTGGTTCCCCTTAAAATCCATACCAGACTCGAACGGACTGGTTTGGATTTTGGGGGGACCCCCACACAATTTTTTTTTTGGTGCGGGCCCTGCTGTTGTAAATTATTCTAAAAATTGTGATGACATGCCCCAGTCAAACAGGTGCCAAAAAATTGGACCTTGGGTGTTGGCAGTGCCAGAACACTGTAACCCCTTGCAGTTACTCTTGTTGGGCGCAGTAATGGGCCCTGGTGTTGTAAATTAATTTAAAAATTGCTATGACATGCCCCAAACAGGTGCCGAAAAATTGGGCCTTGGGTGTTGACGGTGCCAGAACACTGTAACCCCTTGCAATACTTTTTCTGGGCGCAGGTACGGGCCCTGCTGTTGTAAATTAGTTTAAAAATTGTGATGACATGCCCCATTCAAACAGGTGCTGAAAAAGTGGGCCTTGAGCGTTGGCGGTGCCAGAACACTGTAACCCCTTGCAGTTACTCTTGTTGGGCACAGGAACGGGCCCTGCTGTTGTAAATTAGTTTAACAATTGTTATGGCATGCCCCTGTAAACCAGGTGCAGAAAAAATTGGGCCTTGGGTGTTGGTGGTGCCCTAAATACAAAATATCATTCTAGATTATGGACAGGAGGAATTGGATCAGGTGCAGTCTTAAAGGGATCCCAGGTCCCTAGCAAATTTAATCAGTTGCATCAGCATCAAGGGCTTGATAGCTGCTGATCCAGGACTGATTCATTTTTATAAAAGTGAGCCTATCAACCGAGTCTGTGGACAGGCGTACTCTTTGATCGCTTATGAACCCTCCAGCAGCACTGAATATCCGTTCAGAAAGCACGCTGGATGCAGGACAGGCCAGTAGCTTAATTGCATATTCAGCAAGTTCCGCCCAGTGGTCCATCATCAAGACCCAATAACTCAGTGGATGCTCAGCTGGAAAGATCTCCAAGTCTGCTCTTGCCCTTATATATTCCTGCACCACATAATGCAGACACAGATGATGGTTGCTTGAACCTATCAGGTCTGGGCACCAAGGACTGAAAATTTTTTTAAAGACATTGGTCAGCCAGCCACCTTCTCCACCGCTCTGCCTCTGAATGACAAAGCTTCAGAAACACGTTGTCCAGGAACAGGACATGGTAGCCTCCCAGGGTCTGGAAAGGTGTTGCACAAACTTTTCTTCAAGGTATCCTGAAGATGTTTCATCCTCTGCTCCCTCTGCATAGGCAGGATGAGCTATGCGACTTTACCCTTGTACCGTAGATCAAGAAGGGTTGCAAGCCAGTAATGATCCCTCTCCTTGATACCACGAATCCTAGGGTCTTTTTGCAGGCTTTTCAGAATCAGAGAGCCCATGCAGCGTAAGTTTGTGGAGGCATCAGTTTCCTCTGGGTCACTGAGGATGACATTATCAGGAACTACCTCCTCCCAGCCACGTACAACTCCTTGGGTTTCTGGGAACTGAAAACCATGATCTCTTGAAGACTGCTGCGTGTTATCCTCCACATCCATGCTGACACAATCCTCATCCTCCTCCTGTGTGTTTGGCAGCTCTGCAGGAATGCTCTCTGCATAAAGGGGGCCTTGAGAGGAAAGGAAGTCCTCCTCTTCCTCCCACTGTTCTACCTCAAGTGTCCTGTCCATGATTCCATGAAGGGCATGCTCCAGAAGGAATATTAGAGGGACAGTGTCACTGATGCATGCATTGTCACTGCTCACCATCCTTGTGGCCTCCTAAAATGGTGACAGGACAGTGCATGCATCCTTGAACAGTAGCCACTGATGCGGCGAAAAGAAGCCAAGCTCCCCTGAGCCTGTCCTGATGCCATGCTCACAGAGGTACCCATTGATGGCCCTCTGCTGTGCATGCAGCCGCTGTAGCATTGCCAATGTTGAGTTCCACCTGGTGGGCATGTCACAAATGAGGGGGTTGGTGGGCAGGTTGAATTCTCGCTGAATGTCAGCCAGCCGGGCATTGGAATTGTATGAACACCGGAAATGACCACAGACTTTTCTGGCCTGCCTCATATCTGGTAAGCCTGGGTACCTGGTCAAGAAATACTGCACCACCAAATTCAAGACGTGTGCCAAGCATGGAATATAGGTCATGTGTCCCTGTCGGAGGGCAGAGAGAAGGTTGTGCCATTGTCACATACAACCATTCCTGGCTCAAGCTGCCGTGGCGTCAACTGCCTCTGAGCCTGTCCCCGCAGAGCTGACAGAATCTCAACCCCAGTGTGGCTCCTGTACCCAAGACAGACTAACTCAAGCATCACATGGCATCATTTAGCCTAACTGCTTGCGTAGCCCCTTGAATGCTTAGGGAGCATTGCAGGTTCAGAGGACAATTCTGCCGAATAGGCCACAAAGGTAGAAGAAGAGGAGGGGGTGGAGGAGGCGGATGTGGCATAATCATCACCAGCTTTTTGGAGGCATGGTGGCAGAACTAGCTCCAACACTGAACTCTGCCCGACATCCTTCCCAGCTGCCAGCAGAGTTACCCAGTGCACCAAGAAGGAAAGGTGATGCCCCTGACCGTGCCTGCTGGACCATGAGTTAGCAGTAATATGAACCCTGCTGCTGACCGCCCTGTTCAACGAGGCCAAAACATTGCCTTCCACATGATGGTAGAGAGCTGGAATGGCCTTACGTGAAAATACATTTTTTTTGGGAACCTGCCACTGTGGGACAGCACATTCCACAAATTCATGAAAGGGGGCAGAGACTACCAGCTGAAAAGGCAGCAGTTGGAATGCTAGAAATTTGGCCAAGCTAGCATTAAGACTCTGAGCATGTGGATGGCTGGGACAGTATTTTTTTATGGTTCAGCAACTGGGGTAGGGATATTTGCCTGCTGAATTCACCTGGTGGTGTACTGCTAGCAGATTGGTTTCACATACTTGTGGCACACATTGCTAGACCTTCATTCCTCTCAGTGCAGGTTTTGGAGAGGACTGGAGGTATAGAAGGGGCTGAGATCCCAAATGAGGAGCAAGGAGAAGTCCGTCTTGTTTTCTGGTGTGGGTTTTTCAGGTGCTGTTGCAAACGGACAGCATGGCGGGTCATCATACGTCTTGTCAAGACAGTAGTGCCCAAGCAGCTGGGGTTCTGGCCGTGCTTGACCCGACATCAGAAATATCAGACATAGATTGAAAATTGCAACGGTGTGATCTAATGCACATGTGTTAAAAAATGCCCACACCAAAGAACTTTTGAAAATTAGCGGGGAGCCAGCAGCGCTCTGCCCCGTGGAGGTCTGTGGTCTGATGCAATTGGGTGGCTGCCCTTAAGCTGGCCCCTGGAGGACGTCCTGCCTCGTTGGGGTTGTGCCTCCTCCTCCTCCTCCTCACTTTCCTCCGGTCTTCTCTCAGGCACCCAAGTACAGTGCTTGTCCTTACCATCCCCTCTCTCCTCGTCACTGGAGCAAACTTGGCAGTATGCTGCAGCTGGAGGAACATGACTGCTAGTTTCTTGTCCTTCTGTGGCACCCCCATCTCTAGGCTCATGCTACTCCCTTCCTGAACCTGGGAACCAACATCGGAGCCTTCAAATTGCTGCGCACCCTCCATCAGCATGTAACCAACACTATGGTTGAATAATTCTGGTGACTCCTCCGTGCATGATGGTGGGGCTACAGAAGGAGTAACTGTGGACAAGGATCCGGTGGAATAGGCCAATTTGCCAGCTGCGTTAGAAGGCAAACTTGTATGAGCCTGGGTGACAGAGGATGAGGAGGATGAGGACGGCTTAGTTATCCACTCCACCAACTCTTCTGCGTGTTGTGGCTCAATAGGTCTGTCAACAGCAGAAAAAAAGGACAAGCATGACCCGCCTGTAGAGGATGCACCATGTCTGCCACCACCACTTTTCACTGAAGACACAGAGGCTGCTTGCCCTCTTTTAGTGGTCTGGGAGCATCTGCCTCTCCTTTGTGGCCTTCCTGACATGATGGGTATTTTTTTTAACACCGCACTACACTGTATTATATACTGTACACCCCCGGTATATACTAAACTGTACATATTTTAATATACCACGTCAAGTAGTGTACTATATATCGTACACCCCTGAATGCACTGATATATAGTGTACACTCAATACGCTGTGTATATATATATATATACACACACACACACACACACACACACACACTAGACTGTATATATTTTATGTTTCATAATTTGTATTCATTTTGACGGGTTGATACAGGGAAACACGAAGGCAACCAGATAAAGCAACCAAGGTACATACAGTTGTAATATAGGATGCAGCAGTAGATAATTTTAATTGACCGTAAACAAAATGCATTTAAGGCACTTCTAACTATGGATACCATAAGGCCCCCTCTACAAGCTACTTAATAAAGCTTAACCAGATTGGGGGGGTGGTTATTCCATTGGCTTACACAAGAGGCACAATAGTGGCGGAAGTTGTCAGACATCCTTAAAAGGGTATCAGACAAGTTCCTGCCAGGCAGAATGCCTGGGACAAAGCAGACTAACCATGATCTTGGACCACATTAGCTCGTGTTGTTGATTAGTCCAGCCGTATCCAAACCCTCTCTTAGAAGGGAGGATATAAAAATACACCACAACAATCATTAAGAAGAGGAGAAGAGAGAAGTAGAGAGTAGAGAAGTTTGAAATGGATAGAGATATAAGGAGGATAGAAAGAGATAAGAGTGAACCCAGCCGCGACACCCAGGAGAACTATTTTAAACTCGAATCAGAGGGATGTGTGTGTATAAGAAGTCCAAGGCTCCCAGACTGCCTCAAATTTATCGTGTTTGTTAAGGATGATGCTACACAACTTTTCTTGTGCCATTATCCAAGATATTTTACTCTTGGCTAATAGGAATGAGACGGATGAACATTTCCACACTTTTGCTATGGTAATTTTTGCCCCCATAAGCATGAAAAAGATGAGGCACTGGGAAAACTTCAGAATTGATCTGGCTGAAAAGCTGAGTAAAGCCATAGTTGGAAATTTGGGAATAGGATGGCCTGTTACTTTGCGAATCATATTGAAGATTTTGTTTCAAAAACCCCTCAGCCAGGGGCAGTCCCACCAAACATGCAACACATCCCCTATGATTCTGCAGCCCTGGAAACAGAGGGGAGAGGCGCCCGGGAAAATCCGGGAGATTTTTAGAGGCACCATATACCATCTGGTTAGAACTTTTAAATTTGCTTCTATAAGAGATATGTTGAGGATCCCTTTAAAGGATCTAAAGAACGCCTTGTGCTATACCTCCAATTCCCACTGGCTTCCCAGGTTCTTCTCCCATCCCACCATGTAGGATTTCTTCAGGATTGAAGATGACAGAGACCTGTAGATGACTGAGATTCCCCCCCTCTGCTCCATGGACTGATTACACCACGTCTCATACTTGGTGGGGGTGGGTGGTTTAGGATTGCTTGACCATAGTTTATGTAAAAAGTGGGATATTTGGGAGAATCTATAAAGTTCCGATCTGGGCATATCCAATCTACTGATTCAGTATGCTTTCGTTATAGGACCTAACAGCCTGAGGTAGTGACCTATTCTGTACATTCCTTTATCTAGCCACCACCTGAAGGCTTTGATGTCAGGGCAAGGGGGAAGAGGGGGTTTTGGAAGATAAGCGAAAGGGGTCTCAGGGAAGACGTGAGATGCGGTTGGTTCCTCAAGGTGTCCCACAAGGCCATTGAATGAGAGAGAGTTGGAGGTAGAATAGATGGGCTGCTCTTAGGTGAGCACCAAAGTAAATAATCAAGCGTGTGATTTGGAACAGACTTCGCTCCATGTGAACCCAATCTGGGTGAGCCAAGTGGGAATAGATTGTTGAAATTTGAGAGATTCGGGCTGCTTGGTAATACCACAATAAGTTAGGAAGGCCCAGGCCCCCTTCCTTACTAGATCTGAACAGTGTTGAATTTGGCACACGGTGGGCACTGCTACCCCAAATAAATCTAATTATTTTGGACTGCAAATGTTTTAGATGCACCTTAGCAATAGGAATGGGAAGGGCCCTAAATAAATATAGTATTCGTGGAAGCAGGGTTATTTTTATGGCATTAATTCTGTCCAACCAGGATAACTCCATTCGAGACCATTTCTGGAGTTCTTCCCCCAATTTATGATAAAGAGGTGGGTAATTATGGGTGTAGAGAGTGTCTATTCTAGGGGTAAATTTAATCCCCAAGTACGGGGCCTCCGTGTTACTCCAGGAGAAAAAAAATGTTTCCTTTAAACGGTCCAACTCAGGACCTGGTATGTTAACATTAAGTGCTACAGATTTAGAGAGGTTCACCTGGAGTCCCGAGACCTTACCGAATTCTGTAAGGAGGTGATTTATATTTGGGAGGGAGGTCAGTGGAGATGTGACGAACAAGAGCACATTATCAGCGAATAATGCGCATTTATGCATTTGTGAATCACAGCTTACACCTTTGATATCAGGATGATCTCTAATTGCCAGGGTCTCTATCGCAATAGCGAAGATCAATGGGGAAAAGGGACACCCCTGCCTGGTGCCTCTGGAAATAGGAAATGTCTGGGAGTAAAATCCCTGCAACCGGTTCTGAGCCTCAGGAGCCGAATAAAGAGCTTCCAGAGTATTAAGAAAAGTGCGACCAAACCCCCAAGTTTTCAAAACACTAAACCTGTATGGCCATGAAAGAGAATCAAACGCCTTTTGGAGGTCTATTGAGAGAAGGCAACCAGTCTGCCGTGCCTTCCCATCCCAGCCCGATTGGAGTGGAAAGATGATGTCTACCGCCCTACGGATCTAATCAGGGCCTTGTCTCCTCGGTATGAAGCCTACCTGATCTTTGTGGATGTACAGGCTAATGAAGGACGAGATCCGGTCTGCAAGGATCTTAGTTAAGATTTTGAGATCATTATTGATTAACGAAATGGGGCAATAGTTGCCTACAGAGCTGGTATCCTTCCCTGGTTTTGGGAGTACCGTGACATAGGCTGTGTTGAGAGTTTTATCAAGAGGCGACCCCTTACGTTATATATTTTAATACACCACGTCAAGTGTACTATATACTGTACGTACACCCTCAATCAAGCCTTACCCTCAGGCTGAATATAGAAGAAACCAGTCCAGGATTGCTGCGCACACATTTTAATCCAATAAATGGTATTACAAAAATGTTTCCTTAAAGGTAATTTAAAAGTCCATACAAAAAGTTCATAGATTGAAATAGATCACATCAAACGATCTAGTCCATCATTCTTCCATATAACCGACAGTTTCGGGCTATACGTTCAGTTCACGCCCTTTCTCAAGTTATGGAACAGTCTTAACCTTAGCTAAAGCATTTAGACTATATATAGCATTAATTGATTAATCAACTAACTGGTGAGGAATCAATCAAGAGAATCAAGCAACTCAACCTGACAGTCTATTCATGGACTCTTCTTAATGCCTCTATACACAGAGCGATAACATCGGCAGACTCCAAATCGCACATATGAGATATTTCTTCATTCAAACCTGTTGTTAGAAACATATATCCCTTTTTGTCACTGAAGCTACCATACCCAATAATATACAATTTAGAACTTGTTGTCATCCCGGGTACTATAGTTCACCACCCCTTTTAATGCACATACCGCTTTACAC
This sequence comes from Glandirana rugosa, assembly GCA_018402905.1. NCBI lineage: Eukaryota > Metazoa > Chordata > Amphibia > Anura > Ranidae > Glandirana > Glandirana rugosa. Next base: position 60,623 of record BLSH010249321.1, read on the forward strand.
ATTTTATAAAAAAAGATGTAGATCAAAGTCCCTATTCAACCCCTTAGGAAACAAAGTATCCAAATGGTTAATCCAATACACTTCCCTTTTTCTCAACTTATTCTCTCTATCTCCTCCCCTCTTATCATGGGCAATTGATTCAATAACCATGAACCGCAGTTGTGCTACAGTATGGCCCATTTCTAGGAAATGTTTCACCAATGGTAATTTTGTTAGTTTATCTCATATTGCATATTTGTGTCTTGCAATCCTGTCTTTGATTTTTTGTGTAGTCTCCCCAATATACAGGAGACCACATGGACACTTAATAAGGTATACCACATATGCCATGTGGCATGTGGCATATGTGGTATACCTTATTAAGTGTCCATGTGGTCTCCTCTATATTGGGAAGACCACACAAAAAATCAAAGACAGGATTGCAAGACACAAATATGCAATACAAGATAAACTAACAAAATTACCATTGGTGAAACATTTCCTAGAAATGGGCCATACTGTAGCACAACTGCGGTTCATGGTTATTGAATCAATTGCCCATGATAAGAGGGGACGAGCTAGAGAGAATAAGATGAGAACAAGGGCAGTGTATTGGATTAACCGTTTGGAGACTTTTATTTACATCTTTTTTTATAAAATATATAAAGCGGGTATGTGCATTAAAAGGGGTGGTGAACTATAGTATCCGGGATGACAACCAGTTCTAAATTGTATATTATTGGGTATGGTAGCTCCAGTGACTAAAAGGGATATATGTTTCTAACAACAGGTTTGAACGAAGAAATACAGGTATCTCATATGTGCGATTTGGAGTCTGCCGATGTTATCGCTCTGTGTATAGAGGCATTAAGAAGAGTCCATGAATAGACTGTCAGGTTGAGTTGCTTGATTCTCTTGATTGATTCCTCACCAGTTAGTTGATTAATCAATTAATGCTATATATAGTCTAAATGCTTTAGCTAAGGTTGAGACTGTTCCAGTCGGTTATATGGAACAATGATGGACCAGATCATTTGATGTGATCTATTTCGATCTATGAACTTTTTGTATGGACTTTTAAATTACCTTTAAGGAAACCTTCTTGTATTACCATTTATTGGATTAAAATTTGTGTGCAGCAATCCTGGACTGGTTTTTTCTACTGTATATATATATATATATATATATATATATATATATATATATATATATATATACACATATACACACACACACACGCACACACTAGGAAGGTATATATATGTATTCTTGCACTGCCTGCACTAACTGACTGTATACAGATCGACCTATCTATCTAGTATAGTGTTCACTCTACACTAAACTGCCTTCGCTAACTGATTGTATGTAGATTGCCTTATCTATCTATCTATCTAGTATGTATTTCACTCTACACTAAACTGCCTATACTAACTAACTGTATATAGATTGCCCTATCTATCCATCTAATATGTTTTTTCACAGTGCACACTGCACAACTAGCTACACTGAACTGCCTACCTAAGCTCACTATCTCCACGTTTAACACACTACATAGAGCCGCTGTACAAGTGGCTTTATATAGTGTGGGGTGTGGATTGAGGCTGCTGAGCAGTGATTGGCTAAAGGCACCCTGCCTTTAGCCAATCATATCTCTCACAGCAGAGCACTCTGTGATTGGCCAAAGCATGCAGGTCATGTGCATGCTTTGACCAATAAGCGGGCGGCATTTCCCCCGCCAGTGAAATGCATTATGGGGCAGTCGAAGTTCCTGCGAATGCCCCATAATGTTCAGGATGCGCCGTACAGACGATCCCCGAATGTTTAAGTCAAACATGCGTTTGACTCGAACCGGGGCCCATCCCTAGTGGCTACCAATTGTAAAGGATATGTCTGTACCCCCAGGCTTTGGTGCCATCGGAACAACGTAGTGTAGGAGGGACCCAATCCAGCCAACTGAGAAAAGAACCTTAGGCAGAACAGGTAACCCATACCAGTTATACAAAGCCACAGATGTTTTAGACCCAATGGCAGATGGAATCCTACCCTCCGTAGGACAATCCTGCAAGGCACTAAGCATAGAGTCAATAACATTAAGCTGATCTTTGGTCAAAGGATCATCAAAGACAGGCTGGAAAGCAGGCATCGGATCAACAAGCACTGGATTATTAGACTGGGCAGTGGGCAGAGGCACATCCGGCTGGGCAGCAGGCAGAGGCCCACCCAGTTGGGCAGCAGGCAGAGGCACATCCAGCTGGGCAGCAGGCAGAGGCACATCTGCCTGGGCAGCGGGCAGAGGCACACCAGGCTGGGCAGCGAGCAGAGGCACACCAGGCTGGGCAGCGGGCAGAGGCACATCTGGCTGGGCAGGTGGCAGAGGCACATCAGGCTGGGCAGCGGATAGAGACATGTCCGGCTGGGCAGCGGGCAGAGGCACATCCGTTTGGGCAGCGGGCAGAGGCACATCTGGCTGGGCAGCAGGCAGAGGCACACCTGGCTGGGCAGTGGGCAGAGGCACATCAGGTTGGGCAGTAGGCAGAGGCACATCAGGCTGGGCAGCAAGCAGAGGCACATCAGGCTGGGCAATGGGCACTGGATCAGCAGGCTGGGAAATGGGCAAAAGGGCCGGCAGTCACCAGACCAGCAGGCACCAGAACAGCAGGCTGAAAAGCGGGCACCAGAATGGCAGGCTGGACATCAGGAACTGGATCATCAGGCTGGGCAACCGGCATGAGACCATCAGGCTTGGCAGCGGGCACCAGATCAACAGGTTGGGCAACAGGCAAGGGACCGTCAGGCTTTACAGCGGGCACCAGAATGGCAGGCTGGACATCAGGATCCAGGTCATCAGGCTGGGCAACAGGCAAGGGACCATCAGGCTTGGCAGCAGGCACTGGATCAGCAGGCTGGACAGCAGGCACCAGATCAGCAGGCATCGGGTAATTAGGCTGGACAGTCTGCACCCGAACAGCAGGCTGGACAGTGGGAACCAGAACAGCAGGCTGGACAGCGGGCACTGGATCTGGCTGGGCATCAGGAACTGGATCATCAGGCTGGGCATCAGGAACTGGATTATCGGGCTGGGCAATAAGCAAGGGACTGTCTGGCTTGACAACAGGCACCGGATCAGCAGGCTGGGCAGCGGGCACCTGGCACTGGATCAGCAGCCACCAGATCAGCAGGCATCTGGTCATTAGGCTGGACAGCAGGCACTGGATCAGCAGGCTGGGCAGTGGGGACTGGATCAGCAGTCACCAGATCAGCAGGCATTAGGCTGGACAGTGGGCACCAGAACAGCAGGCTGGACATTAGGCACCAGAATAGAAGGCTGGATAGCGGGCACAGGATTAGTAGACTGGACAGCAGGCACAGGATCAGCAGGCTGGACAGCAGGCCCAGGATTAGCAGTATGGACAGCAGGCACAGGATCAGCAACCTGGGTAGTGGGTACAGGATCAGTAACCTGGACATCGGGTACTGGATCAGCAGGTTGAACAGAGGGCACAGGATCAGCAGGCCGGACAGCAGACACTGGAACATCAGGAACCGGATCATCAGGCATGGGACCATCAGACTTGGCAGCGGGCACTATATCAGCAGGCTGGGCAGCGGGCATCGGATCAGCAGGCTGGACAGCAGGCACCGGATCAGGCTGGGCATCAGGAATTGGATCATCACGCTGGGCATTAGGAACTGAATCATCGGGCTGGGCAATAATCAAGGGACCATCAGGCTTGACAATGGGCACCGGATCAGCAGGCTGGGCAGCAAGCACTGGATCAGCAGTCATCAGATCAGCAGGCATTGGGTATTTAGGCTGGACAGCGGGCACTGGGACAGCAGGCACCAAAACAGCAGGCTGGACAGCGGGCACCAAAACAGCAGGCTTGATAGCGGTCACAGGATCAGCAGGCTGGTCAGTAGACACAGGATCAGCAGCCTGGGCAGTGGGTACAGGATCAGCAGCCTGGGCAGCATGTACAGGATCAGCAGATTGAGCAGAGGACACAGGATCAGCAGGTTGGGCAGCATGTCCGGGTCTGTCAGAAGCAGGTCAATCCCTATTGGCAACCGTGGAGGTAGACTGGAGCAGATTGGCTGGTGTGGAGGCAGGATTGGAAAGTGGCAGGATTGTGCGGGTTGGGAAAAACTTCAGTTTCTTCTTAGGTTTAGCCACTGAAGTTCTGTAAATGACTGCAGGGCTGTAAGCAGGAGGTGCAGCTGATGGAAGAGAATAGCTGGAGTATGGTAAAAAAAGAGGGAGCAGTTGCTATGGGGGATTTATGTGGGATTGTTGCAGGCAGCATAAAAGAGGTAGATGGGTTAAAGGCAGGGTAGGTGCAGCAGGTGGAAACAAGGCACTGATACTTGGTTGGTAGTAGGGTATATTGGGCTGTGACTGTGGTTGCTGTAGGTGATGGAGAGAAAGACCTTTGAGCAGGCAGGTCTCTGGCAGCAGGAATGGTTGGTGCAAGCTGAGTAAGGCTGAGTGCAATATATGTGACCATGCCTGTAGTAAAGGTTGAACAAAATTTGGTTTACATGCAACTTGTCTGACAAGAGACTGCACTGCGTTAATAAACTCCATTAACACCTGCTGAGATCATGCTGAATAATGCTCAAAGAAATAAACGGAGTCATCCTCCAATAACCACACCAGATATTCTACCTGAGCTATACTGAAGGGGGGGGGGAGAAAAATCATCACTGCCTTATGAGTACAGGACATAGCGAACTACGCACAAATCTGAATAGCTGGTCACTGGTTCATTCCTTCAATGTCTGGCAGCAGTATTCATTATCCTCTGTCACCAGCAGAGAAAAATAAATAACCTCCTCCGAATGCATCTTACTACAAACAGCAAAACCAAGATGGCTTCTCTGTGCAGCCACTGGTCAGGACTGGCCCTGCTATTATGTCAGGGACCGGTGTGACCAGAAATGTGTGGACTGCAACAGAGTGTACTAAATGCTGGTAAAGTGTAAATAATATGATTTCTTAAAAGGATAAGTAAATAACAAAGAAAATGCACCTCCAATACAGTAAATAGTGTAACCCAAAGAGTGAACAAACAACCAGTCAACATAACAAATGATAGTCTAAATACAATATGCACAGAGCAAGGGACAACCAAATCGTAGTACCAGAGCCAGGGTCATACATGGGAGATCAAGCAGTGGGAAGCCGAGAACAAGACAGGAAAGGGAAAGGAGACAGACTGAGCAGGTAGGAAGGGATTAGGCTGCAGGATCAGGGTCAGAGTCCAGGAACAGGAGACAAAAACAGGCTACAGGAACTAGAAACACAGAATCGCAGATCAGGGGCACAAGGAGAAAATACCAAGGCAAAGTATAACAGCATTTCCCAGGTTTCCTGGTGATGCCTGATTGCAGGGGATGATATCAGCTCTTGAATGCAGAGAGACACCCGCTGGTGGACACTGGAACTGCAGCCTAAAGATCTGGAAGCACAGCACCACTAACAGGTAAAACTCTTTCCAACCTTCAGCCTCTGACTACTGAGGGACACCCACTGGTGGACATCAGAACTGCAGCCCATAGATCTGGGAGCCACAGTGCCACCAACAGGTGAAACCTTTTCTGACAAACCCCCTTAGTGTAGGGACTAGGGGTAAAGTCACTGGTCTGCTTGCTATTTACTGAATCACGCTTTATTTTGTAACGGTTTCCATATACTGTTGCCAGTAACATCATTTGATATTCAGAGCTAGGGGACCCAAACATCAGCAGCTCCTTATGGGGTAAGCGCTATACTTTTTTTTACATATGTGCTTGTATGTGTATACTTTTAAACCATTGTTATTATGTGCATTATAGTTACCTTTAAAGCTGAATGATGGGTACAATAGTAATTTATTCTTGCAGTTCATAAACTTTAATTGTGAATAAGGAAGTGTATATAAGTTTATGTCCCAGTCACATAACCACCCTCTTCACAGTTACTTGACAAGAATGGATTAATGTGTCCTGAACCAGAAGTATCCTGAAAGTCTCCTCATTAAACATGGCACATGATGAATATGTGGTAAATTAAATGGAAAGGCTTTCCTCTGTCTCCATCTCTGCTCAGGCATGCCTGCATGCTCAACTTGCAGTTCAAGCCTCACTCTCAGATCTGCTTCCTGCTCCTACAAACATGCTCTGAAGCCAAGCTTTCTAGCAATCCATGGAAGTGCTGATTCCAACCAAAAAGCTCTTTAGCAAGAGGCCTGGGGCTTTAAAAATATCCTCCAAAATAAGGGACCTTCCTCTAAAAACATCAGTCTGCTGCTTATGTTCATCAGGCTCTTCTGCGCTAAACACACCGGTACCATAAGCAAATATAAGGAATGTGTAAAATTGTGAAAATATAAGGAATGCATAAAAGCAACTTAGCTGCCCCTTTGGCCTTTTAAATAAATTGCTATAATTTACCAGTGACCTGGTAAATAAGTTCATTACAGCCCAAACTCTTATTTTCTTCTAGTAGGTACTCCAACATGGCACCAGGTTACCACAGTCAGCAGACAGAAATAATTAATCGATCACATCCTGCTAGATCTCTTATGAACTATCATTCATATTGTTGTTAGCCAAATTTCTGTTCTGTAATTGTTCTCATTATAAACAATGTTGGATTGTTCTATAACTGCTCAAAAATAATTGCAATTGCATGTTAATATTGCTCCATGTAAGGCAAGATTTGTAGAGTTATAAGTCAATTTTCCATTACTTATAGGTATGTATTGGATATTTAAAAAACATGCCACTGTTTGTAAAGTTAAATCGCATATTTCACCTAAATGTAAATGATCCATTGTAGAAGATTTCAAACATTTTACTTATCCCTTTCATCACACATGACTTAAAAAAATGCAGGGTTTACAAATTATAATTCATCATAGGTTGAAAATATATTTTAAAGGTACCGTTATCTTTTGTCAAAACAGAGTAGTTCTTTGAAGTTTGTGATTTCAGAATGTGTTTTGCAAAGACTTAAATACTGTGCAAACACTTTTACAGTACACTCTTGCTGAAAAAGAATGTAAAATATCTAAGCGACGAATGATGCCTTGTGTGGTTAAGAATATGGCTGCTCTCCATGTGCCAATGAATTGAAATTTATTGAAATAGCCTAATGTGACAGAACTCACTGTCTGTGTGTTTTGGAGGGAGCTGTGGGCTGGCCTCCTACCCACAGACTATAGCCCAGCAGAGAATGGGAGATTTGGGGGCTATTTGCCGTCTGCCACAACCAGGAGAAGACACCACCTCCAGACATTTGTGTCCGCAGTCGCCGGTTCATCGGAACCGGGTGAGCGCGGTATCTGTGGCCGGACTCGTGGAGCTGTTTCCGGCTACTTGAACCTATTGGCCTGGCTGGGCTAAATATGTAATTGTATTCCCCAAACAATGTACTTTTAGCTGATAAAGGCACATACAAGATGGTGGTATGCCCAAAGTGTGGGGCTACGAGACTTGGGGACAAAATGGTGTTGGGATAAATGTAATTATGTCCCTATATAAGTTGCATCCCTTCTCCCCCATCCTCCCCCTCTTGTTGATTGTGTTAATTATGCTCTGTCATGGCCCATAGACAAAAGGTGTGGAGACGCATCCCAGCAGGGGATGTCTAAGGAGGGGCTGCCTGTGTGTCATTATCCCTTTATGTGTTTCAACTGTAATTTCTATTTGAATGTACAAGTATCGAGTTTCCATTGGTTCTTCCTTGTCCGTTACCCCCTCTATGACAAGTCTAAAGGGTGTGTCCCTAACTGTGTTTAAAAGTGTATGTTTTCTACTTAATAAACAGTTTGTGCTCTGCATATTTAACCCTCAACATCTGCTTGGTTTGCCTCGTGATTGGGGGTTAAGGGCTGGTTATGGCAAATCTGACGGCTGAGGGTTTGTTTGGAGAACAGGAGACAGAATTCTGGTGGAGGTGCTCAGCTGGGGTATCCAGGATCCATCACACCTAGTCTTTTTTTATTATGATTCAATTAATTTGCTCAAAATAGATTTGAATGGAATTGTGAAGTCTTGCTGCCTTCTGTCCCCTCTGCATACCATTGTATAAGAAAAAAAATGACCGTGCTGTTGCCCAAACATCAAAATAAGCTGCAACCCAAAAGTCCACAATACTTAGTTCAAATCAGAATTCATGCAAAAGAGGGGCTGCACTAGGTAATGTAGACACCTTACATAGATATAAGTACATATGCAATATTAAAAATATGATAATCTCAGAAAAAAAGGCCTGGTGAATGATATAAGAACAGTTCTTTATATGTGTAACTTCTCTAGAATATTCTAATCTTGCAGATATATATTGTCAGAAGATTTGACATGTCACCCAGTGCACCAATTATTTAAAAGTGCTCAAATTACCATAAGTAAGCAATAAGGTCGCCTCTGGCTTCTCACCCGGCCTGGGTCCCTTAACAGGGTAAATAGCAACTCATTCCAGCAGACACCTCCTGATACCAGGTCTCAATCTCTGCTCCGCCTCCCAAAGGGTTCGGGCATCCACATGAAAATAAAGGCTTCAATAATGTAATACCGTTTTACCTTTTATTGGCGTAAAAAGATGATAATGCACTTACAGCAATATCCAGATAAAAGAACATATAGAAACATGAGCCAGCCGCCACAACGTTCCCAATCCTCGGGTGTATGCAGACAAGGAGGCAGTGATGTCAGCGCGACCTCCTGACATACGTTTCGTCTCAGCACAGACGTCATCAAGGGGACTTTACATACCAGTCTTGCTACCTCTCTTCCCTTCTGTTCCACAAAACTTCTGTGCATCTCCTCTATCCTTTTTAGTCTTACTATCTCATGCCACTTTATTCTGCAGATGCAAGCCTTACCACCTTTTTTCTAACCTCTTCCCAGTGTCCAGTCTTGTTACTCATTCCCCTTGAAATCCCATCCTGCTACCTCTTTTCCCTACCCTTCGCAATTCAGTCTTATTACCTCCTTTCCCTACTTGCTCCACAATCCAGTTTTGCCACCTCCTCTTCCCCCTGCTCCACAATTTTCTACTGCTTCTCCTCCTCAATTCACTATCCAATGCCATTCTTCTCCCACTTAACAATATCATCCTGCTGCCGTTTTATAACCCTCCATCACAATTTAATTCCACAAACTTTTCTCCTTCTATTATTTCACCTCTTATTCCGCTAGCTATCTTATGGTATCCCCTATCCCCATGTACACAATGCAAAATGAATGAAAATTTAAAAAATATGGGTTGTCATGTGAAAATGTGGCATAATTTATTCTTTTATGCCCCTAGCAAAAGTTTGCGTATTCAGAAGTCAACATAACCTCAGTCTTTGAGCAACATCATTTGTTATACTGTACTTTTCTCCCTCCAGTCCATGAGCATGAAGAGTAATTAATATTAGAATCAACAGAGTAATGTGGGAACAAAACAAACACCACTTGCCAGAGTGCTATATCTTTAAAAACACTATACTTTAGAAAGCATAGGCACAAAAATCTTCAGTTTACTGCTATTGCTGCATTTTTATGGGTGTCAATCAGTTATTATGGGAAGAAAATTGTATTTATTTGCTGATAAACATCATGTATAGTACTGGTGTTGCTTTACCAAATAGGAGAGTTCATGAGCCGTTTTGACAAGTTTACATTATACTTTGTATACTAGATATCATTTAGGCCAGATAGAAAGTGTTCTGTGTTTTTCTGTGTTTATGCCATGATCATTATGTTCTAAAATGTCCAGTTACTGACAATCCGCTTTCAATATTTTAGTCACTGATCAAAAACAAGAAACCAGATCGGAAAAACTAGAAGTCCTTATTTACATACTTGTTCTTGGTCCCAGACTTAAAGCATTGAAACAAGTGAATATTACAGCCAGGCAAATAGTATGGATTCTTGGCTATAACAATCCTGAAAAAACTTTAAACTCAATTCTATTGTTTTATATAGCTGCTTTCCTTTTGGTTACATGAATAATTTCTCAGAAACTCTCAGATTATTTAAAATTTATTTAGCTGAAGCCATATCATTTTGGCTGAGCAGTTCTCCATTTGTTCAGTTCAAGTACCACCTGTACACATTATGCTTTAATAACCTAGTACAGTATATACAAAAAACACATTTAGAGCCCATCTTTGGTAATGCTACCATTCCCAGTCACTCGTTCACCAGTTATTAACATGGGAAATACCTTTTAGTCCTTCGCCAGCAATACTTCTGGAAGTAACAACCAGTGAATCCAGCACTGCAGCTAAGCAGTTGCCTCTTGCTGACGTCATCTTTCCACTGCAGTCTTCTGGATCTGGAGAGGACCCCAGTAACTGCACTTTCATTAAAAAGTGTCCACAATACCCAGTCAGTGATGTGGATTATGAAGGAAGGAGCATCCTCCTAGATTAACTGACTGCAGATTAAGATAAGTATTTTGAAATTTAAAAATATTGTTTTTTTGTTTTTGTTATTTTTATACACCTCAGTGATTTGCTAGATTAAGGATGGGAAAGAGGGCTATGTGAAAGGGAGATTGCTAAAATTGTGCAATAACCAAATTGAATTAGAACGGGCAACTCCTCCATGAGACACTATACACAGTCAAATTCACATTGCATCAGAAGAGTTGCACTTACAAGTGATAAAAACATACATGAACCAAAACAAAAAAATGTTTAAATTTCTTATAAAAAATATTGATATACAAAAGTAGTCCAATGTGTAAAAGAAAGTCATCCTCTTCTGTGTTCAAATACTGTATTCTTAAATGTACAATAAACCTCCATCACCACCAAAAAGAATGTTCAAATTGCGAAGCCACCACCAAATGGGAAGATCGCACGCTTACTGACTGAAGTGTGACCCCTAATTGAAGAGAAGTCAACTGTGCTTTCAATAGGCCACCCGGCCCTGGATCACCTTAAAGCAACTCCTCCGGCTCCCCCACTGGTGGATGATTATGACTGGTTCTTAGTCTCTCAGATATACAGCAACGATTCTCCTGCAGTGCCTTCTGTGTTGTGGATCAGAATTCTGATTGAGGCACTTGTAGATGATGAGTGGAGTCTAAAAGGCTGAAAAAGGACTTTTATCCTGTCATAGGATAAATGTCTCATTATAGCCTAGCAGACTCCACAATACTCTTTAGTAAAGTTTAGTATTTACAGCATCTTTAAAGTAGTATTAACCGGTTCTGGATCGGCTTGCATACATTTACTGCTGCAAAGTGGCAGGTTCCCGCGTATCTACAGCTTTCTGATTGTGACTCTGGCTCCACCCTGTGGCCAGCTGTAGGCAGTCACCTCAATTAGCCCTCTATGAAATCTCACTTCCCCTTCCTGTCCTTGCCTGATTATAGGATTTTGTTACTGCTAGCCATTATACCTGATTGTTGCCTGTTATTAACTTTGCTTGTTCCCGACTATACCTTTGGATTACCCTCTTGTACCACGTTGCCCGATTGTTGCCGAACCTTGCCTGTCCCTGACATTGTCACTGGTATACCCCTTAGATCTCTGCCTGGATTTGCTACTAACCGTGAGTCTTTTATTTATTTGTTGTTCCTTGATTGGGATTGTTTGCACCTACGATAGAGGTCCCAGAATTCTGGCTGCAGGCCTGCAACCGTCCTCCACCTGATACCAGGATAACAAGACTACTGGTCAGGAAACCAGAGTGACAGTTGGGGTTCCTGGTAGACCTAACAGTATAATCAGGCCAGATGGACCTCCACGGGTTGGTGCAGGCAGTTTCTCATCAGGGACTAATGCTGGGAGAACAGGCTAACCGTGTGCAGTCATTGAAGGAGAAACTAGATCCTCTCACAGCTATGTTGGCCTCTTTATCTGCTGCACATGGGTCCAGTCCTGCTGCACCAAGTGACCCAGGGGCTAGTGCTAGAGAACATGTGGCTATGTCTATACCACTGGATCTGCTCGCTCCTAAAATCCCTCTCCTGGAGAAGTATGATGGTAACCCTGCTGATTGCCGGGGATTCCTCAACCATTATCGGTTACATTTTAAAAATCAGCCTGCTGTGTTTGCCTCTGCTCAAGCCAAGGTGACATTTATAATTTCCCTGCTTAAAGGCTTTGTCCTGGGTGTCACCTCTTCTTGAGAAGGAGTCTGCAGTGCTCACTGACTATCCAACCTTCATGAGGACGTTTGAAAAATTTTTTATGTTCCAGCAGAGTAATCGGCAACCGAGTCCCGTATTCTTGACTTACGTCAGGGTAAACGCAGTGTAGCATCCTACGCCATTGAATTTCGTATGCTAGCGGCAGAGACCAACTGGGACAGTAGCACCCTTAAGGCTGTGTCTCACAGAGGGTTAATGGAACGCATTAGGGATGAATTAAAGTACCGTGAGATCCCAGCAGGTCTAGAGGAGTTTATCAACTTGTGTATCCTGGTGGACACTAGCTTTGCTGAGCGTCAAAGAGAGAGTGCCAAGGACAATATAATCCTCTCAGACTTGGTACTAAGTCCCCTCCTCGACAATCGCTAGTCCCTTCTGTCCCCTCTCCTGTCAGGTCTGAGGAAGAACCCATGGCCGTAGGAGCAGTGCGGTTGTCGGACAGTGAATGCACCAAGCGCAGGACCTTAGTCTCTGTTATTTTGAACCCTCCTCAGGAGAGACTTCTAGTCCCCATTTCCTTGTCCTGGAATGACCAGTGTTTCTCCACAGTAACCTTTATGGATTCTGGTGCTGGTGGTGTGTTTTTAGATGCTGCTCTGGTTAAGAGACTCCAGATTCCCATGGTTTCAAAAACCCTACCACTCTGTGTGACGACCCTTGGGGGAGCCCCTCTGGGTGATGGTCTTATTACCCATGAGTCCAAGCCTCTCTCTGTCCATTTGGAGGCTCTGCATCAAGAGGTTTTGTCTTTTGATATTATCCTGTGCCCAAAACACCCGGTGATTCTCGGGTTCCCTTGGTTATGTAAACATAACCCATCCATTTACTGGTCCTCTGGTCAAATCTCAGCTTGGAGCACCTCCTGTCATGTCCACTGTCTCCAAAAGGTTATACGCAATCAAGTGTCCATCCATGAGGTGTCTACCAACCCTGAGTTGTCTGAGGCCTACACAGATTTTGCTGATGTGTTCTCTGAAAAGGAAGTAGAGGCTCTTCCTCCACACAGCCCTTATGACTGTGCTATTGACTTGCTTCCTGGTACTCCTCTACCTAAGGGGAGGACTTATCCCCTTAACCTGGCTGAGACTTAGGCCATGGAGGAGTACATTGAAGACAGCTTGAAGAAGGGATTCATTTGGCCTTTTACCTCCCCCATGGGGGCTGGGTTATTTTTTGTTGAGAAAAAGGATGGAGGACTTCAGAGCGCTTAACCAAATTACGGTAAAGAATCTGTATCCTCTTACACTGATTACTGAATTATTTGACCGGGTCCAAGGATCAAAGGTCTTTACCAAATTGGACCTTCATTTAGCATACATCCTTATTCGAATTAAAGCAGAAAACGAATGGAAGACGGCCTTTACGACGAGAAGGGGACATTATGAGTGTCTTGTGATGCCTTTCGGTCTCTGCAGCCCCCTCCGTATTCCAGGAGTTTGTGATTGACATTTTCAGGAATCTACTCAACTCTTTAGTTGTCATCTACCTAGATGATATACTCATTCACTCTAAAGATTTGAAGCTTCATCATTGCCATGTATGCACTGTTCTCCAATGTCTAAGAGATCACCGGTTGTGTGCTAAACTTTCCAAATGCTCTTTTGAACAATCGTAAATACCTTTCCTAGGGTATATAATTTCTTCTGAAGGATTCCAGATGGATCCCAAGAAACTTGTTGCCACCTTACAGTGACCCAGACCTTTCACGTTAAAAAAGCCCAGTGGTTCATTGGATTTTCGAATTACTATCGAAAATTCATCAAGCATTTTTCCAAGATGCTCTAAGAAAGGGACCAACTGCTCTCAGTGGACTCCTGAAGCTCTGGAAGCCTTTGACCTCCTAAACTCTGCTTTCTGCTCTGCTCCTGTGCTTTGTCATCCTCAACCTTCTGCTCAATACTTCTTGGAAGTGGATGCCTCAGAAATAGGTGCTGGAGCAGTGTTATCCCAACGAGACCCTTCTTCCAACAAACTACATCTGGTAGCCTTCTTCTCCAAAAGATTCTCTGTCGCAGAACAAAACTATGACATAGGGAATAAAAAATTTCTGGCTATAAAACTAGCATTCTCAGAGTGACAACATTTATTAGAAGGTATGGAACTTCCAGTTGTGTTTCAAACGGACCATAAAAATTTAACCTGTTTGAAAAAGGCCCAAAGACTGAATTTCAGACAAGCCAACTGGGCATTATTCTTCGCCCGGTCTAATTTTGTCGTAACTTACATTCCTGGTACTAAGAACACCAAGGCCGATGCCCTGTCTCGGCAATTCCCTTGCGAAAATAACCAAGCTCCCCCGGAGCATATTGTTCCTCCTGAACTAATTATTGCTCAACTAGACACAACCTTACAAAGGAGTTTGTTGGCTGCTCAGTCCCAGACTCCTGCCAATCTCTCGGTTCCAGATAATACATTATATGTACCTCCAGACTTACGTAAAGAAGTTTTGCAATGGGCCCATGGACAAAAGTTATCCAGACATCCTGGTATGAAACCTTCTTTCGCCTGAAATCCCTGGTTTGGTGTCCTACATTTAAGAAGGATGTGACTGCTTTCCTTAAAGCTTGTACTGTTTGTGAAGCCATCAAAACGCCTCGATCTGTTCCCCAAAGCCTACTACAACCACTACCTGTTCCTCATGCTCCATGGACTCATATCAGTATGGGGGGAATACCATCATCTGGGTAGTTGTAGACAGGTTTTTGAAATTGGCACACTTCATTCCGATGCCTGCCCTATCTTCAGCCCCAAGTTTGGCTCTATCCTTCATTGAAAATGTCTTCCGTTTACACGGTATTCCGGTCTATATTGTTAGCGACAGAGAGCCAAAATTAATTTCTTCATTCTGGAGAGCTGTTTGCAAACATCTGGGTATGAAGAATTCCTTGTCCTCTAGATACCATCCTCAATCTAACGGCCAAACAGAAAGGGTTAATCAAGATTTAGAAACCTATCTAAGAGCTTACGTTAATGCTGAACATGACAACTGGAGTGAGATGCTTCCTCTAGATGAATTAGCCCACAACTCACAGTGGCACTCTTCCTTGAAATGTTCTCCTTTCCAAGCTGCCTTTGATTATCAACCTAAAGTCCTTCCCTTCCAATCTTCACAAGTAGAGGTAACTGCAGCAGCCAACATGGTGTCTAGGTTAACCAAGCATTGGAAGGAAATAAGGAGAGTGTTTCTGCAGTTGGTTCGCAGTTACAAGGGGTATGCAGATCGTCGCAGAAGACCTGTACCCCATTTTCGTCTTAATCCGCTTGTATAGTTATCCACTAAGAACATCAAACTGAGACAACCTTCCCCCAAATTTGGGCCTAGATATATTGGACCCTTCCGCATCCTTAGTCAAGTTAACCCGGTGGCATATAAACTTTGTTTGCCCTCACATCTTCGGATTTCCAATACGTTTCACGTATCCTTGCTTAAACTCTTTTACAAGAATAGGTTTTCGCTACCCTCTAGATGTCCTTCTCCTGTCTTGGTTGACAACCACCAAGAATATGAAATTAGTAAAATTCTGGATTCCCAACGTAAGGGTAGACAATTGCAGTATCTTGTGGACTGGAAAGGCTACTCCATTGCAGAAAGGACTTGGGTACTCGCTCACAATGTCCATGCCCCACGACTAGTCAAGTTGTTCCATAATAAAAACAGAAGACAAGTGGTGCCCCACTAAGCGTAGTATGTGGTTAAAAGTGAAACATTTATTAAAATTGCACTTACAGAAGATAAGTGTATACAGGCATGTAAGACATCCGAGTGGGATCGGAGATGAATGTGGGGAGACAAATGAGGACAGAGTCTGGTCCTGCAGCGTCTGAGAGGGAGGAGCAGGCAGGGCCGGCGGGCAGCCAATCACAGCGTGCCCGCCTCGCCCCTCGGTCACAGTGGCACGGTCCAGGCTTGGGATGGGGGAGATGGTTGCTGGGGAAGGCTGTGTTGTAAACAAAGATGGCGGAAGTGTAATAGATGATATAAACATACAGGCCATAGGGCAGACCGGGCATTTGCCCGGTGGGCGGGGGCTGTCTGGTTCATGTCTTGTTGTGCAGGCAGAACAGCTTGATGTAAGCGGCGACCACGGTCCAGATAGGGTTAGCATATACCGCAGCCGCCGCTCACCTTCCATTATGCGGCCTGGCTGCAGGGCTGAGCTGTGTGTCTCTTTCCCACACAGCTCAGCCTCAGAGCCAGCGCTGACATTCCCCCCGCCTCTCCCTCTGCACGGACAGATGGACGGACAGTAGAGGAGACAGAGCTCATCTGCTCCTTCTTCTCCTCCTGTGTCTGCCTGTGGGTGGGAAGATTGAAGTCAGAAGAAGAAAGGAACAGTTGGGGAAGTCATGGGAATTGACATAGCATGGGGAGGTTTGCTTCTTGGTGCCCTTCCTGGTTGGCTGATCGATGCAGTAACATTTTTAACTGTAGCATTGGGGCTTCTTACAGAATGTTTGTTGGACTCCTGGACTCTTTGCCTTTGTTCTCATCTTTGGACAAGAAAGGTCTAGAAGAATGATATACCCAGGATCCAGTGCCTGGGACCTCCTCTGGTGAGGGTTTGGGGGTTTCTGGTTCATAGGACCGAGATCTTATCTGATTAGAAGGTCTTACATGGCTATGCCTGAGCCTCCATCCTGGGGTGAGTAAGCTCACCCTCTCTCCTGCCTCCCAGTATATAAACTAATTTACCCCTTCACACCGACAATATGCAAATATGTGACCTCTCGGCTGGTGGATGCTGAGCGGCCGCATACTTGCGTACCACAGTGCAAACAAAGTTGTGCTGAGCACGCTCTCAGCACAATTACCAGCAACTAATGGAAAGCTCCCTATTGCTGCTTGCAGACGTCACATGGTCATAAACCCCGCCAAATCTCCCTTCATCAGAAACCCCTTAAAGGGCCAGGAGGCACCAGCTCAAAGGGAAGGTGACCCGCTGACATGCCACTATTGGCATGTCATTTTTTTTTGGGGGGGGACCGGAGACCCTGTTTTCACAGGGACCCACGTCCACTTCCTCTCCTAGAGCTGCGGCTCCTTAAGGAAGTTCACCTTTTCCTCTCCCTCTCAGCGATCTTCTGGGACACATCACAGGTCCCAGAAGATACACCGGCCAGTCACAAGGCGCAACGCGACTCGCGCATGCGCAGTGCGTGCCCAGCTTTGAAGCCAAAGCCGGGTGCCCACACTTGTGATGCCAGTGCCACCGAGGGGAGGGGGAGAAGAGCAAGCCCTCGGGCGAGCGCATCACTGGAGCCAGGGACAGGTGAGTGCCTGATTTTTAAAAGTCAGCAGCTACACTTTTTGTAGCTGATGATTTTTACCTGGCTGGAACTCCGATTTAAGGGGTGCTCTATGGACTCTGATGCAAGGGGGGCTTTGGTAAGCAGAGACCCTCTTATATCAGAGCTCCCCTTTACACCAGAGTCCCCCTTAAATCAGGGTTCCCAGAAAGTCCCTTACATCAGAGTTTCCCTTTACATCAGAGCTCCCCTTAAATCAGGGTTCCTGTTTACATTATAGTAAACAAAGCTCCCCCTTACAGTTTATGTGGAAATTCTGCAGACTCTAAGGGGGCTGTGTGGATTGTGATGTAAAGGGAGCTCTGTGGATTGTACCGTAAGGTGGGCTCTGCGGTCTTTAATGTAAGGGAGCAAGGGGTGGGAGGAGCTGAAGATCTGCACAGTGAGCAGAGAGCAAAAAGCAAAAGGGGACACTGTGATTAGAGAGAAAAGGTGGGAGCTGTGATTGCTGGGGACACTGTAATATAAAGGGGACTGCACTGTAATCATTACAGTGCCCCTTTACAGTGCAATCCCCTTTACATCAAAGTCCCCTTTACATTACATCAGATTGGAGGACCGACTTAAAAATGGCTGGGCCTATTTTTTTGTCCCAGTCCGGGCCTGTAAACATATGATGCAAGCATGACATGTAGCATATACCACTGGCGGGGAACAGTAATTACAGGTGGCTGAAGGATGGGAGGAGAAGGGAAGAGATGTGGGAGGCAGGGTTGAAGGATACTATGCAGGCTAAAGGAGGAGGGAGGCAAGGGGAGAGGATGCTGTGGAATTGGATATACAGACAAGGTGTGGGGGCTGGGATAGGGAGACTGTATACCAGCAAAAAGAGTGATCATTGACATCTAAGGGGGCGGGGAGGGGGCTGGAAGGATAGGAATTCTATACTCTATATTCCATATTCTGTAGAGGCTTGAAAGATGGATGGAGAGGCCAGAGGAGGGGTGCTGAAATGACATGATATGTATTAATTATTATTGTTGCTATGTGTTGTTTTATGCGGGAATGGGGGGGGCGTGGGGGGGCAGGCTGAGGGGTGGAGGGGGAGTGAAAAAAAGGGGAATGAAAAAAAGGGAATGAAAAAAGGAGGGGGGAAGGGGAAAGGAAGGGGGGGAAATATACAGGGTGGGCCATTTATAATGGATACACCTTAATAAAATGGGAATGGTTGGTGATATTAACTTCCTGTTTGTGGCACATTAGTATATGTGAGGGGGGAAACTTTTCAAGATGAGTGGTGACCATGGCGGCCATTTTGAAGTCGGCCATTTTGAATCCAACTTTTGTTTTTTCAATAGGAAAAGATTATTGGGAATTTCACAAGAAAAACAATGGTGTGCTTGGTTTTAACATAACTTTATTCTTTCATGAGTTATTTACAAGTTTCTGACCACTTATAAAATGTGTTCAATGTGCTGCCCATTGTGTTGGATTGTCAATGCAACCCTCTTCTCCCACTCTTCACACACTGATAGCAACACCGCAGGAGAAATGCTAGCACAGGCTTCCAGTATCCGTAGTTTCAGGTGCTGCACATCTCGTATCTTCACAGCATAGACAATTGCCTTCAGATGACCCCAAAGATAAAAGTCTAAGGGGGTCAGATCGGGAGACCTTGGGGGCCATTCAACTGGATTGGTCGTCGTGGGCCAGTTGAATGGCCCCCAAGGTCTCCCGATCTGACCCCCTTAGACTTTTACCGTTGGGGTCACCATTGTTTTTCTTGTGAAATTCCCAATAAGTTTGATGTGTCACATGACCCTCTTCCTATTGAAAAAACAAAAGTTGGATTCAAAATGTCCGACTTCAAAATGGCCGCCATGGTCACCACCCATCTGGAAAAGTTTCCCCCCTCACATATACTAATGTGCCACAAACAGGAAGTTAATATCACCAACCATTCCCATTTTATTAAGGTGTATCCATATAAATGGCCCACCTTGTATATATATATGTGTGGCTCACAAGGATGTGGGCTCTGGATAGGGTGTATGCGCTGTCTCAAGAGAGTGTTCTGTTGTTGTAGGATGGGTGGGAGTACCATATTAGGAAAAATGTACTCAGAGGATGGATTGGATTTCTAGGTCTTCATTCATTCCTCCAGGCGATAAAGTTTCCAAACTGTAAATCCAAAAGGTTTCTCTTTGGCATAGGCGTTTGAACCACTCAGCTTGTGGGAGTTTGCTGGAGATTGCTTCTAGAACCCAGACACGGAGTCCTAGAGTGGACTGTTGGTGGAATTCTTTGAAGTGTTTGGGGACACTGCATTTGTCCTTGCGTTCTTCTATTCCTCTTCTGTGTTCCCCAAATCTTTTCCTTAGAGTTCCTTAGAGTTCTGAGTTCTACATAGACGAAGCAACATGAGCAGGAGAGACAGTATACAACAAATTCTGTAGAGCAGGTGTAGAAGTCTTCAAAGACGTAAGTATTGCCTTTGGCCGTGAATTGTTTGATGCCATGTTGGACGTATTGGCAGGTGAGACAGTTGAGTTTTCGGCATTGGTACTTGCCTTTCAAGTTGGAAAA
Source organism: Glandirana rugosa (assembly GCA_018402905.1). NCBI lineage: Eukaryota > Metazoa > Chordata > Amphibia > Anura > Ranidae > Glandirana > Glandirana rugosa. The sequence continues at coordinate 80,571 of BLSH010249321.1, forward strand.
GGTCAAGTAGGGATCGGTAGTGGTAATGTCTGGCTTGATTTTACTAGGGCCGATTTTGCTCTTGATGTTGCGGGCTCTTCTGTACGTAATTTTTGGGGCATCCGGAATTGCATTTTTGAGATGTGGATCCTCAAGAAGAATTCCCCAGTGTTTGCGGAACATGTGTTCCATTTTTTTTATGCTGGGTATGGAATTGGGTAATTAATCTGACGGTCTGGGGTGGGTTATTTTTGGAGTGACTGCTGGAAGGTTTGGTTAGGTAGAGGGTGAAGGCCTCTTGTATCAGGGGAGGTGGGTATCCTTTTCCCAGAATTTTTTTTTCGCAACAGCAAGAGCAAAATCGCCCCCAGTAAAATCAAGCCCGACATCATCACTACCGATTCCTACTTGACCTTTTCCAACTTGAAAGGCATGTACCAATGCCGAAAACTCAAATGTCTCACCTGCCAATACGTCCAACATGGCCTCAAAAAATTCCCGGTCAAAGGCAAAACCTACGTCTTTGAAGACTTCTACACCTGCTCTACAGAATTTGTTGTATACTGTCTCTCCTGCCCATGTGGCCTCCTCTATGTAGGCCGCACCATCAGAACTCTAAGGAAAAGATTTGGGGAACACAGAAGAGGAATAGAAGAAGGCAAGGTCAAATTCAGTGTCCCAAAACACTTCAAAGAATTCCACCAACAGTCCACTCTAGGACTACGTGTGTCCGTGTGAATATGGAATATAGAGTATAGAATTCCTATCCTTCCAGCCCCGTCCCCGCCCCCTTAGATGTCAATGATCACTCTTTTTGCTGGTATACAGTCTCCCTCTCCCAGCCCCCACACCTTGTCTGTATATCCAATTCCACAGCATCCTCTCCCCTTGCCTCCCTCCTCCTTTAGTCCGCATAGTATCTTTCCCCCTGCCTCCCACATCTCTTCCCTTCTCCTCCCATCCTTCAGCCACCCGTAATTACTGTTTCGCGCCAGTGGTATATGCTACATGTCATGCTTGCATCATATGTTTATATTATCTATTACACTTCCGCCATCTTTGTCTACAACACAGCCCTCCCCAGCAACCATCTCCCCCGTCCCACGCCTGGACCGCGCTGTGATGCCCCGCCCGCTCCTCCCTCTCAGACGCTGCAGGACCAGACTCTGTCCTCATTTGTCTCCCCACAGTCATCTCCGATCCTACTCTTCCTCTGCACAGTCCGCATGATCCTCTCTCCACACAACCCCCCCTACTCCCCCTCCCCACCACACTGATCATCTGCATTGTTATAGTATACTGTATACTTGTATGCCATGCACTTGTCATCTGCTTGTACTTTATATCCCAGCTGTCACCCCCCTTCTCTGCCGGAACCGTGCCTCGGCGGCCGGGAGATGGGGCCAGCGCGCTGCGATTGGCTGCCCGCTGGCCCCGCCACCTCACCCCTCCGATATGGCGCGGCTCTGGCAGACTTGGAGGAGGCCTGACAAAGGAGCACGGATTGCTCCGAACAAGCGCCTTGGACAGCTGCAACCCAGCCCACCAGCTCCCTACGGAACCCGTGGCTCCTGGACACCCCATCCCGCCCACCTGCCTGGAGCCTTGGAATCCACCGATACGACCAGACACATCTGCTGGCGGGGCCCCCAGCGCTCGGACTACCGACACTGGGAAGCTTTGATGTCTTACATGCCTGTATACACTTATCTTGTAAGTGCAAGTCCTGATTGTTGCCTGTTATTAACCACTTAAATACAGGACGTTTATACCCCCTTCCTGCCCAGACCAATTTTCAGCTTTCAGCGCTCTCACACTTTGAATCTCAATTACTCTCTCATGCTACACTGTACCCAAACAAAATTTATATTATTTTTTTCTCACAAATAGAGCTTTCTTTTGGTGGTATTTAATCACCACTGGGTTTTTTATTTTTTGCAATATAAGCAAAAAAAGAGCGAAAATGTTGAAAAAAAACACTTTCTTTTAGTTTCTATTGTACAATTTTGCAAAAAAAGTAATTTTTCTTCATAAATGTGGGCCAAAATTTATACTGCTACATATCTTTGGTAAAAATAACCCAAATTAGTGTATATTATTTAGTCTCTGTGAAAGATATAGAGTCTACAAGCTAGGGTGCAAATCATTAAAAATTGATCACACCTGATGTACTGATGGCCTATCCCATTTTGTGAGACACTAACAAGCCAGTAAAGTATGAATACCCCCCAAATTACCCCTTTTTGGGAAGTAAACATCCCTTACATCCCATTTAGTAAGAAGCATGGTGAATTTTTCAAAGTTGTAATTTTTTCCCCACAATTCTTTGGAAAACTGAGAATTTTTTTTTTTTTTACTCAAAATTGTCATAACAAGTTATTTCTCACACACTGCATATGCATACTTGCAATGACACCCCAAAATACATTCTGCTATTCCTCCTGAGTATGGCGATACCACATGTGTGAGACTTTTACACAGCCTGGCCAAATACTGAGGCTTAACATTGAAGTAGCACCTTTAGGCATTCTACGAGCATAAATTACACATCTCATTTCTCAACCACCTATTACACTTTTGAAGGCCCTGGAGCACCAGGACAATGGAACTGCCCACAAAATGACCCCATTTTGGAAAGCTAACACCCCAATGTATAATATATGAGGCATAATGAGTCTTTTGAACATATCCTTTTTTTCCAGAAGTTTTTGGAACATGTGGAAAAAAAATGAAAACGCATTTTTTTTACACAAAGTTGTCCATTTATATGATATTTCCAACACATAGCATGTACATAGCAAAAATGACACCCCAAAATACATTCTGCTACTCCTCCTGGGTATGGCGCTACTATATGTGTAAGACTTTTACACAGCCTGGCCACATACAGAGGCCCAACATCCATCTCCAGGTGTTCTAGGGACATAAATCACACACATAAATTCCTGCCAACCAATCATATTGTTGAAGGCCCTTCATATTTCTAATACATAGCATGTACAGTACATACAAATTACAAACCAAAATACATTCTGCTGAGCAAAGGGTAAGAAAAGGTTACCTGCGGTTTTAGTAGTGCAGTGGTCTACAGAGGATCGGTCCAGGCAGCAGGCAGGAACGTGGACAGCGACAGCAAAACAGGCAGCCTCAGGAATACTGTCCATAGTAGCAAGTAGAGATATTAGCAGCACAGTCAAAGCATTGGTACGGGTAGCAGGCAGGGATGTGGTCAGCAGCAGCAAAAGGTTCGTCCATGCAGCAGGCAGGAATACTGTCCATAGCACAGGCAGCAGGCAGAGATACAGCAGGCAGAGTACAGCCAAAAGTATTGGGTCCAGGCAGCAGGCACATGCTGCATAAAAAGTCCTGGGTCAGTGCAGGCAGAGATATTGTCAGTACAGCCAAAGTATTGGTCCAAGCAGCAGGCAGGACCATCAAGCTTAGGGCCTCGGTCAGGAAAGAATGGGGACAGGGGTAGAGGCTTCTCCCACCCAAATCCGCTTTGAAGCCTCCGGACACCAGACCCTGTTCTGGGAATTACAAAACAAAGAGAAAGCCAATAACTGATTTTCTCAAATCAGAACATAATTCTGGAGCCCCTCACATATGTGAGACCCCTATATAGCAGGGTGAAAGATTAGTCCGAGGGACAGGCAAAAACATGGTCAACAGACCGAGGTCAGTGCAGGTAAAAGGCAGAAATAGACGGTAGGCAGAGGCATAGTCGATACAGTCCAGGGTCAGATCACGTGAAAGGCAGAAATATGGCAGATAAACAATGCAGACGGCAGGCAGAGGCATAGTCCATAAACAGGCCAGGGTCAGTTCACATGGAAGGCAGTGGTATGGTTGGTCCAGGGAAATAATCAGCACAGATATTGAAAGATGGGAAATGGTAGTCTATTTGAAATATTATTGAAATACTAATAATTTACAAGTGTATGAAAGTGTTTCAAGCATTCTCCGATGCAAAGGCCAGGATTGGAGGGACATTGGGGACAATAGAAACTGGTGTCTTTCCTAACTCCTCTTTTGCTGCACACCCAACATCTTTTTCGGCGTCTTCTTCCGGTTGTTGATGGGGGAATAGGTTCAGGAAAATGACGCTCATGCAGTCTGCTGAGACAATCAATGCGAATGCTTTCTGGGGGGGGGGGGGATCCTTGTGGATATATCAGGGCAGTAATGATGTCTTGAATGAAGTTTAGGAAGGGGTTGGGTCTTTCTGTTGATTTCCATTAGGTGATGTAAGCATTATTCATGGCCATGTGAAAAATGAACTTTTTTGTACCAGAACAGGGGTTTTATAGTTGGTAGATAGGGCTGCAACATCTGGTCATTTTACTTTCAAAATATTTATTGAATTTTTAAGGTACAGAGGAGAGAGGCAATGTACAAATTATTAAGGAAGATTTACTTTCTGCCGATACCGCTTTTAACAGACCTAGCATGAGAAAAGAAGAACATGTGGTAGGATAACATACCGTTTACTGTGCCCTTGAAAATTGCTAAGACAGTAAGGTAAGGTGGGATTCCGTCGGACACCCCATAAAGGGAGCAAGCTGTGCCTGCCGAGGTCCCACCTCGCCCTCCAATAAAATTAAACAATTCAAGGTTTCTATATGGTAGGGGAAAGTTGGTACATTAATTAGACCGTATAATATCCTAAGATAATCGTAACATCAGATATATAGCAGCGGTCTCAGCATAAACAATATCCAAATAGATGTAAAACCAAGTGAAAGACAGAGAGAGAATGAGAGAGATAGTATGAAAAACTGAATAGAGAGAAAGCTGGTCAGCGTTACCGGATACCAGGTTGTTGAAGAGCTGCAGTGCCTGGCACTAAGGGAATACCTACATGTTGAGTCCATGGTTCCCAGATCACCTCAAATTTAGCTTCAGTGTCATTTAGTATGCTTGCAACCTTTTCTTGGGACATGATCCACGATATTTTACTTATAGTTGCAGCAACAGAGACTTTAGGTTGCTTCCACGCCTTGGCAATGGTCATTTTGGCCCCCAGTAATATAAAGTGTATTAATTTGCGATAGTGTTTGTGAGCCCTGGGGTTATCCGCGTTGAGGAGGGCGATAGATAGGTGGTCTGGGTAGTTGGCAACCTGTCACCCTGAAGATTAGAAGAAAAACTGAGTTCCAGAAAGTACGGATCCTCGGGCATTCCCACCAGATGTGAGGCATAGACCCATACAGATGACAACCTCTGTTCATGAGCCCCTTGAAAGCTCTAGAAGGTGATCTCTGCCAGTCTACCGGGTCCCACTGAAGCTGAAGGTCCCTTTCCCAGGCGAGCATATGTGGTGATTTAATAGGCCGTCCGGCAAGTGATTGGTAGATGATAGAGATTCCGCCCCTGGGGTCCACAGCTTGGCCGCACCATTGTTCATAGGTAGAGAGCTCTGACGGGTTTGGTTTATTTTCCCAGATCTTGTGAAGAAAATTATTAATTTGACAGAATCTGTAACGTTCAGAGCTTGGGAGCTCCAGCTGGTTCACAAAGAAACATAGGGATATCAGGCCCATAGAATTGAAGAAGTGCCCTATCCGGTACATGCCCTTATCCAGCCACCATTGAAAGGCCTTTATCTCCAGCCCTGGGGGAAATTTAGGATTATGGAAGATGTGCGCTAAGGGGTGGTATGTTGAAACTAATGACCGGGATGACCGTACCTCGTCCCAGAGGGCAATTGACTGTGACAAGATTGGAGAAAGAATGGCAGGTCTTTCCTTTTGGCGGGACCCAAAGAAGAAAGTCCAATGTGTAGGTGGGAACTGCCTGTCTCTCTATCGAATGCCAGTCCGGTCTTTCTGATCGGAAATATACAGTGGAAAGTTGGGCCAATCTGGCTGCTTGGAAGTACCATTTCAATTTTGTGAGGCCTAAACTGCCCTTCTTTCTTGGGGTGAACAAGGTATTCTGTGAGAACCTATATCCCCTCTTCCCCCATATGAATTTGATAATTTTGCTCTGGAAGCTTTTTAAGTGGTCCATTCTAATTTTAATTGGTAGGGATCTGAACAGATAGAGGATTTTGGGCAGGAGCATCATCTTTATCGCATGGACCCTACCTAACCAAGAAAGCTCCCCTTTAGTCCAGGATTTCAGTTCTGATTCTAATTTATTATGCAACGGCGGAAAGTTAGCCTCATAGAGTCTCTCAATTATGTTTGTAAGTGTAATGCCTAGGTAATTAAGAGTGGAATCACTCCATTCAAATTTGAAGGAATCCAAGGCTTGGGATTTGGAATAATTTACCTTGAGCCCAGATATTACAGTGAAGTCATCTAGGACCTTGCATAGGTTAGGTAGGGTAACAGTTGGCACTGTAATAAAGAGCAGGATATCGTCCGCAAATAATCCACACTTATGGGTTTGGGCACCGCACGAGACCCCCTGGATATCTGGGTTAGTCCTAATCGCTATTGCTAGTGTCTCGATTGCCATAGCAAATATGAGAGGGGAGAGCGGACACCCCTGCCTAGTCCCTCTAGAAATTTCAAAGGGTCTGGAGAGGTATCCTTGCATGCGAATCCCCGCCCTAGGGGTGGAATATAGCGCCTGCAAAATACCCCTAAATTTAGGACCAAATCCCCACTTTTCCAAGAGGGCAAATAAGTAAGGCCAGGTTACAGCATCGAAAGCTTTATGGAGAACGAGGGATAACAACATTCCCGCTTGCTTAGGGCCCCCTATCCCAGCTGTACTTTAGGACATAATGTCTATCGCCCTTATCACTTGGTCTGGTCCCTGTCTACCCAGGATGAAGCCTACCTAGTCCTTGTGTACGTAAGCCCTTATAAAGGATCCTAAACGATTGGCTAGTATTTTCGTTGTTGATTAGAGATATCGGGCGGTAATTGCTTACTTCCTCCGGGTGTTTTCCTGGTTTTAGGATCACCGTTATAAAAGCTGTGTTGAGGTGTATGTCCAAGGGGGATCCCTGTACCTTTGAATTAAAGAATTTGGTCATAAAAGGGGCTAGTATTTCTTCAAAGGCTGTATAATATGGAGCCGAAAGTCCATCAGGGCCTGGGGCCGATCTGTTCTTAAGGTTCTCAATGACTTCTATGATTTCTTCTTTAGTAATGGGAGCCTCCATTAGGTCCTTATGTTTGGGAGACAGGTGAGGGATAGGTAAATTATCTAAGAATTTACGCATCTCCTGTTCCGACGACCCGATTGGGGAGCTGTACAATTCAGAATAGAGGTGGGGGCCAGACCTGCCAATTTAATCCTGGGTAGAATATAATTCCTAGGATGCAGTGATAGTTTAGAGGCCAACATCGGGCCACAACAGTCTTTGAGAGTGTAGAATTTGGCTCCTGTCCATCTAATTTGCTTCTCCACCTTGGCCTTTAAGGCTAGATTAAGCTCCAGCCTGGCTGCTTCTAGTTTGGTTAGAGAGTCTTTTGTTGGGTTCCTTTTGTGGGTTTTTTCAAGTCAGTAAAAGCTTGTTCTAGTTTTTCTATATGTGCTTTCCTTTCTATTTTGTTTTGGGATGCTAGCTGTATAAATTTGCCCCTAATGGTGACCTTATGGGCAGCCCAGAGGGTCTCCGGGTTCATGTCATCAGTTTCATTTAAAAGGAAATACTTCTTCAGAGACTTAGCTATTTCCTTGGATTTTACCGGATCGCTTAGAAGAGATTCATTTAATCTCCAGAGGGGAGCCTGTTTAGCTGTGGTGGGGAGTCTAATGGAGAGGGAGACTATAGAGTGATCTGACACTGCCGTGTCTATGATAGAAGAACTGACCGCACTTGGGATACATCTGGATGGAATGAAACAATGATCTATTCTAGCATAAGAGTTGTTTGGTTTGGAATAGTAAGGGAAATCCCTTTTATTTGGGTTTAGTTCCCTCCATATATCCACTAGGTTATGCTGGTGAATCATTTTTGCTATCTTATGACTTGCTTTCGATGGGTGGATCAGTTGGTCCGATCGCGGCCTGGAATTGTCTAAACCTTGGTCGAAGGCAGTGTTTGAGTCACCTCCTAAAATCACCGTCCCTTCAAGAAGAGGCGAGAGGGTTTTGAGTAGGTTCTGGAAAAATGCCACCTGGCCCTTGTTTGGGGCGTAATATGAAACTATAGAGTACAGGCGTCCTTGGATAGTCCCTTTCACTAATATATATCTGCCCTCTGGGTCTTTCAAATCGAAGATCCATGAGAAATTGCTCTGTTTAGAAAAGAGGATTGCAACCCCTCTTGTTTTGTCTGGTGTATTGGCTATATAGAATTTTGGGTAATAGGCATGGATAAAGTTTGGGCAGTACCGGACAGGAAAATGTGTCTCCTGCAGGAGAACTATGTCAAATTTCCTAGAGCGAAGAGCCTCCAGGACTTTTCTTCTCTTCACTGGGGAATTTAGTCCCTGGGAATTATGTGTGGCCACCTTGAGGATTGAGGGAGGATTATTTGGGTCAGCCATGTGGAAGCCAAGGGGGAAGCCCATCATGTAGCCAATACTTACTGTTAGACGTCTTTGCATGAGGGATAGGTCACTTGCCTCCTGTGCTCGAGGGAGAGAATCAGTTATCCATTGAGGGTCCCGGACCCGCTGACCAGCTGAAAGAGAGGAAGGGTTAGAGAGGAAAGACAGTAAAAACCAGAGGAATAATCTAACAACTCAGTCCACAACTGGGACCAGGGGCATCTGACCAGGGAATAAAGTGCCTAGTCAGAGGCCTACTTTTATAGAACCTACCCTTCATCGGGAAGGTCACCCTATCCCACTGCTGCGGTAAACCAAAATGGTGGGGTAGGTGGAGGCGCATGGGGTACCACCCCGGACCCCAGCATCAATGACATTTTTACTTAGGCTAAAACAGCCTTCAGATCCAGGTAAATATACAGTAGCTTCAAAACCCAACTACTTAAAACAAAACAAAAAAGGGGGGGGGGAATAGTGAACACATTGCCCAGCTCTTAAGATGTGGAGGGGACCCCGAAATGTTTGAAATGTTTGTAATTAGAAAAAAAAAAGAATGTATGTTTCGCTAAGTCCTGGTCCTCTCGGAGAGGGGAGGACCCATGGCTCATTATGTCTGGGCCATAAGGGGAATGTTGCCCTAGATTGGTAGGTTACGAAGGACTGAAAACCAGTGCGGCCTGCTATAAAAGCACATCCTATAAGGCGTGTGGGGCAAAAGAGACAAGGTCCTTTTTTCTTTTTTCTTCTAAAGTCATGTTCCAGGTTCCCTGGAGTGAACCTCCGCTTCTTAAATCATCGCCTTTTCTAGGGACAACATGGGGAAGTTCCGAGATGCAATGATACTAGTTCCAAAGGCCCCCTACCTCCGAGGCTCACCAAGGGGTAAAAGTCTTTATCATGGGGGAAAAAACAGGACAAGGACCCGAAATCAAAACTAGATTCCAACAGGAGAAAAAACAAACAACAGTCATAGTTGTGGGTGAGCAGAGATAAAACTTCTACTCGGACAAGCAAAAGAACCCCTATAAGAGTAGTAGGGCAGATCCCATGCCCCAGTGGGTACAAAAATTAGGTTGTTCCATTGAGCTCTTTAGAGGAAAGCTATGAAGGTAGGTTAACCCTTGCCTTCTTGCTTTTGGATTTGTTCCAAACCGGGGTGACCGGGCTTGAGGGCATGAGCCTTATGGTAGGCCCCGCTTCTTGCAGAGAGATATCCATCGCCGCCTCCTTTGAGATCAGTTTCAAGGCCGTAAGTATGCATTCGCCTTGTGGGAAGTCTTTAAATGAATAAAGTTTGCCTTTGAGGGAGAACTTGACCGCAAATGGAAAGGCCCACCAATATTTGATGTCCTTTTGGGTTAGTACATTCAGCAGTGGTTTAAGGTTTCTTCTTCTTTGGATTGTGGAGGGTGACAAGTCTGCAAACGCATGTACTTGGTGCCCCCTACAGATTATTTGCTGGTTGATAAGAGATTGGCGCATAATTTCTTCTTTCAAAGCATAGTAGTGGGGTTTTATTATGATGTCCCTTGGCTTGCCATCTTTTCTAGGGGGCCCCAAGGCCCTATGAGCTCTGTCCAGCTCAAGGCGGTGGGGGGGGGGGATCTCTGGGATCATGGCTTTTATGAGGTCCTGGATTGCAGCATTGATATCAGTGATGGACTCAGGGAGACCACGGACCCTGAAATTGACTCTTCAGGACCTATTCTCCATATCATCCAGTTTGGCGATGGCCTCATCTAATTGTTCCTGAAGCACCTGGATGTGTCCGGAGTTTTGGTTTGTTTTAGCAACAGTCATGTCTAATTTTTGTTCAATAGTGTCCATTCTCATGCCTAAATTGTGGAGATCAGATTTGATTTCCCCCGTTATTTTCGCTGGCGTTGAGGCTAGACCCTTGTCCAGAAGCTCAGAGAGTTTTAGTAATAAGTCTGCGGATTGTAGTGGTGGTGCTGGGCCTGGAGAGGGCAAATTCCTCCATTAGGTGGCCTAGGAGGGACTCCGTGGAGGCTGGGGAGGCTTCCGGATTAGGTCTCCTATATGGAAGGGATGTAGGGGTAAATGGAGAGTGTATTTGTTCAGGGACTTGCCTGCCCTCCTGTGTGTTCTTTGCTGCATCTGCCTGTTGGTGGCTGGCCGCGGCGGCCATCTTGGTACACCCCGGCCTAGCCTGGCCATCTAGCTGCAGTCCCAGGTCCCGTCTGGTACCCTGGTGTGTCATCAGCGGGCTGATCCCTCTGCTCTCGGGACCTTCCCAGACTCCTCCCAGTGGTTCTGGGGGGACTCAGATGCCTGGATCGGGTGTTGTGTATGCTGGTGCTCCGGGGTGGCGCGAAGCTCCAGGATCAAGCGTCCACATCGGAGCTCTCGCGCATGTGCACTGAACATCTGGTCATTTAAATCCACCCCCCCATGAATTTATTATACTTGTAGATACAATGTGGCTTTTCAACGGGACCCTGTCTTCTTAGAAGTTCCACTGAGGTGGCATTGTGGATTGTGGACATGATGTACACGTCTTTCTGATCCCTCCACTTCACAGCCAACACTTCCTCGTTCCTGAGGCTTGCTGATTCCCCCCTTTGCAAATTTGTGGTGATTAGACTCTGTGGGAAGCCCTTTCTGTTTTTTCTTGCAGTACTGCAGGCCAAAGTATCCTACCGATATAGGTGGTGGGAAAGGGGCAAACTCGTGTAATAGTTGTCCATGTAAGTATGATATCCTTTCTTGAAGAGTGGGTGAGCCAATTTCCAGACAATCTTCCTGCTTATTCCCATGTATGATGGACAATCAGGGAGCTGGAGATGGGAGTCTTTGCCTTCTATATACAAAAGGCGTGCACGTATCCAGTGGATCCACATTAAAACAAGGAGATGACCGCACACATGCTGCACCGGTTTGCTGGAAAATGTTTGTAAATTTATTCAACAAGGTACATCACAAAGTGACAAGCATAATGACAGATACCGGCATGACAATGGGTTAACGCGTTTCACAGCGCTTACGTCTGCTTATTCATAACCTACATGAATTGCCAAATGATCCTCAATTTATAGAGCCCAAAAAGCGGGCTAAGTAAAGCCACAGCTGTTCTGAGTGGATCATTAGTGCTTAATGCACCGATTCAGCTGCCCCCAGAGCTGTCTAGGAGGAGCCGAATCAGCGCTGAGAGTTAAAACCTCACAACAATCTATAAAAGCACATACATGCCCCAATACGATAGCCATGCAATCATGAGAAAAACGAAAGTAAAAAAGTGAAAAATTAATAGAAAATGTTTTTGCATAATGCTATACACATGACATAGAATGATCACTAGAAACTCTGTACATGAACAATGCATATATACATATATCAAAGAAAGGACTATGCAGGTACTTAAAAAAACATGAATTTAAATGTGAAAATTGTAAGTATACTCATATGGTGTGTCTATCAAATGCACAAACCCTTAAAATCATGTTGTCCTGCATAGGTATCTTGATAAACTTATCAGACCCGTGTATTGCACAGTGCCAATGGCGAGATATACCCTATACTCAGGAACCCCTCTTAGCGCACACCCATATATAAGAGAATTAATGGCTCAGAAAAAAGGAAAAAAAACCTATAATCTGAATGTGCGTTTGCTCTAATTGAATCATATACTTAAGAACTCTGTCTTCTCACAAGCGTCATGAAAAATGACAACGAGGGATGCTAGTTGTCATAAAAGTGGGATACATCCCACTCATGGTTCATGCCACTTGGGATTCTAGTGTTTAATTTAAAAATCCAGAAGACTTCCCTTCTGCACAAAACCCGAAAACGATCCCCACCACGGGGACCGACACTGGGTCACAGCCAGGGGCACCACCCCTAGCAAAAGCCCAAAACACGTCTTCCCTTCAGAAGACCTAAAAATTTA
>BLSH010249321.1:159613-171117 GCA_018402905.1 Glandirana rugosa
GTTTTACCCTTGCCACCAGTGTAACCACGTTTCGGGTGGAACCCCATCTGACCGTAATCAGTCAAGTTACCTCAGCCAGGCCCGGTAAGCCCCCTAGGAGCTTCGGGGGTGAGACAGTGAATTCTAGGGTCAACCCCACCGTCCCACCAGACCTCCGCTTCCCCTCAGGGAGACCCTCGGGATACTGATCCTTGGTTGTTACGGGAGGGGGACCCCTGTGGAATCCCCGCAAATATCCTTTTCCACGATAGGTCTATATCTTTACACTCAGGGGAGTTGGGATGAGTATGAGATAGGGACCCTCCCGGATCTCGGACATGAACACAAAGCTGATTTCTTGGAACTAGACGATACTAATTAGACGTTTTACGAATGACCTAACACAATTTACACAATTTTCACTATTATAGTTGGAAACATTGAATCTTTTTGAAATTATTTGTAGTTAAATTTTTTTTTTTTTTCCTTTATGGTTTTTCCATCACAATTTGTAACACTTGGTTCACAATGTTTAACACTACCTTTTTGGTATTTCCTTTTTTTTTTTTTTAAATTGATGTTTATTAAAGTTTTTCTAAGTTACAAAGGTTGATATTATCACTTTTAACACATTTAACACAATCCAGTAAGCATTTTGCAGATTAATCATAGCAGATCAAGGTTCTTTAGTCGAAACACAAGTACAGGCTCTAGGCCCTCCCAGGGATAGAGTATGAGTAGGGTTGAGGGGACTCACATTTCTATATCTGGATAGCACCTTTTCCTATAAACGCCCCTAAGGTGTCCCCAGGGGGAGGGCATTGTTGGTTCCTAGTCATAGGGCTCCCAGAGGGACTCCCCTTCGCCTCCAGACCACCCTGCCACCCCAACTGGGATCTTAAGTGACAGAGTGGGGGCTTCGAGGATCCCCCGAATGGCCCGGACCGACTCCATTGAACTGACTAATGCCAGTCTACCCCAAGGTGGGCTTTGCACCAATGTGACCACCGTTCCCATTTTGTGTTTATGGTTTCCATGTTGTTCAGTTGTACTGCCATTAGTGCCTTGTATATCCCATGTAGGTTTATGGTTTCTATGACCTCTTTGGACGTAGGGGGTGTTGGTACTTTCCACTTGCGTGTTATATTTAGCTTGGCTGCTAGGAGTATGTTTGTTATAAGGGGACTCAGGTTAGGGGGATAGTTTTCAATTCCCAAATTTAAGATAGCTAATTGAGGTGTAGGTAAAATGTTCATCTGCGTGACTTGGGAGAGTAATGAGAAGACCTCGTTCCAGTAGTTACGAAGGTGCGGACACCCCCACATCATGTGGATGAGATCCCCCTTGTGCCCACATTGTCTCCAGCAATGGAAATCATGCTCTGGATAGAATTTAGAGAGTCGCTCTGGAGTGAAATACCATGGCTGTGTCAGTTTAATTGTTAGTTGCCAAAGAGTAGAGGAACGAGTGGGTGAGAAGGAGTTTTTCAGAGCCAGATGCCATTGCTGGGTCGAATATGATTTGCCTAGGTCATGCTCCCATGCCAGTAAGTTGCTGTTTTTATGAAGCGTATTTTTCATTTGTAGTGCGTTATAGAAAATAGTGATTCCCTTGGGCCTACTCTCTCCTGAATTAAGGTAAGACCAGATATGGTGTGGTAGTTTATAAGGTGACCTATGACAATGTCTGAGAGCGTGTTTGATTCTGAGGTAGCTAAAGTACTCCGAGGTGGGTATGGCATAGTTTCCCTGGATTGTCTCAAAAGATTTGAGGCCCCTGTCCTCATACAAGTCTTCTATGTTAGAGATACCCTTGTTCGTCCATTGGATTAGTGAGATAGAGGGAATGATGTACTGGAGGGAATGGATTGGTGTATTGATGGGTACTCCTTCCGTGTCATTTTGTGAGAGAGTGATCAGGGATTTCCATGCGGATGCTGCGGCTACCATAGTCGGGGGCAATGAGGTAGGGAGTTTAGGCCCTAGCGGGATACTAAGGATCCACGTTCGTAGGGATTTGTCATTCAAACAGGAAGCTTCTATTTGTCCCCACGCAGTTTTGGGGGATGGGAGGAACCAATCTTTCAGGTTAAGAGGCTAAATAGTAGTCCCTGATTTCCACCAGACCAGCTCCAACTGCTAGTTTGTTTTTGATCAGGATGTTGTGGGATCTCCTAGGTTTTTTGCCCAGCCAAATGTATTTTGAGAGAATGGACTGCAGGGACCTAAAGTAGCTCAATAGGATAGGTATTTGGAGGGTTCTGAAAAAATACAATAATTGGGGAAGGAATATAATTTTAAAGGCTGCTAGCCTGCCCGCCCATGATAGTTCGCATCTTGACAGAGAACTGAGGTATTGTTGCAAGTGCTGTTTTAAAGGGACAAAGTTTGCTTTAAAAAGCGATTTAGTGGAATTAGTCAAGTGAATTCCTGAATATGGGATTTTATCATCTGTCCAGGTATAGGGAAATCATTGTTGAAGGTATAAGCGTGAAGTGGCGTCTATGTTTAGGGCCAAAATGGAAGATTTGGTGTCATTTACCTTGTAGAATGAGATCTCACTGAACTTATTTTATGTTTTTTGGACTTCAGGGAAGGCTGAGTTGGGATTGCTCAGGATTAGGATCACATCGTCAGCAAAGAGGCTGATCTTGTGCTCCCTAGCTGCTAACGTGATCCCTGAGATTTTTAGGGTTGGTTCTGATGTGTTCAGCCAATGGTTCCATTACTAAGTTAAATATTAGGGGAGAGAGGGGACAACCCTGTCTGGTCCCGTTCCAAATCTGGAAGGGTATTGAAATTGCATCCTGGGTATAGACTTTCGCTGAGGGGAATGAATAAAGTGCCATAATGGCATTTAGAATGTGTCCTTTAAAACCACATTTTTCTAAGACCAAGGATAGGTACGTCCAATTCACCCTGTCGAACGCCTTCTCTGCATCCAGTGAAAGGAGCAGAGAAGGCGTTCTGGTGGACTCTGCGTGGTGGATTAGATCTATTAGTCTTCTAGTGGCGTCGGATGTCTGGCGACCCTTCGTGAATACGGATTGGTCGGGGTGGATGAGGGCAGGGAGGAATTTAGCTATCCTGTTTGCTATTAATTTTACATAAATTTTGGAGTCTATGTTAAGGAGTGAAATTGGGCGGAAGTTTTTGGCTGAGGTAGGATCTTTCCCTTGTTTTGGGAGGATTATGATGATTTCTTCGAGCATTTCTGGTAGGAGATGTGCGCGGGAAGCTGCCGCTTTCAGGGTGTTGCAGAGATGAGGGGCCAGGATGTCATTAAATCGTTTGTAATACTCCCCCGTAAAGCTGTCAGGGCCAGGTGCCTTCGAGTTAGGAAGTTTACGAATTAGGTCTACTATTTCGAGGGGGTAAAGGGCTCATTTAGTGTGGCTAATTGTTGGCTGTCCAGGGATGGTAGTTTAATGTGGTTTAGAAAGTTGTTGATCTCTGTGGGGGAGGGCTGGTGAGTATGTGGGTCTGTGTTTAAGTTGTATAGATCTTTATAGAATTGGCTAAAGGCGTCCGCTATCTCTTGGGGTTTTAATAGCTTCTTGTTTGTGAGGTGATGGTAGAGTTGTGAGATTTTGGATCTGGTCCTCCTGCCTTTTATGTATGAGGCCAGCGCTTTACCAGCTTTATTTCCGGTAGTGTACAACGTAGCCTTGTATTTTCTCTGTGTCTTGTGATGACCCTCTAGCAGTAGGGCATGAAGTTCAAGACGCAGGGAAAATATTTTATTCGAGATGTGCTCTGAGGGGAATGATTTGTTTTTGGTCTCCAGGTCTTTTAGGTCTTTGGTTAGAGAGTCAATGCGGTTTACCCTTCTCTTCTTTTCTCTGGACCCAAGTTGGATTAACACACCTCTCAGTACTGCTTTGTGAGCATTCCACAACACCACCAGGTCAGTCGTCGTCCCTACGTTGGTTTGGAAATAATTGAATAACTGTTTTTCCAGTATTTCTTTGTATTTGTCGTTGTGAATGAGGTAATTACTAGCGCGCCAGAGATCGGGGCATGGTCCGACCAGGTGGTGGGTAGAATGTCCACTGCAATCACATTATTTAGTAACCCTTGGTCAGATACAAACAAATCAATCCTAGAATAGGTATGATGTCTAGGTGACAGATAGGTATAGTCGCGTTCGCTTGCATGGCAGCATCGCCAAATGTCATACAAGTCATTTTCGTGAAGAAGGTGGCCCAAGGGAGAGGCGCTTCTGCTGGCTTTTCCGGAGGTGTCCATGTGACTATCAGGGATCAGGTTAAAGTCTCCGCATATTAGTAGATTGCCCTGTTTCAGGCTGTCAATTTTTTTTAGGGTTTTGTTCAGGAAAGTCATTTGCCTCTGGTTGGGGGCATACAGTGATACCAGAGTTATGGGAATGGAGTTGATAGAGCATATCAGTATTAGAAATCGCCCTTCCGGATCATTCACCATGTGGTGCAACTGAAAGTGGACAGTGTCTCTTATCGCAATGAGGATACCTCTTTGTTTTTTGAGATAGGAGGCCTCAAAGACGTGGGGGAATTGGTGATGATTGCATAGTGGATGGTTGTCTTTTAAGAAATGTGTCTCCTGAACGCAAAGTATATCACAGTTGTTTGCGATCGCTAATTTCCAGAGTGAGGTGCATTTGGCAGGGTGATTCAGGCCATTTGCATTCAAAGAGAGTATGTTGATAGGCATAGTGGTGTGGGAGTGCTGTGGATGATGTTACTCACAGTTGGTGGAGGTTTGGTGCTGTTCTGGTTGTATGATTTTCAGCGAGGTTGGGTAGGTTGAGGGTCCTGTGCTTCTTGCGAATGTTCCTTCAATAGCCTTGCCAGGTAAGCTTATACTGGATGTTGCATTGAAATATGCTCCGATAGTGAGGAACAAGTGGAGATGGGAAAAAGAAAGAAATAATAAAATAAAAAACACAAAAAGAAGAACAAGATAACAAACAAGCAAAACCGTACGTAACAGCATACCCGAGGGTATGTAACTCTAGCACAGCTCTGTAACACTAGGTTGCTGCAATTTTAGGGGCAAAGTTCAGATAAAGGGTTCATATGAGCTACTTAATAGACCGGGAAAGCTCCAGAGTGTCCGTTTGGAAGCAAGCTCTCCTAGTAAAGTCAGTGGTGTGATCCGGTGCGGGACTTCCCCCTTTGCTGTGGCCGGTCTCTGGAAGGAGGACTTTTGCAGTCATCAGGGAGCTCTGGGATGATCCCCCATGAGTGGATACGTTTCAGGCCTTGCTCTAAAGAGGAAATAGAGTGGTGGGCGCCATTTCTGGTCACCAAAAGTGTGGCCGGGTAGCGTCATGTATATAGCAATTTGTGGTTAGTAAGTGCCTTTGCTATTGTTTTCAGCTGTCTCCACATCTGCAGAGTGTGTTGGGAGAGGTCGGGGAAGACCTGTATGCCATCATACGGATGAGGAAGATTTTTCAAGGCCCTGGTTTTTGCCATGATTTGCTCCTTGGCGGAGTAAAAATGGATCCTTAGTAAAACATCTCTGGGGACTGCATCCACTAGGTGAGCTGGTTTTGGGATCCTATGGATCCTATCAATCAAAAGTTCCAAAGGGGGCATTTCTGGCAGAAGGGAAGAGAATAGATCTGTGGCATATTTGTGAAGATCGTGTGGCAGGACTGATTCTGGAACTCCCCTCAGCTTTAAATTGTTGCGGCGACTGCGATCTTCCAAATTTGCTAATTTGGTTCTCACCCACCAGTTTTCCTCCTTTTACTCTTCATAAACATCCACCAGATCATTAACAGTGTGTGTGCATTCAGCCATTTTAGTCTCTATGTAATGCACCCTATCTCCCATGTGTTGCATGTCAGTAGTGACTTTATGAATCAGGGAAGTTAGGCTTGACATTAAGGATGATTGTAGTGAAAGCAGCATGTCTTTCATGGTAGTATCGAGTACAGGCTGCCCAGAGGTAGGGAAGGCTGCAATCAGTGATGGTGTGGGGTCTGGGCCTCCGGCCTGAGAGTCTGTACTCACTGCAGCGGCTTTGTGGTAAGGTGAATCCATCCTCATTCGAGCTTTCGCTGGGCTGTGTGATGCAGGGCTCTCTGGTAGGGAGTGTTGAGGAGAAGTGGAGCCGTAATCCTGAGAGGATTCTCCATCTGCATCGTGGAGATCCGAGTATGATGTGGCTCTGAGTGCGGCCTTGTCAGCGGCACCATCTTGTCCTCCCCCCTGATCCGGCGCTGGTCTGAAGAAAAAGTCCGTCATCTTCTGGGGATGGCGGGTCTCTTTTCTTTTCCTCTGCATGGTGGTTCGGGTCGGAAGGGTCTCCGCACCTGGGTGTTGGCGGTTTCGAGTTGCTCTGTGCTCGCTAAATCATTGCTCGGGGTCCGGTCGTCTGGCGAGCTCTCGGCTTAAGCGGCCATCACCGTGCGAGCGCAAGCCACGCCCCCCCTTTTTGGTATTTCTAGTTTCACCTTTTCTTTCCCCCCCTTTTCTCCTTCTTTCTTTCTAGAGTGGATGCTGATCAGTGCTCTATTATCAGGATGCGATCTGGTTCCCCGGATAACGGGAACATCCTGGGAAGGGTGAGTGACCTTACTAACATAAGCACCCACTGCTCCAAAAATGATGGCTGACCCCCCACAAATCCCTGTTAGGGTCGCTACCCACAATGTTCAGGGACTTAACTCCCTCATAAAACGCAAAAAGATCTGCGACCACTATAAATCTCTGAAATTAGATATCCTAGTGCTCCAGGAAACTCATTTTCCAGCCCGATACAACCCTAAGTTCCTCCACCCCTATTTTCTGTGCTTTTTCTTAGCTAACGCTGAATCTAAAACCAAAGGAGTAGCTATCTTATTCTCCAAAAACTGCAACTTCACTTGGCTCTCAGATGTTAGGGACCCAGAGGGCAGGTATATTCTAGTAAAGGGTACTATTGATGGGCAAATCATTTCTCTGATTTTGTACTACACACCCAATAAGGGTCAGCTGAAATTCTTTCAGAAAATGTTAGCGGCCCTTTTCCCCTTTTTGGAGGGTACAATAATATTCGGAGGAGACTCTAATGTGGCCTTTGACCAATCTTTAGATAAAACAAGACCCCTAGGCAACCAACTTTTGCGCCCAACTAGAGTCAGTTTATGAATAGCAAAACTCCTCCATTCATATAACTTAATTGATGTCTGGCGGGATAGGCATCCCTCTAGTAGGGACTTTATTCACTTCTCCAGCCCTCACAACTCGTATTCTAGAATTGACCACCTGTTAACTCCCTTCTATACCTTACCATCCATATTGGATGCCTACATTCATGACACAGCCCTATCGGACCACTCTCTAGTGTCGATGTCTATCCGCATCCAGTCCAGAATGTTTCCTAGACCGCACTGGAGACTTAATGAGTCGTTACTGACCAACCCAGTAAATGCCGCTGAAATCGATAAAAGTCTCCAAGAATACTTCTCCACTAACTGGACAGGTGATACCTCTGTAGAATCAGTTTGGGCTGCCCATAAAGCCTTTATTAGAGGTAAATTTATTCAGTTGGCATCCAGGATCAAAAAGGAGAGAGGACTCTCTTTGAAGAAGCTAGAGGAGTCTTTCACAGCAATTAAAGCAGAACACAAGGCGCACCCCTCACAGTCACTTTTAGATAAACTAGATAAGGGGAAATTAGAGCTTAATCTTGCACTCACAATGAAAGCAGAGAAGGCCATTCGCTCGTCTAAAAACAAATTCTATACTCAGGGTAATAAAATGGGTTCCTTTCTGGCAAGGAAGCTTACCCCCCCGTGTAAGGCATCTATCTATGCCCAAAATTAGGGTGGACGGTAACCCCCCTTCCTCCAACCCCAACATAGTTATTGGGGCCTTTCAAAAATCTGTACAGCCCCGGGACGGACGAGAACGCAGAAAAAATAACCCGGTTCCTTGGTGACATCCCACTACCCCTTCTCTCAGACCAACACAGAGATATAATGGATGAAGCAATCTCTGAGCAGGAGGTGATGGAGGTCATCAAGGATCTCAAACAGGGCTCAGCCCCTGGACCCAATGGCCTCCCGGGCCCCTACTACAAAACATTCGCCAAAACACTGGCTCCTCATATGGTGCAATTTTTTAATTCCAAAATGAAAGGGGATCCTATCGAGACGCACTTAAACACTGCATACATCACTGTGATCCCTAAACCTGAGAAAAACCCAGAGGACATAGACAATTACCGTCCTATTTCCCTCATAAACAATGACCTGAAAATTCTAACTAAAATAATGGCGAACCCTCTAGCATCATTCATTGATCTATATATCTACAAAGATAAGGTGGGTTTCATTCCAGGTCGACAGGGTCCTGACCAAGTTAGAAGGGCAATCAATATAGTTTCCATACTTCAATCCAATTGGACAGGAGGGCCGGTTCAGAAGGGGATGTTGCTCTCCCTGGACCTATGTAAGGCCTTTGACTCAGTTTCATGGACTTAACTGTTTTCCCTTTTGAAGCATTGGGGATTTGGGGAAAGGTTCATAGGCCTTATCAGAGCACTTTACTCTTTCCCACAAGCTATGATTAAATTGCAGGGATTCTACTCCAAATCCTTTCCGATTAAAACAGGCACTAGGCAGGGCTGCCCATTATCCCCGTTACTTTTCGCTATTGCAATAGAGACCCTTGCCATAGGCATTAGAGAAAATCAATATATCAAAGGGGTGCAATGCGGACAGCAGGAACACAAATGTGGATTGTTTGCTGATGATCTACTAGTTTTCATAAATTCCCCGTTGTCCTCTCTCCCCTTATTATGCCAGCTCCTTAAAAATTTCTCGGAGATTTCGGGGCTCCGGGTTAATTATACTAAATCCCAAGCCCTGAATGTCTCTCTACCTCTTGAGATAATTGCCAATCTTAACACAGATTTCAAGTTTAGGTGGAGCGTCACCACAATTAAATACTTGGGGATCAACCTCACGTCTAAATATGAAACCCTTTATGGTAGTAACTATCCTCCGATGTTCCGCAAGCTCGAGGATGATCTCAAGCTTTGGTCTAAGCAGGATATCTCATGGCTGGGGAGAGTTAACTCAGTGAAAATGACCTTGCTGCCTAGACTCCTCTACCTTTTTCGCTCTTTGCCAGTCCCAATCCGGAAGGATCACCTTTCCTCTTTTCAAAGTAGAATCCTTAAATTCATCTGGGGGAACTCAGGGTATAGGATCCCCCAACATACCCTATTTCATCATAGACAGAGGGGAGGACTAGGTTTACCCCATCTAGTGAGATATTTTCAAGCCGCCAGGCTAGCACAAATGTCTTCTATTTACTTTAGACAGGAGCAGCAGGACTGGGTGCGGATAGAGAGGCAGGCCACCCCGCGGCACACATTAGATTTTCTCTTATGGTGTTCCTCTAAATATAGACCTCCAATTTTGGCCCCTACACTCTCCAATGAGCTGGCCCTCTGGGATAAAATCAGACATATCCCCTCCTTAGTGTCCTCAGTCAAACCATTAGCGCACCTCTTTAATAACCCAGATTTTCCCCCGGGGTTAAATATTAAAGCCTTTCAATGGTGGCTAAACAAGGGGCTGTTCCGCATAGGACACTTCTTCACGGCTACCGGCCCGATCACTCTTAAATACTGTGTAAACAAATTGGAGCTCCCAAACTCAGAGAAATTTAGATTTAACCAAATATCCAAATTTCTTCACAAAATTTGGAGGGATAAACCACTCCCCCCTAATTTTACTGATTATGAACATTGGTGTGGTAAGCCATCATTGCAGAAGGGTGGTATCTCGGTCACCTACGAAGCTCTCACTCTTCCCGTTAAGAAATCAACTTTTATGATTAACTGGGAATCAGACTTTCAGTTTGAATGGGAACTTAACAAATGGCAAGCCGCCTGCTTCAAATCTTACAAGGGCCTCCTGAACACCACTATTTCTGAAGCCAGTTTGAAAGTTACGATGAGATGGTATCTCAAGCCAGCTAGACTGACTAAATTCTACCCAACGGTTGATCCTCTATGCTTCAGGGGATGTCTTCTTAAGGGCACCATGGCCCATGTTTGGTGGGAGTGCCCAAGAATACGGTCTTTTTGGTCCAAAATATTCCGTCTTATTCAAAAGGTAACAGGAGGGGGCGTGTCCGGACGTGCAGGGTGAAGGACGCGGTTATGGAGAGCTCCTAGATCCCCTTCCTCCATCGATGGCCATCCGCGCTCCCTTAAAGCCATCCACCTCTGCTGGGCTTCCATAGCCCATCCCGGGCTCCCCTGCTATCTTCCGGGCTAATCACTTCACTGCTCCGGGCCATAGCAGCCAGACATTAGTGCCCGAGGACGGCCGCCTGCATAGGCCGCAAGCCGGCCACTTGATTTGGGACCCGGTCCGTCCCGTTCTGCGGCCCGCGGCGGACACGGAGAGCCTGCCGGGGGAAACAGATCACCCACTTCCACAGAGCCCACAGCAGTGGAGTCGCCGAGGAGAGGTGAGACCCATACCTGCCTGACCCTGCAGGCTAGCAGGGAGCATCGGCCTGGGCCTCCAGAGCGGCGGCCATCTTGCTGCACCCAGTGACACAGCAGCTGCAGTTTACAGGCTACCCAGCTCCCCTCTTGACAAGTGAGCAAAGGCCTTACAATTTGGGACTCCTGCTTATACTTGTGGTTCTTCTCAGTGACCCCTTCCAGAAGGACAGGCTAGATTAATCTTTGCTTTCCCAGTAATTGGTGGCCATATTGCTTCACCCAAGGCCTACCTTTATCCATCAATTCTCACTGGAACTCTGCCTAAGCAACAGACCGCTTCCCAGAAAGAATTTGCTACTAGTTTACCTACCATAACAGGTGGTCCTGGAACTCCTTCCCTGCTCTCCGCTGGCTCACTCCCCCCGCTCACATCCCTGGTTGCCTTGAACACCCACCTGGTGTTTTTTTTTTTTTCCCACACGTGGGAGGGGCGTGGCTTGACCATGACGATGTAAGGACACTTTTCATGGGAGCTCCGTGCGGTGCTGGAGAGAAAAGACCGACCGATGACGGCTGATACCCCCTAGCTGCACTTATGTCCACACCTGAAGGTGCCCTGAGTACCCCGGCCGCGCTGAACGGCTCGGACATCTCCACATATTTCCTCAGAAACACGGTGGCAGCAACACAGACCCCGGCCTCGGCGTCCAAGATGGCGCCGGCCCGCTCCGGCGCTGGGGGGAATGGCGCTCGACGGTAGCGCCTGTACAGGACGAATCTCCCGTCAGACAACTCATCCAGGACGGTCGGTGGCTTCCGTGGGGTGATGACTCCCGTCCCTACCGACAAGACTCAGACTCCGACTCCTTCGTCATGTCAGGAGACCACCATAGTGGCCCCTTTCTTATCCCCTCAGGCCATCGAGGCTTTCGTCGCTGTAGGGTCCGTGTCGTCAACAACAGACATTTCGGAAGAAGAGTTAGAAGGAGACTCGCGGTAAGGGGGGTCGCGGCCTCGCCCGGCCGCGGTAGAACCTGCGGCTCCGGCCCCAGACACAACGACGGTGGCACAAAGACTCCTTTA
>BLSH010249331.1:42693-66835 GCA_018402905.1 Glandirana rugosa
ACCTCTTAATCCCGCCAGCGGCTGCGAGCTGAGTGTGCGGCCGCCCAGGCCGCGCGTTGGGTCCTGGGCGGGCTCTTGCTCGGACCCCTCCCGGCAGCGGTTGCTCCATGGGGAGGGGACTGGGTACTGACGCTCGCCTGGTCCTACGTGACGGCCTGCGGCGACGCCAGTCGCCCTTACGTCAGCCCGCCTTCCAGCCCCACATGGAATCCCAGTGGGGACTGCGCATGTGCGGACATGACGCGGCCGGGCTGAGTGACGTCAGACGCCCTGACGGAGGACCTCAGTCGGGGCACATATAAGGACCAGGGCAGAGGCAGTTGGCTGACGCCACGATACGAGCACCTGCCCTGTGAAGTGGAGACGCTGAAGCCTTTTTTCATCCTCTCACCCAGCCTTAGGTAAGCTACCTCCAATTACTAGCCACCTGCTTTGGCGCCACTCACAATACACTATGCTAAACCAAGTCCTTGTCGCCCCAGGGTTCCTTGGACCTTAGGACAGCGACCGGACAGGCTATCGCAAGCCAAGTCAGGACAGTTATTGCCCTAATGACATCTCAGGTAAAAGTTGCCTAGCTATTTGTATGGGGATTTCCCAATATATCTGCTAATGTGTTACCATTAAAGGAAGGCGCTTACTATATATAATCCTCTAAATAATTCAGGTCGTTATTAGATGGTGGCCAGCCAAATTGCTTTAAGGAAACAGATGTGGACCCCAGTTATTAGCTGCCCAGAATAGGTTTTTCAGAAACCTGAGAGGTCACAATTATAAGCTACATGTAAGTGCACATTGGAGGTAGCCAATATACCTAATTTGAATATACATACAAACTATTTCTTTTTTACCCATATTAAATTGTATATTCTTGTTATGTTTAGCTTTTACTTATGTGCCCCCATACTCAGCATATTACGGCTAGGGTGGGGTCGGGAGTGGACGAGCCCTTCGGGTGGCTCACCAGGGTGGAGGCCTGTTAGTTCAGCTGGCGCGGGTGAGTAAGCACATGTTATTACCTCTTGGAGGTTGTTGCTTCTTGACAAAATGCACTAATATATGTTTTTATTTACATCTTTAAGAATAGAAAGTTGGGCTCCTGAGGAAGCAACCCTGTGTTGCGAAACATGTCGAGCCAGAACCAACGAAACAACTAATGTACACCAAAAGTGGAACCCTCTTCTGTGGGCAACTACTATACAAAATGATGATGCATTTGTGTGTATTGGTGTTACTTACTCAATTATGTCCCACGAGGATCACTGTTTTGGTGGTAATTTAGAACTAGCTATGTATGTTGGATATCTTTTGTAAAAACGCCACATATGTATATGTGGTGTTTAAATTTTATAATTTTTCAATAAATGTGGTTTTTTAACATATGTGTACGTGCCGATAAAGTCCATTCTTTTGTTTATTGCAACATATGAAACTATCCAAATTCCCGGGACGTGGCACAGAATGTACAATTTTTAGGGGTCCTCCTGGCCATCGTAGGACACCCACAACTATTTACTACTCTAGAGGTGTATCAATCCTTATTAATAAATCCCTTCCGTGCAAAATTACCAAGATTATTACTGATTCAGAGGGGAGATACATTATGTTCCTGCTAGAAATACACTCAGTTACATGGGCCTTAATAAATGTATATTTGCCTCCCCCAATGGATCATAGGCTTCTGTATACCATTTACGAAAAGGTGTCCCCTCTCCAGGCCACACATACTGTCTTTTCCGGTAATTTTAATGCTATACTTGACTCTACCTTGGACTCCTCCAACCCAAGCCGCTCGGCTTCTGCTGAGCTGGTTGGGTGGGCAGACACCTTCAACCTCAGAGAGATGTGGCGGTGGAGACACGCTGACTCTAAACACTTTTCGCATCTTCCCACCACTCACAAATCTGGGTCTCGAATTGACCTTGCATTTGGCAGCCCAGGGGCCTTGTCGAGAATCTCCGAGCCCTCCTACCTCCCAGTGGGGCTTTCTGACCATGCCCCATTAGACAATAAATAGAAATAGTGTAACCGCGCTAGGCCAAAGGGTGGAAGTTAAAACGTAGGGGAAGCAGCCATACAACGACCAAACTAAATCGTAACAAGGCAGATATGTACACAAAATGGCGCTAAACCCAATAATTCAAAGGGGCAGGAGCCAACCCATCATCTATAGTACTATCGTGATGGTTCTTACAGGTAACCCACCCACCAGGGCAGCATGAATCAACACGATTGAAGTGAAAATATTAGAATGAAAAAAACATAAATATTGGTGAAAACACAAACCAATCCTTAATAAATCAATACTGGTGCTGGTTAAAGTGAAGCACAGTGGTATTAAGAATGATCACAAATGCAAATGTCCTCATTAAAAAAGAGAAAAAAGTCCCAGAAATCCGAGTTCATCAGTTTGAATGTAAATGAAATAAGTGGTTAGTTCAAAGTTTTTCAATAAAAAGTGAACAAAATATAGAATGTATAATGGGTGAAAGTAATCCAGTAATCCGGTGTAGAGATATTAAAGCGACAGTGATGACATAAACATGATTTTGGAAATATTTATAAAAAATGTGATAGGTGTGTGAAGATTAGTGCTTGTCTGGATGATCCAACATCGGACAGAATCAAGGCTTACCAGATGATAGATATATTCACGCCTGAATATATAAGGATGGAGGGGTCCTCCCACTCTGGACTGGTCTCGTCACACTATCCTTGGAGGGTCCAAACACTTCTTGGATGGGAACACGTTACACAACCCAATATGCATTTAATTCCCAGTTCGACTCTCGCTCTCTGCTCCTGCTCCACTCTAATCTGGAGACCACACTAAAGGATGAGTCTCTATCTAAGCCGACCTCCATAATATACAAGGCCCTTCTGCCCTCAGTTCATTTTGGACTAGAAGCATTATTTGACAAATGGCGCACCCCGAGCTGGACACGGAGGGCTGGGAGGAGGTCTGGGAAGAGGTCTGGGAATATCCCTTCTCACAGTTAGTATCGGTTAGAGACTAGTTAATGCAATTCAAATTATTACACCAGATGTACATGACACCCTGCAAATTAGACAGGATATACCCCAATTCTAAAATCACCTGCTGGAGGTGCAAGTGTCCTAAAGCGACTTCCAACATATGGTCTGGTCCTGTCCCGAGATCCGGGACTACTGGACCAATGTTATCGACTTTATCACTTCTCTCACCACTATCCCCATTCCTTTGAGGGTTGAGGTCTGCCTGCTGGGTTTGGTGAGTTCCCTAGCCCACCGACGGGCAACTAGAACTCTCCTTGAGCTTTTCCAGTTCTATGCAAGAAAGGCTATAGTTATCAGGGGGAAGCAGGCGGTGGCCCCTACGCTAAATTCCTGGAAGGCATGGTGAACTCGGTAATCCTGCTCTACAAAGCTACATTTATAGCCAGAGGATGCCCGACCAAATTTGACAGGATTTGGCATATTTGGCTGGAGGCAGACATATCCAATGCAGCGCAATGAGTCATTGCACCCGCAAGTATTAGTATTTTGATGGACCAGCATGTACTAATTTTCAATACTTAGCCTAATGTTCCCTCAGCACAGGAAGAAACTGTACTGGTGGTAGCAGAGTATGGAGGACCGACTTCTGTACCAGCTTAGCACTTATTATCGTTTAATTTAATTGGAGCATGGGATTGTGAGCTTGGATAGTCTTAATTGGTTTACTTCACAATGCTTTGTTTCTCTCTGTTACATTTTTCTTCTTTTCTTAGTTATAGTTATGACTATGTTAGTAGCACCAAGCCTGGGTATGCCCAAAGGCTTTGTTTTGTACACTTTTCATAAAAAAAGCCAATAAACAGAATTGATAAAAAAAAAATGCAGAGGCTTAAGAAGCAGACTCCTTGGGGTCACTCAGAATGACAGCATCTGGAACTTCCTCCTCCCAGCCACGTACTACTCCCAAGGGTCCTGGGGTTGGAAAGTCATTGCTTACAGATTGACACATGTCTTCCTCTTCTTCGAAGCCTGCGAAAGTGCCAGAATCCTCCTACTCATCCTCCTCCCCTTTCTCCTTCTGTGTGTTCTGTGACATAGGAATGATGGCGTCTGGATAAAGTGGGCATTGAGAGGAAAGGAAGTCCTCCTCTTCCTCCTGCTGCTTTGCCTCCAGTGCCCTGTCCATACTGTCATGCAGAGTCTGTTTTCAGCAGGAACACAACAGGGATAGTGTCACTGATTCATGCACTGTCACAGCTCACCATCCTTGTGGCCTCCTCAAATGGTGACAGTACAGTGCATGCATCCTTAATGATCAGCCATTGGTGTGGAGAAAAAAGCAGAGGCGGCCTGAGCCTGTCGTCATGCCGTACTCGCACAGGTACTCCTTGATGGCCCTCTGCTGCATATATAGCCGCTGCAGCATTGCTAAAGTCGAGTTCCACCTGGTGGGCATGTCACAAATAAGGCTGTTTACGGGCAGATGGAATTCCCACTGCATTTCAGCCAACCAAGCACTGGCTGTATATGACTGCCTGAAATGGCTACAGACTCTTCTGGCCAGCTTTAGCACATCTTGCAACCCTGGGTACATATTTCGGAAATGCTGCACCACCAAATTGAAGTCTTGTGCCAGGCATGGCTCATGTGTCAACTTTCCTTGTCTAAGGGCGGACAGGAGGTTTGAGCCATTATCGCACACCATCATTCCTGGCTCCAGCTGGTGTGGTATGAACCACCTTTGGGCCTGTCCCTGCAGAGCTGCAAGAATCTCTGCTCCGGTGTGGTTCCTGTCCCCTAGACACACCAGCTGAACCACTGCATGGCACCTTTTAGCCTGATTTATGGAATAGCCCTTTGAACGCTTAGGGGGTACCTGATGTTCATAGGACAATCTGCAGAGGAGGGTATGGAGGTGGCAGAGGAGGAGGAAGGGGTAGAGCTCATAGGTCTGGCATCATCACCACCAGCTGTATGGAGACGTGGTGGCACAACAAGCTGCAGCACCGAGCCCTGTCCTGCATCCCTTCGAGTTGCAAGCAGTGTTACCCAGTGTGCTGTGAACTAAATGTATCATCCCTGCCCATGCTTGCTGGACCATGTGTCAGCAGTAAGGTGGATTTTATGGCTGACTGCCTTGCCCAACAATGCCAGTACATTTCCTTTCCGTGTGATGGTAGAGAGATGGAACGGCCTTACGTGAAAAGTAGTAGCGACTGGGAACCTGCCATTGTGGTACAACACATTGTGCAAATTCACAGAAGGGGGCAGAATCCACCAAGCTGAAAGGCAAAAGTTGGAGAGCCAACAGCTTTGACAAGCTTGCATTTAGACACTGGGCATGTGGGTGGCAGGAACTGTATTTTTTTTCAGCTGCAGCAGATGGGGCAGAGAAATTTGCCGGCTACAGTCTACAGCTGGTGGTGTGCTGCTGGAAAGATGTGCTGCTAGGACCTGGGAAATCCTGTGCTATACCATCATCCCTGTCAGTGGAGGCTGCTGAGAGGTAATGACTCGGTATAGCAGGGGCAGACCGAAGTGGGTAAGGAGGAGGAGGAGGAGGGACAGATTTGTGTCCCTTTTGTGTGGCTTTTAGTTGCTCTTGCCAATGTGCTGAATGGTTGGATATTAAATGCCTTGTTAAGCATGTGGTACCCAAATGGCTGGTGTTTTTGCCACATTTGATGTGCCTGAGACACAGTTTGCAGACAGCAACAGTGCGATCTACGGCAGATGCGCTGAAAAGGCCCAGCAAGCTGAGCTTTGGGGAGTGGGCCTGGGAGAGAACAGCTGCAGAATATCATAGAATAGGGTGTCTGCTCTCTATTTCTTGATGTCGGCCTCCTTGGGGTTGTGGCGCCTCACCATCAATTTCCTCCTCTGCTCTATCTGGCACCCAAGTCGCATCAGTGACCTCATCATCATCATCTCCATTTCCTCCATCATCATTACCACTGGAGACAACTTGGCAATACGCTGCTGCTGGGGAAACATGAATGCCAATTTATCTACCAGTGTTCTTCCCTCTCTCTAGGCTCATGTTTCTGTCATCCTCAAACTCAGAACCAACATCTGAATCCAGTAATGGCTGGGCATCTTCAAGATGCAAGTGGCTGATGCTGTGGTCAAATAACCCAGCTGACTCCTCCTCCATGGCTGATGTTGAGGCTATGGCAGGAATAGATGTGGACAAGGAGGCAGGGTTATCCACTCTGAAAACAGCAGGGGACTGCACACTTGTCTCTGCTTGCGTGACAGAGGATGATGAGGATGAGGAAGGTTTAGTAAGCCACTCCATCACCTACTCTGCATGCTGTAGCTGGAAAGCATGGGCAAACTCACTAAACAGAGGAAATAATGCCCTGCCTGAGGACTGACCACCACATCCACCTTTGACTGTGGACACATTTATTGCAGGCCCCCTTACAGTGCCAAGGGAATGTCTGCCTCTACTTCTTGTCCTCCCAGACATTATTCGGAGGGAGGGGGCAGTGCTTATTAGCAAATGTTAAGAAGAAGTGGAAATCTGTATGTAGATGCACTTTAATCAATGTAATGTGGTGTTTGGTGCACTTTAATTTGAGTACTCACACTACACAGACATACTCTGCGGATACACTATAATATACTGTAATATAATGCACCAAACGTACAGTGATGCACAAAACTATATGGCATTAAACTTGTCAGTAACCCACAAAACGATATGGCGTTAAACTGGCAGTAACACACACAGAAGTAAATGGCGTTAAACTGGCAGTAACACACACAGAAATAAATGGAGCTAAACTGGCAGTAACGCACTTAGAACTATATGGCGTTAAACTGGCAGTAATGCACTTAGAACTATATGGTGTTAAACTGGCAGTAACGCACACAGAAGTAAATGGCATTAAACTGACAGTAACACACTTAGAACTATATGACGTCAAACTGGCAGTAACTCACACAGAACTAAATGGCGTTAAACTGGCAGTAGCGCACTTAGAACTATATGCGTTAAACTGGCAGTAACGCACATGGAGCTATATGGCGTTAAACTGGCAGTAACGCACTTAGAACTATATGGCATTAAACTGGCAGTAACGCAATCAAATAGATGGTGTTCAATCATCACTGCACTGACGCTATCTGATATGCCCCTACTCTAGCTATACACTAATGTAAAGATTAGTGACACAGTCTCACTACACTGAAACTATCTGAGCTGTCCCTACTCTACATATACACTAATGTATGTATGAATGACACGGTCTCACTACACTACAGTGAAACTATCTGAGCTGTCCTTACTCTATGCAAAGCTGAATGGTCTGCCTCACTACAGTCACACTATCCCTAGCCTGACACTAAACTAATATTCTACACTGACAGTTGAAGCACAATAGCACAGTTTAGCACACTAGCTAACTAATAGCATTGAACCGAGCCTTGTTCTATCTCTCTCCAGCCAAAATCACACTGAAAATGGCTGACATTGAAAGAATACTTTTATACTGTGGGGCGTGATTGGATAAAGTCATTATGACAGTGTCTAATCATAACTCTGACAGTGCTCTGTGCCCTGATTGGCTTACGCTTTCACTGCTTCAGCCAATCAGGGCTTGCAATGCATTGTTAAGTGCCGCATTGCATTTTGGTCCATTTAGGGGGCCGAACAAGTGGTCGAACGTTCCCGTTTGTTCTGTTGTTCACCGAATGACCGAACAGCGAAAGTTCGCTCCGAACTTATGCTCGGGCCGAACTGTTCACCCATCCCTACTAAGGACATGGATTACTGTCCTGTGGTCTGATGAGACCAAGATAAACTTATTTGGTTCAGATGGTGGTGTCAAGCGTGTGTCACGGCAGCCAGGTGAGGAGTACAAAGACAAGTGTGTCTTGCCTACAGTCAAGCATTGTGGTGGGAGTGTCATGGTCTAGGGCTGCATGAGTGCTGGGGAGCTACAATTCATCGAGGGAACCATGAATGCCAAATTGCACTGTGACATACTGAAGCAGAGCATGATCCCCTCCCTTTGGAGATTGGGCCGCAGGGCAGTATTCCAATATGATAACAACCCCAAACACACTTCTAAGAGGACCACTGCTTCGCTAAAGAAGCTGTGGGTAAAGGTGATGGACTGGCCAATCATGTCTCCAGACCTAAACCCTATTGAGCATCTGTTGGGTATCTTCAAACAAAAGGTGGAGGAGAGCAAGGTCTTTAACATCAACCAGCTCTGTGATGTTGTCATGGAGGAGTGGAAGAAGACTCCAGTGGCAACCTGTGAAGCTCTGGTGAACTCCATGCCCAAGAGGGTTAAGGCAGTGCTGGAAAATATTTCATTATATCATTTCATTTGGCAACACTGAAGAAATTATACTTTGCTACAATGTAAAGTAGTGAGAGTACAGCTTGTATAACAGTGTAAATTTGCCGTCCCCTGAAAATAACTCAACACACAGCCATTAATGTCTAAACCTCTGGCAACAAAAGCGAGTACACTCCTAAGTGAAAATGTCAAAATTGAGCCCAAAGTTAAACATAGTTTCACAGGTTGCACTGGAGTCCTCTTCCACTCCTCCATGATGACATCACGGAGCTGGTGGATGTTAGAGACCTTGTGCTCCGCCACCTTCCATTTGGGGATGCCACACAGATGCTCAATAAGGTTTAGGTCTGGAGACATGGTTGGCCAGTTTATCACCTTTGCTCTCAGCTTCTTTAGCAAGGCAGTGGTCATCTTGGAGGTGTGTTTGAGGTTGTTATCATGTTGGAATACTGCCCTGCGGCCTAGTCTCTGAAGGGAGGGGATCATGCTCTGCTTCAGTATGCCATAATACATGTCGGCATTCATGGTTCCCTCAATGAACTGTAGCTCCCCAGTGCCGGCAGCAGTCATACAGCCCCAGACCATGACACTCCCACCAACATACTTGATTGTAGGCAAGACACACTTGTCTTTGGGCTCCTCACCTGGTTGCCGCCACACACACTTGACGCCATCTGAACCAAATAAGTTTATCTTGGTCTCATCAGACCACAGGACATGGATCCAGTAATCTTAGTCTGCTTGTCTTCAGCAGACTGTTTGTGGGCTTTCTTGTGCATCATCTTTAAAAGAGGCTTCCTTCTGGGACAGCCATGCAGACCAATTTGATGCAGTGTGCGGCGTATGGTCTGAGCACTGACAGGCTGACCCCCACCCCTTCAACCTCTGCAGTAATGCTGGAAGCACTCATTGTCTATTTCCCAAAGATAACCTCTGGTATGACGCTGAGCACGTGCACTCAACTTCTTTGGTTGACCATGGCAAGGCCTGTTCTGAGTGGAACTTGTCCTGTTAAACCGCTGTATGGTCTCAGCCACCATGCTGCAGCTCAGTTTCAATGTCTTGGCAATCTTTTTATAGCCTAGGCCATCTTTATGTAGAGCAACAATTCTTTTTTTCAGATCTTCAGAGAGTTCTTTGCCATGAGGTGCAATGTTGAACTTCCAATGACCAGTATGAGAGAGTGAGAGCGATAACACCAAATTTAACACACCCGCTCCCCATTCACACCTGAGACCTTGTAACACTAACAAGTCACATGAAACCGGGGAGGGAAAATGGCTAAATGGGCCCAATTAGGACATTTTCATTTAGGGGTGTACTCACTTTTGTTGCCAGCGGTTTAGACATTAATGGCTGTGTTTTGAGTTATTTTAAGGCGACAGCAAATTTACACTGTTATACAAGCTGTAACTTCACTACTTTACATTGTAGCAAAGTGTCATTTCTTCAGTGTTGTCACATGAAAAGATATAATAAATTATTTACAGGCCTTTGACAAAGTCAGCCTATGACAAAACGCGTTAGAACGTATGACGAGGACGTGTGACATGTGATGTCATGACGCGGCGACACAGGAGCGGCCCTACTGGTGGTTGGAAATGTTTCCCATAATGTTTCAATGCGAGTTTGTATCATCAAACATGTGAGTGTTATACTTTATTAGAATAAAACTTTTTTATTCAAATTACTACACTATATTGCACCTCTATCCTTTAATGTGTACCATCTGAGTGACGGCTTGGAGGAGCATGCAATGTGCTGTATCCAAGGGTGAAAGACATAGTACATGAACACTCCTGGACACCATGAGTTACCGAGTGATCTGACGGGGGATTGTGTGACGTGGAATAGATGGGCACATCAGCTGTGCACCTGACCATCTATATTATGCTGACCTGACCTCTGTGACGGGGGTCTGGTCCGTCTGGCATGGACCAGTGTGTGTGGGTGTCGGTGGTGGTTTCCATGCATACTTTGCACCTAAAGTCCAGACCAGGGAACACTTTGGTGGCGGTTTTTGGAATTAGTGTGATTATACCTGTGGACCTGTCAAGGGACTTTCTGAGCACTGTACCAACCAATTTTTTCAGCAATTCCACATGCCTTATCCAAGATGGATGCAGCAAAGTTCAAGGAGTCCATTGAGCATGTGCAGTCAAGCAGCCTGCATTGGGTGTGACGACACAGCGTCACTCACATGGTGTTGTTACATTATATATATATATATATCTATATCTATATATATATATACAGCATCTCACAAAAGTGAGTACACCCCTCACATTTTTGTAAATATTTTATTATATCTTTTCATGTGACAACTGAAAATATGACACTTTGCTACAATGTAAACTAGTCATTGTGCAGCTTGTATAACAGTGTAAATTTGCTGTCCCCTCAAAATAACTCAACACACAGCCATTAATATCTAAACCGCTGGCAACAAAAATGAGTACATCCCTAAATGAAAATGTCCAAATTGAGCCCAAAGTGTCAATATTTTGCATGGCCACCATTATTTTCCAGTACTGCCTTAACCCTCTTGGGCATGGAGTTCACCAGAGCTTCAAAGGTTGCACTGGAGTCCTCTTCCACTCCTCCATGATGACATCACGGAGCTGGTGAATGTTAGAGACCTCCTCCATCTTCTGTTTGAGGATGCCCCACAGATGCTCAATAGGGTTTAGGTCTGGAGACATGCTTGGTCAGTCCACCACCATTACCCTAGGCTACTTTAGCAAGGCAGAGGTCGTCTTGGAGGTGTGTTTGGGGTTGTTATCATGTTGGAATACTGCCCTGTGGCCCAGTCTCCGAAGGGAGGGGATCATGCTCTGCTTCAGGATGTCACAGTACATGTTGGCATTCATGGTTCCCTCAAAGAACTGTACCTCCTCAGTGCCAGCAGCACTCAGGCAGCCCCAGACCATGACACTCCCACCACCATGCTTGACTGTAGGCAAGACACACTTATCTTTGTACTCCTCACCTGGTTGCCATCACGCATGCTTGACGCCACCTAAACCAAATAAGTTTATCTTGGTCTCATCTGACCGCAGGACATAGTCCCATTAATCCATGTCCTTAGTCTGCTTTTCTTCAGCAAACTGTTTGTGGGCTTTCTTGTGCATCATCTTTAGAGGAGGCTTCCTTCTGGGAATTTGATGCAGTGTGCGGCGTATGGTCTGAGCACTGACAGGCTGACCCCCACTCCTTCAACCTCCGCAGCAATGCTGGCAGCACTCATACATCTATTTCCCAAAGACAACCTCTGGATATGACGCTGAGCATGTGCACTCAACTTCTTTGGTCGACCACAGAGAGGCCTGTTCTGAGTGGAACCCATCCTGTTAAACCACTGTATGGTCTTTGCCACCGTGCTGCAGCTCAGTTTCAGGGTTTTGGCAATCTTATTATAGCCTAGGCCATCTTCAGAGAGTTCTTTGCCATGAGGTGCCATGTTGAACTTCTAGTGATCAGCATGAGAGAGTGAGAGCCATAACACCAAATTTAACACACCTGCTCCCCATTCACACCTTAGACCTCATAAAAGTAACAAGTCATATGACGCCGGGAAAGGAAAATGGCTAATTGGGCCCAATTTTGACATTTTCGCTTAGGGGTGTACTCACTTTTGTTGCCAGAGGTTCAGACATTAATGGCTGCGTGTTGAGTTATTTTCAGGGGACGGCAAATTTACACTGTTATACAAGCTGTGCACTCACTATTTTACATTGTAACAAAGTGTAATTTCTTCAGTGTTGTTACATGAAAAGATATAATAAAATATTTACAAAAATGTGAGGTTTGTACTCACTTTTGTGAGATACTGTATATATAGAACCTATCATCGTAACACAGTGGAACATAAAGCTTTAAGGGGTTTTTCACCTTAATGCATTATATGCATTAAGGTTAAAAACCTCCTTTAGTGTAGCAGCCCCCGAGAGCCCCCATTTTACTTACCTGAACCCTGCCTTTCCCGCACCGGGGATGAGCACACCCGCTCCAGACGGTGTCTTAGGTCCTGATTGGAAATATTGATAGCAGCACAGCCATTGGCTCCCGCTGCTGTCAGTAGTCAATAAAATCCAATCAGGACCCGAGACCCCGGTCTAGAGCTGGGGGGGGGGGAGCGGGTCCGAGTCCTGCTGTCTGTGTCAATGGACGCAGCAGCAGGACTCGGGAACGCACCCACATGAGTGCCCCCAGGGAAGCGCTTCCCCATGGGGGCACTCGATGCGGGGAGGAGCCAGGAGCGCTGCGGAGGGACCCCAGAAAAGGAGAGTCTGTGTCACTCTGTGCAAAACCCTTGCACAGAGGAGGTAAGTATGACATGTTTGTTATTTAAGAAAAACAAAAACAAAGCTTTACAATCACTTTAAGGCTGGGCCAGTGGATAGACAAGCCATCAGGGAAGAAAACAGAGGACTTTGTTTGGAACTGTAACTCAGTGGTTTCCAGTGGCATCATGAATTTTATTAGAAGCAACACAATTTACTAAAATAGTTATTTCTAGTGGGCCCCACCCCTTCTAAAGTTGCTTTGACGCACATATTTACAGCATTCCCAGCCTCCTTCATCTTGCCACTCATACAAAGGAAGGTTCTCACAGTTAACCTCCATAATTTTGATATTATGTGCAAGTGTTGTTAGTACATAGAGCAGCAGAATGGTAGTTCTCACCAACATTATACTCCGGGCACTTAATTCTGTTCACTGGTGCCACTTTTCTTTAACCACTTCCCTACTACTGTATACAGAATGATGGCCAGCAAGTGGTTCTGTTATCCTGACTGAGCGTGCACCTGCTGGGGGGTGCAGTACCGCGATCACGGATGGCTCGTGTCCCCGAGACACAGGCCATCCCCGAGCAGGGTAAACAGCCAATTGGCTGTTTAAAACGTGATCAGCTATGTCTACTCACAGCCGGTCACTTCTGTGCATAGGACTGGAGGTGCCCCTGGAGGCGCACACCACGGCAGTGGGGGGGGGGGTGGGACAGATGTCCCACGGACACAGTCCTTCCCGATCGCAGTAAACAGCCAATAAAGTTGGTTGTTTACCACATGACTGGCTGTGTCCAATCACAGGTGGTCACAAGTGTAAACAAGAACACTGGTTACTATGATCCCTGCTTCTTCTCCTCACACACCAATTGTGTGAGGAGAGAGAGAGAGCGGTGATCAGTGAGTAACCTAGTGTCTGTTAGTGTACTGTATACCACACAGCCCCCCCCCCCCAATAGAGAGAACCTGTCACACTGCCCAGGATCCATCACAGCCCAGGATCTGTCACACAGCCCCCCCAATAAAGAGAACCTGTCACACAGCCCAGGATCTGTCACAGCCCAGGATCTGTCACACAGTCCAGGATCTGTCACAGCCCAGGATCTGTCACACAGCCAATCTGTCACACAGGCCCACCACCAGCACCACCGTTGGTACCTCCCTCAATATCATCACACAGGCCCACCACTATTACCCCCATCAATACCAATATTAATACCGTCATCAATACAATCATGTCTGAGAGAGTTTACACACCTGAGAAGGCATATGAGATCCTTACTGTGTCAGATGATGAGAGCAGGGGGGAGTTCTCATCATCCAAATGTTTCGGAATATGAGCCAGTAGAGGGTGGTGGATCGGAGAAGGAGTCAGAGGAGGAAACCACCTCCCCTCCTAGAAGAATTAGGAGATCAGGCCCAAGATCTGAAGACCTGTCTTCCACCAGCAGCGCCAGACCTCAGGAAGAGGAGTCCAGTACTAGTACTGGAATTATAGGCCCAGCCCGAAGAATGCAGTCCTTCCTTCCCGATGCCCTGGCAAACCCCTTATGGTTGCCAGCCAGCTCAAAGTCTGCTATAACCCCCTCCCCCCTTTCACTGCACAGCCAGGTGTGAAGCCCAACACCACCTATTTTTCACTTATGGATTATTTTTATTAGTTTTTTTCCTGAGGATCTATCACTGAATATGTTGGATCAAACCAACTTGTATGCAGATCAATTTATTGCTGCAAACCCCAATTTGTGCTGTGCTCATTTGTTCCATTGGCAACATCTCATGCTAGACAAATTAAAATTATTTTTGGGCCTTGCTTTTAATATGGTGCTTACAAAGAACAATTAACACCATGCCTATTGGTCCACCAACCCCATCCACCACATGCCCATATACTCTGCTGTCATGTCTAGGACACGCTGCAATACAATTATGCGTTTCCCTACATTTCAATGATAATTCGCAGTCCCTTCCCTGAGATTATCCAAACCATGAAAAAGATACGCCCCCTAATAAGTTCCTTTTCCCAGCGATTTATGGAAGTGTTCATCCCTGACCAAAACATTTGTGTCGACGAATCCCTCATACATTTTACTGGCCGGCTGCAGTTCAAGCAGTACATTCCAAGCAAGAGAGCCAGGTATGGCTTAAAACTAAATAAATTGTATGATGGAGCCACTGGATACGTCTACACCTTCCGTATTTATGAAGGTAAAGACTGCCAGCTCCAGCCCCGTGATTGCCCCACATATATTGGAACCAGTGGGAAAATTGTCTGGCAGCTGGCAATCCCCTGTTCGGAAAAGGATACCACTTATATGTGGACAATTAATATACAAGTTTGCCCCTATTTTGTCACCTTTACCGCAAAACAACCTTGGCCTGCGGCACCTTAAAAATAAAAGTAAGGGCTGCACACAAAATGTATTGATACAACGGCTACACAACGGAGAATCTGCCTTTATGAGGAATGAGGAAGTGCTAGGGATGAAGTGGAGGGACAAGAAAGATGTTCACATCCTCTCTACCATCCATAATGACACCTTGGTGGAGGTTCACAGAAGATGCGATCATGTTGTAAAGCCAGAATGTCCAAGACTATAATTTATTCATGGGGGGGGGGGTGAATTTGAATGACCAGATGTTACAACCCTATTTGTCAAACAGACAATCCCGTTATTGGTATAAGAAAGTTGCATTTCACCTTTTTCATATAGCCATGTACAATTTGTTCATCTGTTACCAAAAGTCAATTGAAAACCAGCCCATCACTTACCTCAAATATATTGAAGAAATCGTCACTGCCCTCATTTACCAACAAGTACCCACCCCAGGAAGTATTCACTCTGATATCGTGAGTCGACTTCACAAACAACATTTTCCCTACAACATCCCCCCCACAGAACCTGGAAGAAGACGCCAGAGGAAATGTCGTGTATGCAGCAGAAGAGGAATTAGAAGAGATATGAGTTACTACTGCCACAAATGTCCCCCCCAACCTGGCCTGTGCACTGGAGATTGTTTCAGAATCTATCACACATATGTCAGATATTAGTTCCCCATATTTTTAAGATTGTCATTTCCCCGTTTGTCACGTACCTGGTAGGCGAGTCTGACTTATGCAGTAGGCAACCTCCCTTACTCACCTGACTCGGGAACCCCTGGTAGAGCAGACAGGGGGCTCGGGAGTACAGGAGAGCACGAGGGTCGGACTGGATCACTGGTGATGGTTATAGGTCCGTTGGAGCGCTCGTGCAGCAGAAGCGTGGTCGTGCGGGCTGGGTCGGCAACTGGCTGGCGGTGCGGTACAGAGGAACAGGCAAAAGAGTGGTCGGGTACAGGCAGAGTTCGTTAACAGGCTGACAGCAGAGGTGCAGAAGGATCAGGCAATCGGATGGTCGTAGGCAGGCCAAGGGTCGGTACAGGCGGGGTTCAGACAAGGTCGGGCAAGCCGGGTCACAGGAACAGGAGACAGGAACAGATAACAGGCACAAGTTGCTCAGGAAGGACGGGTACACGCTGTAGATCAGACAGCATCTGCTTACAGGAAGCAGGAAGTTTAAATAGAGCTGCCCTTCCTGGAATTAGAGGAAACCACAACCAAGTGCAATTAACCCTCGCACAGTCTTCTAACACCGTTTAAACCTGTGTGGATTATTTGCCTGCTACCACGTTTTTACCTTCCACGTTAACTGACCCTGGCCTGTTTACCGACAATGTCTTTGCCTGCCATTTTAAACCATGTTTCGACTACCACATGCACCGACCTTGGCCTGTTTACCGATGATGCCTTTGCCTGCCGTTTTAGATCATGTTTCTGACTTCCATGTGCACCGACCTCGGCCTGTTAACTGACCATGTCTTTTGCCTGCCACTTGGACTGATCTTTTGCCCTTCTACTTTAGTACACATGGGCTCTAGCTTTGCGTGGGAGAAGCCTCTACCCCTGTTCCCCTGGCCCTAAGGTTGATGGTCCTTCCTTCTGCCTGGATCAATACTTTTGCTGTGCTGACCATGTTGCTGCCTGTAATGACCCAGGACTTTCTGGACCATGTTTCTTCCTGCTGGCTGTACCAATACTTTGTCTTTGCTGACCATATTGCTGCCTGCAATGACCCAGGACTTTATGGACCATGTTTCTTTCTGCTGCCTGGGCCAATACTTTGGCTGTGCTGACCATATTGCTGCCTGTAATGACCCAGGACTTTCTGGACCATGTTTCTTTTTGCTGCCTGGACCAATACATTGGCTGTGTTGACCATATCTCTGCCTGCTGCCTCTACTGATTACATACAGTATGTCTGCCTGCTACCTGGACCAATGCTGTGGTTGTGCTTTGGCTGTGCAGATAGTATCTCCTGTACTAACTATGGACAGTATTCCTGCCGCTGCCTGGACCGATGCTCTCCTCTGTGGACCACTGCACTACTAAAACCACAAGTAATCTTTTTATACTTGGTATGTACATGCTATGTGTTAGAAATATGAAGGGCTTTCAAAAATGTGATTGGTAGTCAGAAAATGATATGTGTAACGTATGCTCCTAGAAAGCTTGAAGGTGCTACTTTAATGTTAGTCCTCTGTATGTGGCCTGGCTGTGTAAAAGTCTTACACATGTTGTATTGCCATACTCAGGAGGAGTAGCAGAATGTATTTTGGGGTGTCATTTTTGCTATGTACATGCTATGTGATAGAAAAATCTTATAAACAAACAACTTTGGGTAAAAAAAATGCATTTTCATTTTTTTCCACATATTCCAAAAACTTCTGGAAAAAAATGAACCATTCAAAAGACTCATTATTCCTCATAGATTATACGTTGGGGTGTTAGCTTTCCAAAATGGGGTCATTTTGTTGGTAATTCCATTGTCCTGGTGCTCTAGGGCCTTCAAACGTGTAATAGGTGGTTGAGAACTGAGATGTGCAATTTATGCTTGTAGAACTCCTGAAGGTGCTACGTCAATGTTGGGCCTCTGTATGTGGTCAGGCTGTGTAAAAGTCTCACACATGTGGTATTACCATACTCAGGAGGAGTAGCAAAATGTATTTTGGGGTGTCATTTTTGCTATGTACATGCCATGTGATAGAAATATCTTATAAATGGAAAACTTTGTGTAAAAAAATGTGTTTTTATTTTTTTCCACGTTTTTCAAAAACTTCTGGAAAAAAATGAACCATTCAAAAGACTCATTGTGCCTCATAGATTATACATTGGGGTGTTAGATTTCCAAAATGGGGTCATTTTGTTGGTAATTCCATTGTCCTGGTGCTCTAGGGCCTTCAAAAGTGTAATAGGTGGTTGAGAAATGAGATGTGCAATTTATGCTTGTAGAACTCCTGAAGGTGCTACGTCAATGTTGGGCCTCTGTATGTGGCCAGACTGTGTAAAAGTCTCACACATGTGGTATCGCCATGCTCAGGAGAAGTAGCAGAATGTATTTTTGGGTGTCATTTTTGCTATGTACATGCTATGGGATAGAAATGTCTTATAAATGGACAACTTTGTGTAAAAAAAAAATGCTTCTTCATTTTTTTTCACATTTTCCAAAAACTTCTGGAAAAAAATTAACCATTCAAAAGACTCATTGTGCCTCATAGATTTAGATTTCCAAAAGGGGGTCAATTTGTTGGTAATTCCATTGTCGTGGTGTTCCAGGTCTTCAAAAGTGTAATAGGTGGTTGAGAAATGAGATGCGCCTGAAGGTGCTACATCAATGTTGGGCCTCTGCATGTGGCCAGGCTGTGAACAGTTCCTACACATGTGGTATCGCCTTACTCAGGAGGAATAGTAAAATGAGTTTTGGGGTGTAAGTTGAGGTATGCATATGCCATGTGAGAGAAATAACCCGTTAGAATGACAATTCTGTGAAAATAAAATCTTAATTTTGCAAAGAATTGTGGGAAAAATGAATGGGTGAAAAAACTCACCATGCCTCTTACTGAATACCTTGGACTGTCTACTTTCCAAAAATGGGTCATTTAGTGGATATTTGTGCTTTCCTGGCTTGTTAGGGTCTCAAGAAATGAGAGGCTGTCAGTACATCAGGTGCGATCAGATGTGATCAATTTTCAGTATTTTGCACCATAGCTTGTATAACTCTATAACTTTCACACAGACTAAAAAATATCCACTAATTTGGCCTATGTTTACCAAAGATATGTAGCAGCATACATTTTGGCCCAAATTACTGAAGAAAAATTACTTTTTTGCAAAATTTTACAGTAGAAACTAAAAAAAAAGTGTTTTTTTTCCAAATTTTTGCACTTTTTTCATTTATATTGCAAAAAATAAAAAAAAAAACAGCAGTTATTAAATACCACATAAAGAAAGCTCTATTTGTGAGAAAAAAATGATAAAAATTTTGTTTGGATACAGTGTAGCATGACTGAGTAATTGTTACTCAAAATGTGAGAGCACTGAAAGCTGAAAATTGGTCTGGGCAGGAAGTGGTATTGCCTATACAAGATCCTTCTGTAATTTGGTGCTTAATACTTAAACATATTACATAGAAGTTCATGGTTTGGTTCATTGTTGTGCCTAACTCAAATATCAATTCAGGAAGCGAGCAGATATGGTCAAAATTATGTTGTTTCTCCTAAATAAAAGCATTCTTTTTTAAGCAGTGCTTTTGCCTCTTCTAGAAATAACAAGGGCTGCAAAGGATGTTCTTGGTGCCACAGGCTAATGGGCAGCTTCCTGATACATGGTGCGGGATAATTCCCATTCACTAGAAATAAGTTTAGTGAAATAACTCTGCCAACAATTTGCCTGATCTGTCTTTTGATCTGATTCAAGTTCCTCTGCTTGGAACTGACAGTAAAAAAGATATGTTCTAATATTCCCACCATTGTTCTTTATATGTCTGTTTATACTTGTAATGTTATATGCATGCTTCTTAATACATTATACAATATCAAATCCACTTTGGTAACTACCATTTTGACTGCAATCTAATGTACAATGTTGATAATTTTCCCCTTTTTGCATGTACTAAAATGCATTTAAATAAAAAATGTATATATATATATATATATAAAAAAAAAAAGATACGTTTTAGTTCATGTTTTTTTTTTTGCAGCAGGTAAATTGGATAGGCCCAGCAATAGTAACATTTTTAGCTAGAAAGGGTCCTGAAAGATAGAAGCAAGAAAACACAATTTGAAGTAGGGTAGAGATTAGAGTTGATCGAACCCCCGGATGTTCGGG
This sequence comes from Glandirana rugosa, assembly GCA_018402905.1. Taxonomy (NCBI): domain Eukaryota; kingdom Metazoa; phylum Chordata; class Amphibia; order Anura; family Ranidae; genus Glandirana; species Glandirana rugosa. The sequence continues at coordinate 62,478 of BLSH010249331.1, forward strand.
TTCGGTGGGTTCGGCCGAACTTCGGGAAAAAATCTGGGTTCAGTACCAAACTCGACCCAAACTTTATCCCGGACCCGAACCCCATTGAAGTCATCGGGGACCCGAACTTTTCGGCACAAAAATGGCTGTAACAAAGTCCTGGTAAGTGCTAGAGGGCTGCAAAAGGAAGTAAAATGGGGGTAAGAGTAGGGCAAGTGCCCTAGAAAAAAATGGGAATAGGGAAAATAAATTAACATCAAATAAAAAAAAAATGGCAAGGGGGGGTGGATGTGGAATAGGAGCCTAGAGGTTGACTAGGCCATGACCGTGGCAGTGTAGGTGGAAGTGGCGGTGGTGGAGGAGTAGGAGGAGGTAGCCAACACTGTTTTTTTTTTATTTGTTTATAATTGGGGTAGCCTCCAAAATATTGAGGCATATTCAAAAAAACAAGTATACGAATGGCTGTGTGAGTCCAGTCTAAATGTCTATTCTGCATAAGGTACAGACAAGTCTTGTGGGATCCATGCCTGGTTCCTTTTAATAAACGTTACAAAAAGAGGGGAATTCCTTGGGCAGATTATCAAAGTATCCCTAATGAAAGTTAGCCTGACCCCATCCCTCGTGTTTGGAAAACAGAGTAAGAACCCCCTAAATGGGACTTTAAATTGGGAAAACCAACTCATCAAGAGGAGAACAGATTATAAAAACAATCAAAGTTTATTTGTACACATTAAAAATGGTAAGACAACGCATATAATCAAAGCAAAATAAGACATAAGTACACAAGGGAACAGAAAGAGTGTGTCCCCATGATAAGACGACAGCAAGTGACAAATGTGGTGACAAAATGGTGAAATGGTTAAAAGACCACTGGTCTGCCCCGCATAGGGGGTAGAGCAGGACCCAACGCGTTTCGATGTAATAGAATGAGATATCTTCCTCAGGGGTAGGTGGTTGATAATTAAAAGCAATAATCATCTACATGAAGAAAAAGAACAAGTGCAAAATAATAATTTTAATAAACATTAGCTTGTCCACGTTGGCTGTGGACAGGTGGCTGCGCTTGTCTGTGATAACGCCCCCTGCCGTGCTAAACACACGTTCAGACAATACACTGGCTGCAGGGCAGGCCAGCACCTCCAAGGCATAAACGGCAAGCCCAGGCCATGCGGCCAATTTGGAGACCCAGAAGTTGAATGGGGCAGACCCATCAGTCAGTACGTCTAGGCGTGTGCACACATACTCTTCCACTATGTTGCTGAAATGCTGCCTCCTGCTAAGACATTGCCTATTGGCTGGCGGTGCTGTTTGTTGCGGCGGCTGCTGACAAAGCTTTGCCACATTTCGGCCATGCTAACCCTGCCTTCTGAGGTGCTGGCGGTGCCACAGCTGCGTTGGGGGCCTCTTTCTCCTCCTCTGCCTTCGCCTTGTGCTTCTACTGAGCCCCCAGTGTCATTTGGGAATGCCCTCAGCAGCGCGTCTACCAGCGTGCGCTGGTAGTCGCGCATCTTCCGATCATGCTCCAGTGAGGGAATTAAGGACGGCACGTTGCCCTTGTAACGGGGATCCAGCAGGGTGGCCACCCAGTAATCGGCACACGTTACAATGTGGGCAACTCAGCTGTCGTTGCGCAGGCACTGCAGCATGTAGTCGGCCATGTTTGCCAGGCTGCCCACAGGCAAAGACAAGCTGTCCTCTGTGGGAGGTATATCATCTGTGTCCTCCGTATCCCCCCAGCCACGCTCCAGTGATGCTCACGAGCTGCATTGGGCGCCACCCTGCTGCGGTTCCTCCTCCTCATGATCTTCCTCATCCTCCAGAACTGTGCCCTGGCTTGAATATTTTTGACCTGGCCTATGCTGGTGCAGGAACCCACCCTCCGAGCCACTTGCGAATGACTGGCCTGATAACCGTGGAAATTACCCCTCTTCCTCCTCCTCCGCCTCCTCCTCCTCATCCTCCTGTGCCACATCCTCTTCCATCATGGCCTGAAGTGTTTTTTTCAAGGAGACATAGAAGTGGGATAGTAACGCTGAGAACAGCGCCATCGGCACTGGCCATGTTGGTGGAGTACCTAAAACACCGCAATACGCTACACAGGTCTCGCATGGAGGCCCACTCATTGGTGGTGAAGTGGTGCTGTTCCGCAGAGCGACTGACCCGTGCGCGCTGCAGCTGAAACTCCACTATTGCCTGCTGCTGCTCGCACAATCTCTCCAGCATGTGCAAGGTGGAGTTCCTCCTTGTGGGCACGTCGCATATGAGGCGGTGAGCGGGAAGGCCAAGTTCCGCTGCAGCGCAGACAGGCGAGAAGCAGCAGGGTGAGAATGCCAAAAGTGCGCACAGACAGCCTGCACTTTGTGCAGCAGCTCTGACATATCCGGGTAGTTTTTTAGAAAATTCTGTACCACCAAATTCAGCACATGCGCCAGGCAAGGGATGTGCGTCAAACAGGCTAGGCCCAGAGCTGCTACGAGATTTCGCCCATTGTCGCACACCACCAGGCGGGGCTTGAGGCTCAGTGGCAACAACCACTCATTGGTCTGTTGTTCAATGCCCGTCCACGGCTCCTGCGCAGTGTGGAGTTTATCCCCCAAACATATCAGTTTTAAAACAGCCTGCTATCGTTTCCCCTTGGATGTGCTGATGTTGGTGGTGAAGGTGTTACGCTGAGCGGATGAGTAGGTGGTCGAGGAGGAGGAAGCGCAGTAGGAGGAGGAGGCAACAGGAGGCAAAGAGAAATGCCCTGCAATCCTCGGTGGTGGAAGGACATGCGCCAAATGGCTGGCCGGCTCAGGCCCACCCGCCACTACATTTGCCCAGTGTGCAGTTAGCGAGATATAGCGTCCCTGCCCGTGCTTACTGGTCCATGTATCAGTGGTTATGTAGACCTTGCCACAGATGGCGCTGCGCAGTGCACACCTGATCTTGTCCCCGACTTGTTTGTGCAGGGAAGGGATGGCTCGCCTGGAAAAGTAATGGCGGCTGGGAACCACGTACTGTGGGACAGCCATCAGGTTTTTGAAACTGTCCGTGTCCACCAAACGGAATGACAGCATTTCAAAGGCCAGGAATTTTGAAATGCTGACATTCAGGGCCAGGGATCGCGGGTGGGTAGGGGGGTGCTTTCTCTTTCTCTCCAGTGTTTGGGAGATGGAGATCTGTAAGCTTCCATGGGACCATGGTGTGGAAATGCTTGGGGACGGTGGCGGACATGGTGGAGTTGCTGTCATATCGTCTGTTTGCTGGGTGGCAGGTGACACTGTCATGGTAGAGGTGGAGGAAGAGGCTGAGGCAGCAGCAGAAGAGGAAGCAAGAGGAGGCCGAGACCTTTCTTGGATTTTGAGGTAATTATTCCAATGCAGCTTGTGCCTTGAATTTAGATGCCTGATCATGCAGGTTGTGGTCAGGTATAGAACATTTATGCCCCGGCGCAGGCTATCATTGCACAGCTTGCAAACCACTCGTGTCTTGTCTTCAGCACATTGTCTGAAGAACTGCCATGTGGGGGAACGCCTTTGAGCTGCCTTTGGTGTGCTAGGTCCCTGGGTGCGGTGGGTAGTAGCAGGCATATTGTCTAGGGGACGCTCGCTCCACTTTTGCAACCTGCTTCCTCTTTTGCTGTGCTGGCGCCTCTGTGTGACCACCACCTCTTCCTCCAAACTGCACACGTCACTCACATGACCCTCAGTCCATGTGGGGTCTAGGACCTCATCATCCTCCTCCCCATCATCTTTCACCCACCCTTCACCACTGCCCTCCTTGTCAGTCTGCACACTGAGGCAAGCTGCAGCAGTTGGCACCAGTGTTTCGTCATCATCAGAGACGTGCTGCGCTGGTGTTTCCATGTCCTCATCCTGCAACAGTAGTGGTTGGGCATCGGTGCACTCAATGACTTCCACTTCTGGGGTAGCGCTATGTGGATGGCCCACGGAAAGCACACCAGGAGAGTCATCAAAAAGCATAAGAGTCTCTTGCAGGACTTGGGGCTCAGACTGCTTGGCTAAAGTGTAACAGAAGGAGGGCCAGGGAACTACTTTCGAGTCTCAACCGTGGACTTGGGGTACCGGTAGACAGAAAGTGTAGTCGGGGAACATTTAATCGGTTCGTCAGACTCGGGGTTCAGGACGTTCTCTGAGAATACGAAAAACTACTGAGAGGACCACACGAAAGGCACCCGGTAGGTGTATCGCGATGGGGTCTTCACCTTCAGTAACTCACGTGGCTACGGGTTGGTGATGACAACGTCCTACTCCTGTACCTTTGTGGTCGCGTCGTGCAGAGACTACTACTGCTTTGTGACCACGGTTGACGACGTCGAACGGAGTCACACGTCTGACTGTTCCTCCCGTCACCACTTCCCACCCACTTTCTACTAC
>BLSH010249331.1:103449-132865 GCA_018402905.1 Glandirana rugosa
ACCTACACCTCATCCTCGGATCTCCAACTGATCCGGCACTGGCACCGTCACATCCACCTTCACCGCCACCATCTCCTCATCCTCCTCCATCGGTTGTACAAAAAAAAAACATAACTCCGGATAAGTTTTTTTCTTCATATACTTACCGACACACTCAGGCCAGATTTACAAATAAGACGTGTTCCATGTCTGTTTAGAACACCCTAGGTACGGACTAAGTAAAATTATTTCCAATCGAAGAGGTGTAACCTACACCTGTTTGCCGAGGCGAACAGACACTATTGCGGGGGACGGCACGATTTGTGTGCAAGGCTGTTATGTGACCGACGTCCCGTGTGTTTAGCACGGCAGGGGGCGTTATCACAGACAAGCGGAGCCGTTTGTCCACATCCAATGTGGAGAAGCTAACCTTTATTAAAATGAATCAGGCATGGATCCCACAAGATTTGTCTGTACCTTGTGCAGAATAAACATTTAGACCGGACTCACACAGCCATTCATATACTTCTTTTTTTGAATAGGCCTCAATACAAAAAAAAAACATGTTGGCTACCTCCTCCTACTCCTCTACCACCGCCACTTCCACCTACACTGCCACGGTCACGGCCTAGTCAACCTCTAGGCTCCTACTCCACATCCACCCTCCTTCCCATTTTTTAATTTGATTTTAATTTATTTTCCCTATCCCCATTTATTTGTAGGGCACTTGCCCTAGTTTGAAGATGATTTTAGAACAGTTATATGGCTTCTACCGTTAATTAATAATTTTCAGACACAGTTTGAAGATGATCCACATTCACCTCCATTTTTGCTTTTTTTATGTTTTTATTTTTTAAAAAATATTTTAAGTTATTTCCCTGTTTCCATTTTTTTTGTAGCCTACCCTTACCCCCATTTTACTTCCTTTTGCAGCCCTCTAGGGCTTTCCAGGACTTTGTTACAGCCATTTACATGCCTAAAAGTTTGGGTCCCTATTGATTTCAATGGGGTTCGGTGTCCGTGCGATCGTTCAGGTTCCGTCCTGACCCGGACTTTGTCCCGAAGTTCGGATGGACCAGCAGAACCCGAACTTCCAGAGGTTCGCTCAACTCTAGTTCCTGCTGCTGGTGCGAGGGACAGATTAGCGTTATAAGATCATCTCATACTGGTGTAGGGAGAGGTTTGTGCTGCTGGTGCAAGGGACAGATTAGCGTTATAAAATCATTTCATACAGGTGTAGGGAGAGGTTCCTGCTGCTGGTGCGAGGGACAGATTAGCGTTATAAAATCATTTCATACAGGTGTAGGGAGAGGTTCCTGCTGCTGGTGCGAGGGACAGATTAGTGATATAAAATCATCTCATACTGGTGGTACTAGGGACTGATTAGCGTTATAAAATCATCTCATACTGGTGTAGGTAGAGGCTCATGCTGCTGGTGCGAGGGACAGATTAGCATTATATAATCATCTCATACTGGTGTAGGGAGAGGTTCCTGCTGCTGGTGTGAGGGACAGATTAGCGTTATAAAATCATCTCATAGTGTTGTAGGGAGAGGTTCCTCCTGCTGGTGCGATGGACAGATTAGCGTTATAAAATCATCTCAAAATTGTGTAGGGAGAGGTTCCTGCTGCTGGTGCGAGGGACAGATTAGCGTTATAAAATCATCTCATACTGGTGTAGGGAGAGGTTCCTGCTGCTGGTGCGAGGGACAGAGTAGAGTTATAAAATCATCTCATAATGGTGTAGGGAGAGGTTCCTGCTGCTGGTACGAGGGACAGATTAGCGTTATAAAATCATCTCATACTGGTGTAGGGAGAGGTTCCTGCTGCTGGTGCGAGGGACAGATTAGCGTTATAAAATCGTATCATACTGGTGTAGGGAGAGGTACCTGCTGCTGGTGCGAGGGACAGATTAGCGTTATAAAATCATTTCATACAGGTGTAGGGATAGGTTCGTGCTGCTGGTGCGAGGGACAGATTAGTGATATAAAATCATCTCATACTGGTGGTACTAGGGACTGATTAGCGTTATAAAATCATCTCATACTGGTGTAGGTAGAGGCTCATGCTGCTGGTGCGAGGGACAGATTAGCGTTATAAAATCATCTCATAGTGTTGTAGGGAGAGGTTCCTCCTGCTGGTGCGAGGGACAGATTAGCGTTATAAAATCATCTCAAAATTGTGTAGGGAGAGGTTCCTGCTGCTGGTGCGAGGGACAGATTAGCTTTATAAAATCATCTCATACTGGTGTAGGGAGAGGTTCCTGCTGCTGGTGCGAGGGACAGATTAGCGTTATAAAATCATCTCATACTAGTGTAGGGAGAGGTTCCTGCTGCTGGTGCGAGGGACAGATTAGCTTTATAAAATCATCTCATACTGGTGTAGGGAGAGGTTCCTGCTGCTGGTGCGAGAGACAGATTAGCGTTATAAAATCGTATCATACTGGTGTAGGGAGAGGTACCTGCTGCTGGTGCGAGGGACAGATTAGCGTTATAAAATCATCTCATACTGGTGTAGGGAGAGGTTCCTGCTGCTTGTGCGAGGGACAGATTAGCGTTACAAAATCATCTCATACTGGTGTAGGGAGAGGTTCCTGCTGCTGGTGCGAGGGACAGATTAGAGTTATAAAATCATGTCATACTGGTGTAGGGAGAGGTTCCTGCTGCTGGTACGAGGGACAGATTAGCGTTATAAAATCATCTCATACTGGTGTAGGGAGAGGTTCCTGCTGCTGGTGCGAGGGACAGATTAGCGTTATAAAATCATCTCATACTGGTGTAGGGAGTGGTTCCTGCTGCTGGTGTGAGGGACAGATTAGCGTTATAAAATCATCTTATACTCGTGTAGGGAGAGGTTCCTGCTGCTGGTGCGAGGAACAGATTAGCGTTATAAAATCATCTCATACTGGTGTAGGGAGATGTTCCTGCTGCTGGTGCAAGGGACAGATTAGCGTTATAAAATCATCTCATACTGGGGTAGGGAGAGGCTCCTGCTGCTGATGCGAGGGACAGATTAGCGTTATAAAATCATCTCATACTGGTGTAGGGAGAGGTTCCTGCTGCTGGTGCGAGGGACAGATTAGCATTATAAAATCATCTCATACTGGTGTAGGGAGAGGTTCCTGCTGTTGGTGCGAGGGACAGATTAGCGTTATAAAATAATCTCAAAATTGTGTACGGAGAGGTTCCTGCTTCTGGTGCGAGGGACAGATTAGCGTTATAAAATCATCTCATACTGGTGTAGGGAGAGGTTCCTGCTGCTGGTGCGAGGGACAGATTAGCGTTATAAAATCATCTCATAGTGTTGTAGGGAGAGGTTCCTCCTGCTGGTGCGAGGGACAGGTTAGCGTTATAGAATCATCTCAAAATTGTGTAGGGAGAGGTTCCTGCTGCTGGTGCGAGGGACAGATTAGCGTTATAAAATCATCTCATACTGGTGTAGGGAGAGGTTCCTGTTGCTGGTGCGAGGGACAGATTAGCGTTATAAAATCATCTCATACTGGTGTAGGGAGAGGTTCCTGCTGCTGGTTCGAGGGACAGATTAGCGTTATAAAATCATCTCATACTGGTGTAGGGAGAGGTTCCTGCTGCTGGTGCGAGGGACAGATTAGCTTTATAAAATCATCTCATACTGGTGTAGGGAGAGGTTCCTGCTGCTGGTGCGAGGGACAGATTAGCGTTATAAAATCGTATCATACTGGTGTAGGGAGAGGTACCTGCTGCTGGTGCGAGGGACAGATTAGCATTATAAAATCATCTCATACTGGTGTAGGGAGAGTTTCCTGCTGCTGGTGCGAGGGACAGATTAGCGTTATAAAATCATCTCATACTGGTGTAGGGAGAGGTTCCTGCTGCTTGTGCGAGGGACAGATTAGTGTTACAAAATCATCTCATACTGGTGTAGGGAGAGGTTCCTGCTGCTGGTGCGAGGGAAAGATTAGCGTTATAAAATCATCTCATACTGGTGTAGGGAGAGGTTCCTGCTGCTGGTGCGAGGGACAGATTAGCGTTATAAAATCATCTCATACTGGTGTAGGGAGAGGTTCCTGCTGCTGGTGTGAGGGACAGATTAGCGTTATAAAATCATCTTATACTGGTGTAGGGAGAGGTTCCTGCTGCTGGTGCAAGGGACAGATTAGCGTTATAAAACCATCTCATACTGGTGTAGGGAGAGGTTCCTGCTGCTGGTGCGAGGGACAGATTAGCGTTATAAAATCATCTCATACTGGTGTAGGGAGAGGTTCCTGCTGCTGGTGTGAGGTACAGATTAGCGTTATAAAATCATCTTATACTGGTGTAGGGAGAGGTTCCTGCTGCTGGTGCGAGGGACAGATTAGCGTTATAAAATCATCTCATACTGGTGTAGGGAGAGGTTCCTGCTGCTGGTGCGAGGGACAGATTAGCGTTATAAAATCATCTCATACTGGTGTAGGGAGAGGTTCCTGCCGTTGGTGCGAGGGACAGATTAGCGTTATAAAATAATCTCAAAATTGTGTAGGGAGAGGTTCCTGCTTCTGGTGCGAAGGACAGATTAGCGTTATAAAATCATCTCATACTGGTGTAGGGAGAGGTTCCTGCTGCTGGCGCGTGTGACAGATTAGCGTCATAAAATCATTTCATACAGGTGTAGGGAGAGGCTCCTGCTGCTGGTGCCAGGGACAGATTAGCATTATAAAATCATCTCATACTGGTTTAGGGAGAGGATCCTGCTGCTGGTGCGAGGGACAGATTAGCGATATAAAATCATCTCATACTGATGGTGCGAGGGAAAGATTAGCGTTATAAAATCATTTCATACTAGTGTAGGGAGACTATCCTGCTGCTGCTGTGAGGGACGGATTAGCGTTATAAAAAATAATATAAATGTGTGCTAAATAGTACATTTGCGTCCAGAATGAGGATAGCGTCAAATAAGGGACGTGGTCGCGGTCATGGTGCTGCTGGTGGTGCTGATGTTGGTGAAGCTCCTGTTGCAAGGAGAGGACGTGGTCGATCTGTGCCAGCTACACACACAAGTGAAACACGTTCCTCACGTGCGAGTAGTCGACAGAATCTTCAACGGTATATGGTAGGCTCGAATGCCGCTCAACGAATGGTGAGGCCAGAACAAGTGCAGGCGATAGTAGATTGGGTGGCAGACAATGCCTCCAGTTTCTTCACATTGTCTCCCACCGGTCCCTTGCTGAAAGCTCAGAGTTGGCACCTGAACCCCATGGCCATCTGTCTTTCACCTCAGCCCCTTGTAAATCAGCCAAGCAGTCTGAGCCCCGAGTCATGCAGCAGTCTCTTATGCTTTTTGATGACTCTGCTGGTGTGCATTCCATGGGCCATCCACATAGCTCTGCCCCAGAAGTGGAATACATTGAGTGCACCGATGCCCAACCACGTCTGTTTCAGGATGAGGACATGGAAACACCACCTCAGCACATCTCTGATGATGACAAAACTGTTGCGGCTTTCTACAGTGTGCAGACTGACAAGGAGGGCAGTGGTGAAGAGTGGGTGGAAGATGATGTGGAGGATGATGAGGTCCTAGACCCCACATGGAATGAAGGTCATGCGAGTGATGTGTGCAGTTTGGAGGAAGAGGTGGTGGTCACACAGAGGTACCAGCACAGCAAAAGAGGAAGCAGGTTGCAAAAGCGGAGCGACCGTCCCCTAGACAGTACACCTGCTACTACCCACCGCACCCAGGGACCTAGCACACCAAAGGCAGCTCAAAGGACTTCCCTGGCATGGCAGTTCTTCAGACAATGTGCTGACGACAAGACACGTGTGGTTTGAATGCTGTGCAATCAGAGCCTGAAGCGAGGCATAAATGTTCTAAACCTGAGCACAACCTGCATGACCAGGCATCTACATGCAAAGCACGAGCTTCAGTAGAATAGGCACCTCAAAATCCTAGAAAGGTCTCAGGCTCCTCCTGCTTCCTCTTCTGCTGCTGCCTCGGCCTCTTCCTCCACCTCTACAGTGCCAGTGTCACCTGCCACCCAGCAAACAGACGATGTGACAGCATCGCCACCATGTCCGCCACCGTCCCCAAGCATTTCCACACCATGGTCTCATGGAAGCTTACAGCTGTCCATCTCCCAAACACTGGAGAGAACGAGGAAGTACCCCCCTACCCATTCGAGATCCCTGGCCCTGAATGCAAGCATTTCAAAATTCCTGGCCTTTGAAATGCTGTCATTCCTTCTGGTGGACACAGACAGTTTTAAAAACCTGATGGCGGTGGCTGTCCCACAGTACGTGGTTCCCAGCCGCCACTCCTTTTCCAAACGAGCCATCCCTTCCCTGCACAAACATGTCGGGACAAGATCAAGTGTGCACTGCGCAACGCCATCTGTGGCAAGGTCCACATAACCACTGATATGTGGACCAGTAAGCAGGGGCAGGGACACTATATCTCGCTAACTGCACACTGAGAAAATGTAGTGGCGGGTGGGCCTGAGGCAGATAGCAGTTTGGCGCATGTTCTTCCGCCACCGAGGATTGCAGGACATTTCTCTTTGCCTCCGGTTGCCTCCTCCTACTACTCCATTTACTCCTCCTCTACCACCTCCTCATCCGGTCAGCGTAACACCTTCACCACCAACATCAGCACATCCAGGGGGAAATGACAGCAGGCTGTTTTAAAACTGATATGTTTGGGGGATAAACCCCACACTGCGCAGGAGCTGTGAACGGGCATTGAACAGCAGACCAATGATTGGTTGTTGCCACTGAGTCTCAAGCCCGGCCTTGTTGTGTGCGATAATGGGCGAAATATCGTAGCAGCTCTGGGCCTAGCTGGTTTGGCGCACATCACTTGCCGGGCGCATGTGCTGAATTTGGTGGTGCAGAAATTCTAAAAAAAACTACCCGGATATGTCCGAGCTGCTGCAGAAACTGTGGACCTATGCGACGTGCCCACAAGGTGGAACTCCACCTTGCACATGCTGGAGAGACTGTGCGAGCAGCAGCAGCAAATAGTGGAGTATCAGCTGCAGCACGCACGGGTCAGTCGCTCTGTGGAACAGCACCACTTCACCACCAACGAGTGGGCCTCCATATGAGACCTGTGTACCATATTGTGGTGTTTCGAGTACTCCACTAACATGGTCAGTGCCGATGACTCTGTTCTCAGTGTTACTATCCCACTTCTATGTCTCCTTGAAAAAACACTTTGGGCGATGATGGAAGAGGATGTGGCACAGGAGGAGGAGGAAGAGGGGTCATTTCCACGGTTATCAGGCCAGTCATTCACAAGTGGCTTGGAGGATGGGTTCCTGCACCAGCATAGGCCAGGTAAAAAATGTTTAAGCCAGGGCACAGTTCTGGAGGATGAGGAGGACGATGATAATGAGGAGAAGGAGGAGGAACCGTGTTCACCGCAGGGTGGCACCCAACGCAGCTCGTGGGCATCACTGGAGCGTGGCTGGGGGGAAATGGAGGACACAGATGATACACCTTCCACAGAGGACAGCTTGTCTTTGCTTCTGGGCAGCCTGGCACACATGAGCGACTACATGCTGCAGTGCCTGCACAACGACAGCCAAGTTGCCCACATTATAACTTGTGCTGATTACTGGGTGGCCACCCTGCTGAATCCCCGTTACAAGGACAATGTGCCGTCCTTAATTCCCTCACTGGAGCGTGATTGGAAGATGCACGACTACAAGCGCATGCTGGTAGACACACTGCTGAGGGCATTCCCAAATGACACCGGGGGCTCAGTGGAAGCACAGGGTGAAGGCAGAGGAGGAGGAAGAGGTCGCCAATGCAGCTGTGGCACCGCCAGCACCTCAGAAGGCATTGCTAGCATGGCCAAAATGCAGAAAAGCTTTGTCAGCAGCACGCCACAACAAACAGCACCACCAGCTGATAGGCAACTTCTTAGCAGGAGGCAGCATTTCAGCAACATGGTGGAACAGTATGTGTCCACATGCCTACACGTACTGACTGATGGGTCTGCCCCATTCAAATTCTGGGTCTCCAAATTGGGCAAATGGCCTGAGCTTGCCCTTTATGCCTTGGAGGTGCTGGCCTGCCCTGCAGCCAGTGTATTGTTTGAACGTGTGTTTAGCACGGCAGGGGGCGTTATCACAGACAAGCACAGCCACCTGTCCGCATCCAATGTGGACAAGCTAAGGTTTATTAAAATGAACCAGGCATGGATCCCACAAGACTTGTCTGTACCTTGTGCAGAATAGCCATTTATACCGGCCTCACACAGCCATTGGTATACTTAAGTGAACGTATCCTTTTTTTTTTTAATATGTCTCAATATTTTGGGGGCTACCCCAATTAGAAAAAAAAAACAAACAAACAAAAAACAGTGTTGGCTACCTCCTCCTCCTCCTCCACTGCCACCTCCACCACCTACACCGCCACGGTCACTGCCTCCTCAATCTCCTACTCCACATCCACCTCCTCCTCCATTTTTTTTATGTGATTTTAAGATATTTCCCTATCCACATTTATTTGCAGGGCACTTGTCCTACTCTTACCCCCATTTTGCTTCCTTTTATAGCCCTCCAGCCCGTTCCAGGACTTTTTTAGAGCCATTTTTGTGCCCAAAAGTTTGCGTCATCATTGACTTCAATGGGGTTTGGGGTCAAGTTTGGGGCTGAACTCGAACATCTTCGCGAAGGTCGGCCGAACCCGCCAAACCCGAACATCCAGGTGTCCGCTCAACTCTAGTCTGGAACCAACCCTGCCAAGGTGGCTGGTAAAACCCGGACCGGATTCCACCTTAGTCCACTGCAAATGAACGCATGCGAGGCGATACGTATCAATCACCTCTCCTCGTATAACGTTACATATCCCCCCCTCTGCTCAAGCCCCTGCAGTTGAGCAACTGTCTCAACCAGGCAGTGGACACGGGAAAGGGCATCTGCATTATTCTGGAGTTTCCCTGCTCTATGCTCCACTGTGAACTTAAATTCTTGCAGAGCAAAGAACCACCTTTTCACCCAACTGTTTTTCTCCTTGTTATCACACATCCATTTAAGAGGGGCATGGTTAGTGATTAATTTGAATGGTCTCCCCAACAGATAATATTTCAGTGCATCTAAGACCCATTTGATGGCTAAACTTTTCTTCTCAACAATGGCATAGTTTTTCTCATGTCTGTTGAGCTTTTTGCTAAGGTAGACCAGTGGGTGCTCCTCCCCGTCTCTGACCTGGGACAGTACAGCACCCAGTCCCACATCAGAGGTGTCCGTCTGTACCACAAATTACTTTGAGAAATCTGGGGTTTATGAGCACAGGTTGTACACAAAGGGCTTGCTTCAACATTTGAAATGCCTTCTCTATCCCCGGATTCCACTTGATCATGACCCTCTATCCTTGGTCAGATCTGTCAGTGGGGCTGCAATGGTGGCAAAACTGGGAATATAATGACTGTAGTATCCTGTGATCCCAAGAAATGCATGAACTTGCTTTTTATTTATAGGTTGGGGCCACTTTTGAACTGCCTCAATTTTATTGATCTGAGGTTTGATCAGCTCCCGACCAATAATGTAGCCAAGGTATTTGGCCTCCTCCAAGCCTATGGCACACTTTCTGGGGTTGGTAGTGAGTCCTGCTTTTTTAAGAGAATCTACTTCTGCTTGCACTTGTGGAAAATGGGATTCCCAATCTGGGCTGTGGATGACTACGTCATCCAAATAGGCAGCTACGTATTGGTGATGTGGTCGCGAAGACTTATCCATCATCCCCTGGAATGAGGCAGGAGCACCATGCAAGCCAAAAGGCATCCGCTTATACTGGAAGGACCCCTCAGGATAGAAAATGCAGTTTCCTCTTTCACAGACTCCATTAGGGGTATCTGCCAATTACCTTTAGTCAGGTCTAACCTAGTACCAGGCATTACTCAACCTGTCAACTAGCTTGTCGACCCAAGGCATTGGGTATGCATCGAATTTGGACACGCTGTTCAACTTTCTGAAATTGTTACAAAACCTTATCGTTCCATCTGGTTTTGGGACCAATACTATGGGTCTGGACCAGTCACTGTCAGATTCCTCTATTACATCCAGCTCTAACATGTTTTTTTATTTAATTTGCAACTGCTTTGCATCGGGCCCCGGGTATTCTATAGGGCTTTATGTTTACGCGGACACCAGGTTCCGTAATCATGTCATGCTGTATAACTGTGGTCGGGCGGTCCTACGCATTGACATCATCGCCTCACGTGACCGGAAGCACGGGCGCTTGCAGACTAGCCGGCGTTTTCGAAAGATTTTTACTATACGCGCATTTTACCCTGCTCAAATGTAAGTAGCCATTTGGCTCTACTTTTACTTTCTTTGGAATAAAACGTTATTACACTATTTTGGATACTGCTTTTGTTTTTATATATTACGGAGATGGTTATCTAATTGAAGTGGATTGGAGGTGCCGTTCAGCTCCCCCCATTTAAAGCCCGCAGAGGCTATCTGCCTGTTTACACTGTTTGCCTAGAGATGGGTAAACAATGGCACTCTGGTAAGAGTACCTAATTCATACCACGTTTGGTGTTTTTACTTATTTGGTGAAGGAAGTTCTTCTATCAATCCTATGGAACTAATTTGAATTGACTTTGGCACTAATTAGTTTGCTAATTTTTTATTGGATTTCACTGGTGAAGGATATTCTCTGAAATCACATTTGTTTTTATTTACGGATTTTCTTATTTTTATTTATCAATGTCAATATTTTTTATTTCTTATATTTTGGGACTGTTCATGTGCACTTTGCAGTTGTAAATGATTGCACTCTAAGATTGTTGCTATCACATGTATTATGTTTGTGCACCAGTTATATATTTGCACGCCATTCACTTATGCTATTTTTACATTTATTGAATCAAACTTTGGGGTTGCGCAGTTCTCTTTAGTTTATAACTGTGGTCAGGTCAGGCAGGTGAGAAAAAAAGTCTCTATTCTTACTCACAAATTTTTTAACGTCCTTCTGTTGGGCCATTGACAAGGTTTCAGTTATGGGCACTTCTGGAGTTACAGGGGGTATGCCCTTTTGGGGGGTTGGCCAGTAAAATCTCTCTGTCCTTCCAAGGTTTCAAGAGATTAATGTGATATATTTGCTCTGGTTTAGTTTTCCCTGGCTGGTAATCTTTGTAGTTAACTTCCCCTACTCTTTCCATAATTTCAAAGGGACCCTGCCCCTTTGCTAGGAATTTACTCTCAACTGTGGGGACTAGTACCAGCACTCTATCACCAGGGCCGCAGACCCGGGTTTTGGCACCCCAATTATAAACCCTTCTCTGAGCCTCCTGGGCTTGCTCCATATGTACCAGCGGCATAACAGCTCCCTCCCACGTTTCTTTTACAACATCCAGCAACCCCCCTGGCATGTCTACCATACAGTAGTTCAAAAGGGGAGCAACCTGTAGATGCCTAAGGTACCTCTCATATAGCAAACATGAGGTATGGCAGCAAGAAATCCCAATTTCTCCCATCTTTGTCCACCACCTTTTTTAACATGCTTTTGAGCATTTTGTTAACCCTCCCCACAAGACCATCAGTTTGCGAGTGGTAGACAGAGGTACGGAGATGGGAGATTTTGAACAACTTACACAATTTGTTAGTGACTCGGGACATAAATGGGGTGCCTTGATCCGTTAATATCTCTTTTGGAATACCCACATGACTAAATACCTGGACAAGCTCTTTAGCAATAGTTTTAGCTGAGGTAAGTAAGGGAATGGCTTCAGGATATCGCATGGCATAGTCCAGTATTACCAGTATGTGCTGATGGCCCCGGGCAGACTTTACTATTGGTCCCACCAGATCAATGCCAATTCTTTCTTTTACAATAGGTTTATTAAATTGACCAGAAGTGCATAAAATACATACAGTACAACAAGCAACATAGTGCAGGGTGCATCATACAGGTTATCACGTATCAGCAATGTTTTATTTTAGGCAGATATCTGATGTTTCGTTTAAAGCGTCCCGTGTACTCACTTATTTTCGCAATACTCAATTAGCATCACCATAGACAAGGAATACAACTGCATTAATTATCTATACAATCCTTCTGGAGAGAACAAGAAAAAAAAAGAAAGGTAAGTACCTTGGAGTGGTATAAAAAAAAAAAAAGAAAAAGGAAGAATACAGAAAGAAAAGAGGAGGAAATAGTAATAGCGAAGTGAAGTTGGAATGGTCCGTTAGGGGGGAGCAGGTCCGAGGGAGTTCAGATCCGGAGCAATGTACTATCGAACCTGGAAGGCATAACATGCGTGGTCCATGGGTGCCAGATCCTGAGGAATTTATCATGGGTGTCGGCAAGGATAGCTGTCAATTTTTCATTTATCATGATGTCATTCATACGGTTTTTCACTGCCTCAAAGCTAAGCAGAGGGGACTTCCAGGCCCTCGCTATAGTTAATTTAGTGGCGGTAAAAAGATGTTGTGCCAACTGACGTTCTGGGCGAAGTAACTCTACAATAGCTTTACCTAATAGAGCTTCATACGGATCCCGTTTTATGTTAACCCGAAACATAGTTTGAAGCAGGGCATATATCCTAGTCCATAGCCTACGTACCCTAGGGCATGTCCACCAAATGTGGGCCATCGTCCCTTCCTGGGAGCAACCCCTAAAACACAATGGGGAATGGGATGGGATGAACCTCGCCAGTCTGGCCGGTGTATAGTACCATCTATACAACACTTTATAGGCGTTCTCCAAAAATAGTACATTTCTGGAAGTTCTTGATAAGGTAAGAGTCATGGCTTGCCAGTCCTCTGGATCAAGCTGTCCACCCAATTCCCTTTCCCACTGTTGGTGGTATGTGTTGACTGGAGGCTTTTTCCCAGATATTATAGATGAGTATATTAACGATATCAGACCCGAAGTGTGGGGCCTGGATCTACAAATGCTTTCGAAAGGTGTTAAAGTGTATGGGGTACAACGCGATTTAATCAATTGTTGTAAAAAATGCCTCAGCTGCATATAACGGAAATGTTCACGCAGAGGGATGTCGTGGGAAGAACGCAAGGCATCAAATGTCTTTATCCTGGTGGGAGTGAACAACGAATGGACATCCGTGAAGCCATTTGCCGTCCACCACGAAAACTGAGTCAGGTTTTCCAGACCAGGCAGAAACAGAGGGCACAACATAATTCGTAATAGGGGGAGATGGGGGGATATAAGATTCGCTGAATACTTGATAGAGTCCCATATGGTCAGCGAGTGGGTCAGGCAATGACTTTGCAGGGTCTGGCGATGTCTCGGGGGAAGCCACATCAGGGAAGCGAGAGGTATGGGATCAGAATTGACTATATCAATCGTAGCCCACAGGGGTAATTGAAATGTCTCATGTAAATGGACCAGGGGTGCTATACTTGCTGCTGTATAGTAAGCCTGCAAGTTTGGCACTGAGAGCCCACCATTAATTTTCTTTGCGTACAGGATTTGCTTATTTATACGCGGCCTAGTGGAACCCCATATAAATTTCAAAACTTTTTGCTGGTTTATTCTCAGTATGTGGGCTGGAATTTTGATAGGAAGCACTCTAAAGGCATACAGCAATTTTGGAAGATAGGTCATCTTTATCGCCACTATTCTCCCAAACCAGGAAAGAGGTAAATGTGACCAAGATTCTAATAGGCCCGACTGTTTACTAAAAAGGGGTGGATAATTTTCCCTACAGTATAAAGGTCATTGTACGCTGACGTTAGGCGGACTCCCAAGTAAGGTAGGGAAGCGGGCCATTGGAAAGGAAATGCTGATTTCAGGTCCGACAGGGTCTGCTGTGACAAATTTATAGATAAAGCTCTAGATTTGGACGGATTTACTCGCAAACCTGACAATGTCGCAAAGGAATCTAATATAGGAAATAGGTTCGGCAATGAAATCCTGGGGGAAGCCACTGTTAATAAGATGTCATCCGCAAACATTGTCAGCTTGTGAAAAGTGCCTGCCACATCAATGCCTTTAATATTGGGGTTCATTCTAATAGCCCCGCCAGGGGTTCTAGGGCCAAGATGAAAAGAAGAGGTGAGAGTGGGCACCCTTGCCTGGTTCCTCTTGCAATAGAAAATGCACTTGATGTGAAACCATAATACCTTACTGTAGCTCTGGGAGAACTATATAAAGCTGACATCCATTTAAGGAATGCAGTGCCAAATCCATAGCGCCTGAGGACTGCCATGAGATAAGGCCAAGACAGGGTATCAAATGCCTTGTTCACGTCCAAAGATAGGAGCATTGATTCTAGGGCACGACTATGGGCTATTTGTTGTAGTTGTATGATCCGTCTGATAGCGTCACCTGCCTGTCTCTGAGGCACAAATCCCACCTGATCCTTTTTAATTAAACGAGGCAGAAAAGAATTAAGCCTTTGGGCCAAGATTTTTGTTAGAATTTTCATATCTACATTAATTAAAGATATGGGTCTGTAGTTAGCCCAGGAGGAGTGATCTCGATCAGGTTTGGGGAGCATTACCACATTCGCTGACATCATGTCTGGCGTAAAGCTTTTACCTTGTTGGATAGAATTAAACATCGTAGTCAAATGGGGAGCTATAATATCTGCCATTTTTCTATAAAAAAGTACCGTATAACCGTCTGGGCCGGGTCTCTTGCCTACATTCAGTTCTTTAATGCATTGTAGGACTTCTGTAACTTGAATTGGCTTATCCATTAAAGAGATGTGGGTGTCGCGCAGAGTGGGGATGGACAACCCATCCAAGAAGGATTCTATAGCTGTATCATCCGTCCCCACTGTGGGCGAGTATAATTTAATAAGACGATAGCGAAACTCGTCCAGGATCTTTATGGGATTACTGGTTAACACATTATGCCTAGTTCTCAAGGTAATGGGAGTGAATTTTGGTGCAAATGTGCGGAGTCTATTGGCTAGCATTCGATTCGGCCTATTAGCTTTAGCATACCACCGCTGGCGGGACCATCGCAGCGTTCGCTCAGCTGCATCCGTAAGACACAAGTTCAATTCCGTATTCAACTGATCCAGTGTCCTTCTATTAGCTTGTGAGGGGAATTTTTTAAATAAATCCGAGGCCAGTTCCACTTTTGCCTCCAATTCTTTCTGACGACTGAGCCTTTCTCGTTTACGTTTGGAAGCTACTTGGATTATGTGGCCCCTCAGGACTGCTTTAAAAGCCTCCCATAATGTAATCAGAGATGCGACTGAGCCAGCATTTACCCGAAAATACTCCTCCGTAGCCTTCCGGATACTCCCCTGAATGTCTTCAATAGATAGAAGAGAATCGTTCAGTACCCACGAAGAACAATGGGGCTTTTCCAAAATTGATCTGCATACTACTAAAACTGGGTCATGATCTGACCAGGGTACACTC
The DNA here is from genome assembly GCA_018402905.1 of Glandirana rugosa. NCBI lineage: Eukaryota > Metazoa > Chordata > Amphibia > Anura > Ranidae > Glandirana > Glandirana rugosa. Next base: position 118,732 of record BLSH010249331.1, read on the forward strand.
AGAATTGTGGCCGATAAGACCAAGGGGAGATGACTCCGCGTTGTGAACATATGATCAATTCTAGAGTGAGACTGGTGGGGCGAGGAGTAGTACGTGTAATCCCTTCCCTGGGGTTGCAACTCCCTCCAAATGTCCACCAAGCCATGCAGCTGTAATGACTGGGCAAATTTTTGTGCGTCTATTGACGGGGCTGCATGACTGGGGGGATACTTATCCTTTGAAGGGTTCAATAAAACGTTGGAATCCCCCGCCAGCAGTAGCATGCCTCTAGAATGGGAAGCCAGGAGGTCACAGATATGTGATAAAAAGGGGCCCGGGGAGATATTCGGGGCATAATATGTTAAGATGGTAACCTCAGCATCCTGTATAGTGCCCTGCAATAACAGGTATCTGCCCTCAGGGTCTGCTATTTGTTTATTACATTTAAAAGGGACCGTTTTGCGGAAGGCTATTAGAACTCCCCTCTGCTTAGTTGGGCCATTAGCCAGAAATACTTGTGGGTATCTACTATCAAAGTATTTAGGGCTGGAGGTAGAGGAAAAATGCGTTTCCTGCAGGCATGCAATATCAATGCGTTGCCGGTGAAAATATTTAAAAGCTTTTACCCTTTTAGGAGGAGAATTAAATCCCTGAACGTTCAGGGATAGCCAATTCAGTGTCATATTGGATGGACACCCCTGCTCCAGACCTCCCCCCCCCAAACCTGCACCCCGTGGACCCATGATAAGAAAGAGAAAAGTCAGAGAAAAGAGACAAAGAGTAATGCAATAGAAAAAGGAAGTGGATCACTTCCACAATTATCGATGTTCTTAATGATTTTTCATACCATAGTGAACCCAACAACAAAATACAAAACATTAGTGGGACAAAAAGCCCACTGGAGGGTCGGAAGTCAGCCACGGCTTTTACCATGACTGAGATCCAACTCAATGTGGGGCGCAATAGCCCGACGGAACTATCCGGCTCGTAAAATTAACTTTACCTGTAAATACAAATAATAAACAAGCAGCACACAATATATAATATATAAAAAGAAAGACAAAAAAAAAAATGTGTGTGGCCAAAGGGGGGGGCCAAGCCCCCTTTCGGAGCCCACAGGACCGACCCAATAGGCCCAACCCGCCCCAATCACCAAGTCCGGCGCCCCCCTCCAAGCGGGAGCACCCGGAATCGGGGAGCAGGGAACCCCCCAATCCTCACCCCCAGCTTATTCAACATCATTTTCGTAATGGAAAGATTTTTATAGCCAAAGGTCTCCCCCACCCCCTCCACCCCTCATCAGGCAGAACCTTCATAGTTCACACTGTGTTCTAAGAATGCTTAACAGTAGGTCCGTCGTAGGCCGGAGTGGTGGGAGAGGAAAACCAAACATAAACTCAAGCAAAACAAAGTTCTTTCTTCCTGTGACGGCTAGTGTATGTCCACCAGGAGTCTTTTTCTCCGACCTCTCTTCAGTGTCCACTGATGGGAACAACCAACAATAAGAAAAATGGGGCCCTCAATGCCAATCCTCCTAAGAATGAAATCCCCGCCCAACGCCACCATCTCTCTAGTGGGGCGGCGAGGGGCAAAAACAGTTAGAAAAAAAAGGAGGGGGGGGAAGAGGGACCTCAAAAATAAAAAGAAAACGAGGGTATGTTCATCCATCCTGGTCAATAACTAAGAACAAATGCCATATAAAGGCCAAAGTCTTGAAAACTGTTATATCATAGTAACTGGACAGTGTCAGCAGAATCAGGGGGGAAGAGCGGAACCATGTTGGAACAATTTGGGGGTGAAAGACCCACAATCTCAAATTAGGCAGTATTATCATAGTCACGTATCTGGGATCTCTTGAAAGCGTTGTGCTTGAAGTGTCTGTAGCGCCTGGGACCCCCGCTGCGTCTGCTGTGAGAGCTCTCGGGTGGGTTGTGACATCCTAGGGCGGGACCCCGAGGGCACAGTGTTTTGCTGTGAAGGAGGAAGGTCAAACTCCAGGTCCTGGAAAATAGGTTTCATATCAGAGGGAGAGAAAGCATGGTATGAACGACTCTGATAAGTAAAAGACAATTTAAAGGGAAATCCCCACTTGTACCGGATCCCTTGTGACTGCAATATTTGTAAATAGGGTTTCAGAGCCCTTCTCCTGGCAATAGTGCCCGGAGCCAGATCCGCAAACAGTTGCAGGGCATTTCCCTGGAATGACAAGTCCTGAGTCTCCCTAACTGCCTGCATTAACTTTTCCTTAGTGCGGTGGAAATGGAATTTAATAATGACGTCTCTTAGCGGGCCTTCCGTAGGTTTGGGAGCCAGGGATCTATGAATTCTATCGAATTCCAATCTCTCTGGTGGGATTTCAGGAGCGAGTTCTTGGAAAAATGCTGTTGCAGTGCCCAGCAGATCAGTTATTGTCTCTGGGATCCCACGGATCTGGATATTATCCCTCCGTGCCCTGTTCTCAGCGTCCTCTAATTTTTCTTGTAGGGAGGTCAGTTCTGCCTGTAGCCTGTCCACTTCCTCCTCATGTCCCTCTAAAACTGTAGTAGCCAGGTCCATTCTTTGTTCTAGCTGGTTAGTGCAGTGGCCCAGCTCTTTCAAACCCCTGACCAAGTCTGCAGAGAGCTTGCGGGAGGCTGTGGTAATTTCGTCCCTCACTATAGAGCGGAACTTAATCAGCATTGCCTCAGAGTCTATGGCTTGGAGGTTGTGAAAGGCAGAGGGGAATTGCTGCAGGCTGTCCTCGGAATGTCTCGAGGCATCATCCGGCTCAGGGGGCTCGGGCGCCATCTTACCTCTGCCTTTGCCTCTCCCTGCTGAGTAGGCCAGCTTTTGAGTACGCTTTCCCCGGCGACTCCGGGGCGTATGGAGCATACCACTGGATCCCTGGCGTGTGGGCGACTGAGGGGGTCCCTTTCAGAATGTTGCGTGCTCCTTGTTCTGGTGCTAGCCGGAGATAACAGTTCCGTCAGCGCGGAGCGAGGAGATTAAGCCGCCATCTTCCTCAACGCCGCGCATGCCCAATGCCAATTCTTTCAAACAGCACTTCAGTTATTGGCAACGGTACCAGAAGACTGCGAAAATGGGGCAGAATACTGACACTCTGGGCATGACTCAAAATATTCTTTGACATCTGCATATAACCCGGGCCAAAAGAATCTCTGGGTTATCTTCTCCTTAGTTTTCTCTATACCCAGATGTCCATCCATCATATGACCATGGTCTAAATCTAATACCATTCGGCGATAGGGTCTGGGAACCACTAGCTGCTTTACCTCCTCCTCCCCTTGCTTTATCACCTGATACAACAAGTTATTTTTAAGAGACATGTAGGGAAAAGACACCCCTATATTAGGTTCAACAGGTTCCCCATCTACCATTTTAATGTTTTCTCTGGCTCTATTGAGTGTGGCGTCTTTTAGTTGTTCCGTACAAAAATCATCTTTTCTGACTTCTAATGCACCACCTTCTGTCCACTCTCGCTATTAGAGTCAGAGATAACTTCTTGTTCATTAACCACCAGTTGTGGGCTGGATTCCAGCTCCTCCTGCTCCCCAGCCATTACAGAAAAAGGAAAAGGATCTTCCTCTTCCTTGGACACGCCAACAGCTTTCCTTTCAATCTGGCAATCAAAAGGGTCTGGTGTGAGTTCCCATAGTTCCCCAACAGGGGGAGCTCTGTCCTGCCACGTCCTTTTGTCTTTCCATAAACTCCAAAAGTGGGGAAAATCTCTCCCCACTAGGGCTTCATGAAACAGTGGGGGTAGCACCCCCACTGAATGTGTCACAGTGCCCTAAGGGGTATCAATCTCAACCACAGCAGTCTGGTAATCATGTGTGTCACCATGTATGCAAATAACCCCAATAGTGCTAGGGTGTAACTTTGCGGGATTTACGCAATCACCTTTGACTAAGGTCACCACACTACCAGAATCTAGCAGAGCTGTGACTGGCTTTCCATCAACTGAAATTACACACATTTGCTTTTCCATGAGCTCCTGACATGTTGCAGTACATGCTACCTGTGCAAAAAGTGACATGTGTTTTTTCAAGTAAGCATTATCGCATTGCAATGGTTCATCACTTAGGGAACAGCTAGCAGCAATATGCCCAAACACATGGCAGCGATAATATTTGATATGTTCTGTACCCAGTCCTCTAAACAGCCTCAGAGACCTTCCTGACCTAATTGGTCAGTCTCCAGGTCCTGAGCTCATAGTCTCATTATATATGGCAACAGACTTGTAATTTCTTCCCATGCCATTGAACCCTAGAACAGTCTTACCGGATCCTCTGGGCAATTTTTCACCCCTAGAGACATTGGAGTGGGGCACGGATGGATTAAATAAGTCCTCAGCAACAGTATATCTCTCCACCAATTCCACCAGCTGGTGACTCTTGGGGTCCCCATGGCTGACCCACTTCCTCAAAGTGGCAGGGAGTGCCCGTAAATAGTGGTCAATGACCACATGCTCCGCAATCTTAGGGCCCGACAAAGTCTCTGGCTGCAGCCATTTCTTGGTGAGATGTATCAAATCAAACATTTGTGAGCGGGGTGGCTTGTCAGTACTGTATGACCAGTGATGCACCTGTTGAGCCCGGACTGCAATGGTGATGCCCATGCATGCAAGCACCTCCGCTTTCAGTGTCTCATAATCCTGGTCAGCCTCCGATTCCAGGTCATAATACGCCTCTTGGGGTTCTCCTGTCAGAAAAGGTGCTAGCAGTGCTGCCCATTGCTCTTTTTGTAATCCTTCTTGAACAGTGACTTTTTCAAAAGTTGCTAGGTACACTTCCACATCATCTGCAGGTGTCATCTTCTGCAGGAAATAGCTGGCACGCACTGTTTTCTGTTCCAATGGTAAAGCATTTGCAGACCCCTTCTATAACTCCACCAGAGCTCGCACAAACTGGCGATTCATCTCCAGCTGGGCTGCAATGGCCTGGCGATTCGCATTCTGCTGCACTGCAATGGCTTGTGCGATTGGTTTCCTGCTGCTAGCGATTGCTCTCCTGCTGAGTTGCAGTGGCCTGCAGCAGAGCTTTTAACACGTCCTCAATCTTGTTTAGGAAGATGCCCGCCACATGTGGGGGGTTAGCTCAATGGGGATCACCTTTCCTGGGAAAAAGGCAGTTCAAATGGCAGGTTTGCTTAAAATCTGGCTTGTAGCCAGGTTTATTAAAAAGGTTGCATGTAGAAATCAAATAAACGAAACAGAAAATAAATCCACGCCATCCAGGCACTAACAAAACATTTCAGTTTTTCCTAACTGGGCTTCTCCCAGACACCCACAAAACATAGACAGTGCAAAGCTTTTTGTCTCAGTCCATAAGCAAACTTCCATATGTCAGCTCTCTCAGGTTGATGGCTCCTGAGTCCCAGGCCAGAGCAAAACTCTGCTCTCCTCCTGATTATTTAAACCACCTCATGGTGGATAGGGATGGGCGAACGGTTCGGCCCAAGCATAAGTTTGAGCCGAACTTTCCTTGTTCGGTCGTTCGGCCGAACAGCCGAACAAATGGGTTGCTTGGCCATTTGATCCGCCCCCCCCCCGAACCGACCAAAATGCATTGCAGCACTTGACAGTGCATTGCAAGCTGATTTCACTGCTTCAGCCAATCAGGGCACAGAGCACTGTCAGAGTCATGACTGGACACTGTCATTATGACTTTATCCAATCATGGCTCATTCTCGCCCCACAGTATAAAAGTATTCTTTCAATGGCAGCCATTTTCAATGTGATTTTGGCGTGGAGAGAAATAAAACAGGGCTCTGTTCAGTGCTATTATTTAGTTAGTGTGCTATACTTTGCTATTGTGCTTCAATTGTCAGTGTAGAATATTAGTTTAGTGTCAGTCTAGGGATAGTGTGAGAATAGTGAAGAGGACAGCTCAGATAGTTACAGTGTAGTGTAGTGAGACCGTGTCATTCATACATACATTAGTGTATATGTAGAGTAGGGACAACTTAGATAGTTTCAGTGTAGTGTAGTGAGACTGTGCCACTAATCTTTACATTAGCGTATAGCTAGAGTAGGGACAGTTCAGATAGTGTCTGTGTAGTGACCGTTTAACGCCATTTACTTCTGTGTGTGTGTTACTGCCAGTTTAACGCCATATCGTTTTGTGCATTACTGCCAGTATAACGCCATTTACTTCTGTGTGCGTTACTGCCAGTTTTTCGCCGTATAGTTCTGTGTGCGTTACTGGCAGTTTAACGCTATTTACTTTTGTGTGCGTTACTGCCAGTTTAACGCCATATAGTTCTGTGTGCGTTACTGCCAGTTTAATGCAATATAGTTATGTGCGTTACTGCCAGTTTAACTCCATATAGTTCTGTGTACGTTACTGACAGTTTAACGCCATATAGTTTTGTGCGCATTACTGCCAGTTTAACGCCATATAGTTTTGTGTGTTACTGCAAGTTTAACGCCATTTGCTTCTGTGTGCAGTACTGCAAGTTTAACGCCATATAGTTCTGTGCGTCACTGTACATTTGATGCATTATATTGCAGTATATTATAGTGTATCCGTGGAGTGTGTCTGTGTAGTGTGAGTACTCAAATTAAAGTGCACCAAACACCACTTTACGTTGATTAAAGGGCATTTTCACTTCTTCGTTACATTTGCTAATAAGCCCCGCCCCCTCCCTCCCAATAATGTCTCTCTGGGGGGCAAGGAGAGGCAGACGTTCCCTTGAGCAGCAACAAATATGTCCACAGGCAAAGGTGGATGTGGTGGTCAGATCTCAGGCAGGGCATCATTTGCTCTCTAAAGTGAGTTTGCCCGTGCTATCCAGCCACAGCATGCAAAGGAGGTGGTGGACGGGCTTACTAAACCTTCCTCATTCTCCTCATCCTATGTCATGCAAGCAGAGACAAGTGTGCAGTCCCCGGCAGTTGCCAGAATGGGCAAACTTGCCTCCTTGTCCACATCTATTCCTGCCATAGCCCCAACATCAGCCATGGAGGAGTCAGCTGAGTTATTTGTCCACAGCATCAGCCACTTGCACCTTGATGATACCCAGCCATTACTGTATTGGTATGTTGGTTCTGAGGTTGAGGATGACAGGAGCATGAGCCTAGAGAGAGGGGAGAACACTGTTAGACAAATTGACATTCATGCTCCCCCAGCCGTAGCGTATTCCCAAGTTGTCTCCAGTGGTAATGATGATGATGAAGATGGAGGAGATGGAGATCATGATGATGAGGTCACTGATGTGACTTGCCAGATAGAGCAGAGGAAGAAACTGAAGGTGAGGAGGCACAACCCCAAGGAGGCCGACATCAAGAAAGAGCAGAGAGTAGCCACCCTATTCCATCACATTCTGCAGCTGTTATCTCCCGGCCCCCTTCCCAAAGCTCAGCTGTCTGGGCCTTTTTAAGCACATCTGCAGCAGATTGCACGGTCGCTATCTGCAAACTGTGTCTCAGGCACATCAACATTTGGGTACCACATGCTTAACAAGGCATTTAATGTCCAACCACTCAGCCCTCTAGCAAGAGCACCTAAAAGCCACACAAAAGGGGCATAAAGGGTTACGGCAGGAAGTCGTACCGACACCCAAAGACCAATTTTTTTGCACCTGTTTGACAGGTGCATATTATTGCAATTTTTTGTACAGAAAAGACAATTCTTGTCTTCATTAAGAGCACTGCTACAGGGTTATGGTGTGAAGGCACCACAAACACCCAAAGCCCAATTTTTCTGCACCCGTTACTTCTATCCAAAGTCAAAGTAATACCAGAATTTATCCAAAAAATCTCTAAGCTTGTTCCCAGTGCACTACATTGTGGCTTCATCATACACATTGGCTCCCCAGCTGTTGCGGAGCAAAATAAAGGCAGGGAAAATGCCAATTTTTTGGCTTTATAAATGCAATTATTGCTGCAGCAGATTGTAGACATGGTACAGATCTGCCACTTTACAGGTAGACTAAGGAGACCCCAGGCACTATATTGGAAGGAATTTGACATTTTTATGCTTTCTCTTCAAAAATCAAAAAATAACTGCTCATTTAAAAATGAAGTTTTTCACTAACTTTTTTTTCATTGACACATGTCCCCCAGGGCAGGACCCGGAACCCTGTAACCATTGTATGCCCAATTACTTGCATATAAGCCTTCAAAATGGGCACTCTTGATTTTTGACGTTTGGGTCCCATTGACTTTAACGGGGCTCGTTATTAGGGTCCAAACTTTCACGAAAGTTCTGGTGCGAACCGAACAGGGGTCCGTTTGGCCCATTCCTAATGGTTGGCTCCAGTGGACCACAAAATCTGGCCAGGAACCAAGTAGTTTAATTGGTGTTCTGTAGTTAAGGCTTTTGTAAAATAAATACTTTAAAACAAAGAATATATTTTTTATGTATAACTATTGGACTGATGTACTAGAGGAGCCAAAAAGAATTGAATGGAAGAATTATAGGACTAACACCTAAAGCGGAACTATACTCATCTTCTATCAAGAGCTGCGGTCTCCCCAAGCTCCTAGGGTACTGAGCTTTGTCCATTTTAATTTGCCCAGCTGAGATCACTTCACTCCTGCACATGTGTGGGAGTTCATTCATAGGTAGTTTAGTGTACAGGGCATACAGGCAGGTAATGGTATTTTAGTGCGGGAGAGAAATAGTACTATATGTCTCTTCTGCATTTAAATCAAGCCTGTGCAATTTTTTTTCTCACATAAAGTTCCACTATAAGTCTCAGCTAACTTTAATGTGGCTCTGTATGTTTAGTCCAAACTCTGATGTAGTCCTTCCATACTGCTCAAAGAACAGTTTGAACTTAATCTCACCATAATAAAAATAGATGCATTATTGCAGTAGTTGTTTGTGAAACTTTAAGCTTGTGAAAAGGCTTTAATACAAAATCACCTGGCCCTAAGGTTGCTTCACATTCCTCCAAAATAGTCAAACAACAATTCCAGTGCTGCTTTGTCAGATAGTGTACTCCATGTGAAACTCCACTCCACTCTAGCTTTATAACAGATCTCCCAGGTAAACTATCTCACTTTTTCAAGAGTTCCATACACAAAAGGTGGAAGTAAGAACAAAACTAGGTTAAAAAAAAATGTTATTTAAAACTGCACATAAAAACAACCCATTTCACTCAAATGTGTGGGTGCCATGCCTGGTACTAAGGAATTAGAGCTTAGTCTCTATAGGTAGCGCCATTTGCCCCAGCCCTTCCTGCTAGTTGCAAATGAGCACTCTCTGTGGGATGACGTCAAGGGGCCAAGCCCTGCCCTAAACATTTCATTAGTCAATTGGCATCAGTAACAAATTGGACTCTGCTATCTTGCATCTCCTCTTTATACTTAATTGAACCCTTCTAATGTGCCTGTTATTAAAATATCAGTATCTTACTTCTGGTCTGATTGTGGCACCATAAATTGTACACCATCATTATTATCTATGTACATCTGTAAAATGTACCTACAAAAAAAGATTTGGCTTCTTAAAGTGACCTACCCCTGGTATTAAGGCAGAACTCTAACTTTCCTTTTGTCCATAATATTACATAATGGTACAAAAAAGAGTTGGCTTCCTAAAGGGACCTACCCCTGATATTAAGGCAGACCTCCAACCTCCCTTTGCAAATAATAGTGTCACTAATCAGAACAAACATATAAAAAGGAACTTTTAAAAAGCTATTTGCCATTATACACAGATACTGTATATAAATAAAGTAATAATATAAAAAATAGAATTTGTCTAACCACTTTTATCCCATTCATGATCAGGGCATTTTTTGCTATTCAGCACTGTGCTACTTTAACTGACAACATTTTTTCACACAAATAGATGGTATTTGATCACCATCATAAATGAAAAAGATGCCAAATAGTTTGAAAAAAATATGTTTTTCTTAGTTTCTGTTATTACATTTTAGAAACAAATAATCTTTCTTCATAAATTTAGGGTAACATTTAGTCTGCTAAATTTCTTTGGTAAGAATAAGCCAAATCTGTGTATATTATTTAGTCTGTGTGAAAGTTATAGAGTCTACAAACTATGGTATATATATTTGAAAACTGATCAATCTTGATGTTCTGACGGCTCTTATTTCTTAAGGCCCTAAAATGCCAGGACCGTACAAATACCCCCCAAATTACCCCTTTTTAGAAAGGAGACAGTCCAAGGTATTAATTAAGAGACATGACAAGTTTTCTGAAGTTGTTTTTGTCACAAGTTGTTTTTGACACCAAGCAATTAAATACATTTTGTTTCAAGTTTTTTTCTTTACATACTTTCACCAGTGCAGTACAATGTCATCTTATGACTGGTGTGTTGGTGATCAGGGATACTGACTGGTGACAGTATGTTAAAAAATTAAAATAATAAATCATTTTTTCTTCAATTTTCTAATTGTTTTCCCTTTTTTTACTATTTTTTTTAACATACTCTCATCAGAGTGGTCAGTGTTACCATATTCCCACTGTACTACTCTTAAAGGTGATCAGTGATTTTTTTTTTTCACTGTGATTGCTTGTTACAGTGATAATCACTGTAACGGCAATCGTTTGAACAGTCATCAATGGCTTTCATTTATGACTCATTGTTTACTATTGTGATGCTGTGATTGGCCCACAGCTATCACATGGTAAAGAGTGCTGTGACTGACCCAGGTACCATGTGATCACTGGTGATCAATCACAGATCATACAGTAGTAAACAGTGATGTCATGAATGAATTCTATTTAAGACTATTGTTGACTAGGTGTCATGTGATTGCATTATGATCATGTGTGAGCGGCCCGATTCCAAGCACTGCAATTTGTTGCGTCCGTTGGAAACAGCAGGTTGCAGATTGCATTGCTGCGCAACCCAGGGGTGCACCAGTGCGCATGTGCAACGCAATGTACGGGCGCGTCATGGTGCCTGGGGGAGCCTCCCGCCAGCTGTAAATGTACTGCTGGTGGTTGGCAAGTGGTTAATTATATAGACAACTAGAAGTTGGCCAGATAACAGTTCACATCTATATCTATATTAAGTCCTGGGGGTTGCAGTGTTTCTAACTCATTTATGCATTTGACTTCAACCCTAGTGATATATTTAATTTGGTTTGAGCCTCTCCGGTAACTTTAAACGTTGTCTGCGCCTTAAACCATGAGTAGGCTCGGATTTTTATTGCTGACCTCTCTAATATGTCCAGAAACATTATGTTTCCTATACCCTTTCCTAATATTATTTATATTATCTATGTTCTCTAACCCTAGCACTTAATATTCTAATGGTTCTTCCTACATCTTGGTGTCTGCATGGGCACTCCAGTACTGTCTTTCGGAAATTCGAAAATCCAGAAGTACGAAAATTAAAATGAAAATCCAAAATGATAACTAACTAACTTATAATAACTATTACTAACTATGAAATTATAGGTATTGGAATTTCCTTTTAAATTTGGCTTAGTGAACGTAACAAATACGAATTTATCCAAAGTTAAGAATTTCCCAAAATAACGAATGCCGCATCTTAACAAATGGAACATAACAAATTAATAATAATAATAAAAATGTTTTATTATTATTATAATTATTATTATTAATTTGTTACGTTCCATTTGTTTAAATGCAGCATTCATTATTTAAGATAATTTGTAACTTCGTATACATTTGTATTTGCTATGTTCACTAACAGACACATTTTAAAGGAAATTCCTATACCTATAATTTAATAGTTGATTAGTTAGTTATTATTTCAGATTTTAAAATTTTTTGTATTTTCAAATTTTTGCATTTTCGGATTTTCGAATTTCCCAATTTTTGAATTTCCGAATTTTCAAATTTAGAATTTTTGAATTCTTAGATTTTCGAATTTCTGAATTTCTGCATTTCCAAATTTTTGAATCTCCAAATTTTAGAACTTCAGAATTTTTGAATTTCCTAATTCTTCCGAAGTTACACATTTTTTCCAAATAACGAATTTTGATCATAACAAATGACCCAAAAATTGAAGAAAAAAAAAACAAATGAAGCAAAAAGGAAAAAAAAAAATTGGCAGTGCACATGTCTAGAAATGAACTGTTTTATATCATACACTTTTCTGTACAAGAGGAATTAAATTGTTCCTTCTTTCTACTCTGTTTTTTAGCCATTCTACACTGTGCATCTGTTACATATATTAAAATATTTTCCTTCAAAGAATGTTACTTTATTCATTTATAGCTCTATAACATTATGCAAGAGCAAGAGGAAGAATATTTCCAAATATTTTCCACACCATTTTTTTCCCCTTTCTGCTTGAAGCAGAGTTCTACCATATTAAAAGTCAGCAGCTACAAAAAGTGTAGCTGCTGACTTTTAATAATCGGACACTCACCTGTCCCAGGTTCCAGCGATGCAGCCACCCACAGCGTCACTCTTCTACCCCTCCTCCTCTATGGTGCTGACACAGCGCGAGTCGTGCTGCACTTTGTGAATGGCCGGCATATCTTCTGGGACCTGTGACGTGGGAGGGGGAGGAAGGTGAACTTCCTTCCAGCTCAGCGGCGCCAGGAGAGGAAGTGGACCTGGGACCCTGTGAAAACAGGGTCCCTGGTCCCCCTCCAAAAAATGACATGCCAATTGTGGCATGTCGGGGGGTCACCTTCCCTTAAAGCGGAAGTTTCACTTTTGGGTGGAACTCCGCTTTATGGAGTCCTTAGGGGGCCCTCAAAGCACAAATAAATCTCACATTTGGCCTAATATTCTTCAGTCTCAATGCTCTTGTGATATTCTGAGCTACTTGCCTTCTTTTTATGTGTCACCAATGCAGGAGTTGTAGAGGAACCTTTTTCTGCTGCTGCATCTATCCCAACTGCCATTTCCTTTTGCCTACAGACCACCATCATTGAAAGCAATGCAGTAGGATGCACAGTGGGAAATATCCAACTCAACATGGTAACAATAGGAGCAAAATGGATTTCTAGGGCTGCCCCATCAAATAGCTCCTGACAAGTGGACCCGGCCTGGCGTCATAGGTTGGCGCCAACTGGTGGCCGGGTTGAGGATATAAAAGGGTGCATGATGAGGCCTACTTTGTGGCGATCACCTCTTGAGGCCTAAGAACGCTGTTGAGGCTTGTATGGTGAGTTTTTTTATATGGTTTAAGCCACAATACTTATCTCTGTATATGCATTGGACATGTAAATCCTTAGGTGCATTATATCGGTGGTCAGTGGCTTTGAGCGCTTGCTGGGTGTATACCATTTCAATCCTCTTCTACTGCCAGCCCTGCACTGCACTAATAGATCAGCTGGTTGATAGCACACACCACCCATATACATCCATGTGATCTAGACCAACCCTATTAGAAAAAGGCATATACAAATGTATCTTTACCCCCTCTTCTTGCAGGTAGAAGATCCCGCTACAGCATCAGCAGGGATCTCATTCCAATAGGGATGTTTCCAAATTGGCTGCAATCCGAAATGACCATTTTTTCTGCGCAATAATATACCATTTAGCAAATGTAATCTCACCCAGCCTCTTTTCTTGACCTCCGAGATGGTATGTCGGCTGTCCGCCATATATTAGGTGGGTTTTTTGATACCCCTACTCTTTCTTTTATTTATAACATTGTATTCCAACACTATTGGTGGATAGGTTATTCATCCCCCTTCTCCGCCCCCCCAACACTCCCTTTCCCTCTTCCCTTTCTCTATCTCTCCCCCATTCCCCCTTATTTCCTACCTCCCATTTTCCATACCTCCCCCCCTTCCCCTCTTTCCCTTCTCCCTTTCCCTCACAACCCCCCCGCCTCTTCCCCCTACTTATTGGATAGGTGGTTATCACAACCTTATGTTACAATATTTATTTTCTTTCTCATCCCCATAGTTTTTTGGGTGGATTATATACCGCCTGTCGGCTGTATGGTAGAGCCTCCAGTTCTTTTCTCCGACCCACTCTAATGTAAACGATTTACCATATAATAACGCGTCTTTTTTACCAGTAAAGCCTAACGTCGGTTAAACCTTTGTAGGGATAACCTTACTCTAGGGACGACTACGACATCGCCCTAGAAGATGGACGTTCTTCTCCCCCATTTCTATGTAAACATATACGGAAAAAGATTATCCCAACCAGATCTAGTGTACCTACATATACCCACCACACACGATAGTTGGTCGACTAGATAATCACGTCACGTCCCGACCGTCATCTTCTCCTAACTTTACC
>BLSH010249331.1:132875-150447 GCA_018402905.1 Glandirana rugosa
TCCTCCTTCCCTTTCCTCCCTTCTCCCCCCCACCTCTATCACCCCTATCCTCCTTCATGTTTCATGTGGTCTGTAGTTTTTCTCTTTTCCAGTCCTTGATGGACTTTTGGACCATGTACTTATTTATATTACATTATACATCTTCTAGTACCTTAGAAATTCACACCTTTGCGATCCCTCATGTCCACCGCAGGGGGAAGTACCTTTGGGTGTCTCCTTTTTCATTACAAATATCATCGACCACCAATTTGGGTAAGCATTTTGTTGAAATGAAATATTCCCATTTCTAAATCTACATAGTATATTAATCCTGTTTAGATTAATTATGTTTGATTATTTACAATTTCTCTTATGGCCTATTACATCATTATTTTCTGATTTCTCCTGAAGAAGCGGCATAGCCCATAAACCATGTAGAAAACTGTGTCTAGGCTTGTCATATCCAAACATAACCAGCCTCTGCTGGAGACTATTAGAAAACTCTGAGATGTACTCACAAGGCTTTAACAACTGTTTTTAAATCCATGTGTTGTCTCTTTTTATGATTTTTTCAATAAATTATTACATTTTATTTAAAATTATTGTCTGAGCCTTGCGTACCGAGAAAGTCCATGCCACTATTTTAACTTGTCAGGGGCTGTTTGATGGGGCAGCCCTAGACATCCATGTTGCTCCTACTGATTAATTGTGGATGATGGTACCCTCCCCCAATATTCTCTACTTAGATTGAGGCACAACCTCTCATTTCAACATGGTAACAGCAGGAACCCATGCTGGCCAAGTCACAATGGCCAGCATGTACCTAAAGCCAGCAGAAAACCTAAACCTGAAACATCAAAAGGTGACCTAGCCTCAAGCCCTTTTATAACTGGTAAACCTGCAGATTTCTGAATGCCCTATTGCCAACCCCCCCCCCCCCCTCCCACCACCACCACCACTCCTCCCAGGCTCCTGACTTGTCCCTGAGAGCTAAACCCAACTGCTTGTCTACCTTTAATTCTCCCTGAGAAAGAATAAAAGGAGGGGTCTTACCAGGCTGCCTTTGCGATGAGCCATGATCTGCTGAACATCCAGATCCCAGTTGGTTGTGCATGGCTGGACACAGCTCTGAAGACTGTTCATCACCGTCATCACTAGTGAGCGCACTGGATCCATAGGGCCCACAGGCACCCCCACTTTCTGAAAAGTGGCTCTGGCCCCCTAAGAGAGTGGGGCCATTCAACTCTGCAGCTACCAATCTGCTTGTGGATTTTCTGCTGGTCATTTGCACTGAAGAAACAGCAAAGGGCTCCTGTTCCCTCCTATTAACTGTAACTTCTCCCTTCCTGCACTGAGACACGCTTTCTCTCAGTTCCTCAGCAGGAGGAAACGTCTACTGGTCCTCCTGTGCACAGGATTGAGGAGTAGATTCATGTCCCAGAGTCTCCCTTAAGGCAGCAGTGGAAATAGATCCCTGTATCTGCCTAATGCTGAACCTCTCCTGTGCTGAGCCAACTCTCTGCCAACTCCCTGCTCTGGTCCTTAATATTATCAGTAACAGGAATTCTTCTCAGGCCTCTCACGCATGCCAACAAGGGACGTAGGTGAGCCATATGAAGCACTGAATGGTCTATAGGGTTTCTCTCTCTCTGAGGCTGGACCCAGGGGGTGTAGCAAGGACTCAAGTGCTGAGAAGGTCAGACCCTCCTAAAATTTTTAAAAACTGAGAATGAGGTAGAAGGATCAGTCCCGGATTCCCACAGCATGACAGGCAGCTATTGTTGAAGCCACTGCAGACCTATGACTTCAGCTGCAGTCCTGACCTGCTCCAGTAAGGCCTCAAACTCATTCATATTTCTCTTTCTTACTACCCACAGGTGCACAGTCACCTTTGTGAATATTGTCTTCTTCTGAACTCTCTGAAATTAATGTCCAGCAGCCTTCACAGGAACAACCTATGCGGCTTTGTTCTGCCCATCTTATTGTCTGTTTCTTCTTCTCTCTGTTCTTACTTTTACACAACAAATCCTCTAATTAGTCTAATAGCCAGACCCCTGATAGAGAGATGGATAGCATATAAATAGGACAACCAATGATTCTCATTTGTGGTGATTCTAGTTGTTGATCTTTAAGTAATATGTAGTAGTTTGCTGGTCTCATTTTCTGACAGCGCTCTGCCTATAATTTCAATCCTAGATAAAACAAAGAACACAAAAGAAGGCAGTGCCATCAACGCTTTAGGCACTTCCTGAATGATATACAATGGAGTAACCCCCCTTCCCTCATATCCTTAACCCAGGAATTGTATTTATGAATAATATGATGTGTGATTGTTATGCTTCTTTGCTATTAGTCAAGTTATGATCATTCACTCTCAAAGCACAAGCATGGGTCCCAGATTGCATAATGATAGATTCATATCACAGAAAGTTTATTTGCTGTAGGACTTTATATTACAAATTTCGTTTTACCTTCATCTCCTCCTCCTTTTCCTGTGAGATTTTCTTGTGTTGTTTTGTTTTCTTTCATAATAACATGTCTTCCAAATTGTGACAAATAAAATTGGAATAAGACAAAGGGACATTGTACATGCAGTGCAGGAAAACTGGTGGTTACACAACACCACAGAGTCCACAGATTTAATTAAGTACATAACTCCTTTTTAAAGAATGAATAACGTTTCTTCAGCTGAGCTCTAAGAACACCAAGCCACACATACTGTATCTCTTTGGCAGAGAACTAGAGTGTGCTCCCCTTTCCCTCTGTTCAACTGAATCCTAAATGTATCTCTCATTCAAAGCAAGCACTGTGAAAATGTAAGTTTGGGAATTACTTTGAATAACAATTATTAACCTCCAACCTCCAGAACTGGGACACGTCTCCACTGGACCTCGCCTGCGGCTGTGTTTCTCAGGCTCAGACACATACTCATTAATCTTCACAGTCTCATGTAAAGACATGAGAGATGACAACCATGATCAAATCATTAGGGCTGGCATACATTTAAAAATTGGTTGCTGAATGTTGAATGGGCAAAGGAAGAGAGAGTTATTATACTGAATTCCCCTTGTGTTTGGGAACCATTAGTGTAGTTTATAAAGATCATTCTCAAACATGACAGCCAGTGGCCAAACTACTACCATAGAAGCCCACAAAGCTGGTATGGGGCCTAGACCATGGGGGGCCTTGTCAAGGTCCCAGGGTTAAGGATCAATAAGCACCTCTGCAGTTAATCTAGGGTTTGTGACAGCTCATCCAATCAGACAGAAAACATCTCCTACCATTCTCTTACTATGTGATTCTGACAGATGACATTATTAAATGCATAGCCTAGTTAAAGGTCAGCAGCAAAACACAACCAACCTGGCGGGAACACAACCCAACCAGGCGCACTCACGGAATTTTACAGTAATGAGCATAGCAGTAGGTCTCAGGTACGCATACAGCATCTGTCTCAAGGGACGGAATGCGGCCTAGCCAGTCCATACCCAAGTGGTAAGTCTTTCAGGAAGGATGGCATGCCCTGAACTTTCCTGACTTATTTGGAACCTCTCCCTGCTGCTAATACTGTCCCTGGCAGATGGGTGAACTGTCCCTACAGTACCCACAATTGAAATGCAGGCCAAGCCCAGGAGCCAGGGTCTTAAAAGACTCTGCCTGACCTAAGATGGCTGTGAGAGTCACATGTAGTGCCCGCATCCAATTGGATAGCTCCCCCAGTAACCCAGGAAACCATAGAAGAACCATGTTCCTCTTGACTTCCTCTCCACCTGCAATTTTGCTGCAGTTTTGAGTAGAGTTGAGCAAACCCGAACTATAAAGTTCGGGTTCGTGCCGGACTTTAGGGTGTCCATGACCCGAACCCGGACATTTGAGAAAAAGTCCGGGTTTGGGTATTTTTTCGCACCTTTTTCGCGCCTGTTGAATAGCTGCAGGGCAGCCAATCAACAAGCGTTTCACTCGTTTGCCCTTAGAAGGCATGGCTGTGATTGGCCAGTGCATCATGTGACCCAGCCACTATATATAAGCTGGAGTCACGTAGTGCTGCATGTCACATCATCTCATACTAGTGTAGGGAGAGGATCCTCCTGCTGCTGTGAGGGACAGATTAGCTGTAGAAAATCATCTCATACTAGTGTAGGGAGAGGATGCTGCGGCTGCTGTGAGGGACAGATAAGCTTTAGAAAATCATCTCATACTAGTGTTGGGAGAGGATGCTGCTGCTGGTGTGAGGGACAGATTAGCTTTAGAATATCTGTTAAAAACAGTGATTTATTGGTGGGTGGGTGCTAGAGGAGATTTTTGTTTGCTAGAGTACATTTTTGCTAAGCAAAGTGCCTCATATAAAACAGCAGTGCACTTGCAACTGCTTGTGTGTCAGGGACACTACTTTAATCTTCCTCTGTTAGTTCAGTTGGCAACATTTTGGCATATTTAGATACTGCTTTTACATTGCAGTTAGACAAATTAAAAAAACATTTTTTTTTTTGTGCAAAATATTACTTTTGCAGCCAGTGGGGAATTTCTTGCACAAAATTAAAAAGTGCATCTACATTGCTGGTTTAAAAAAAATATTCTAAATACTACATTTGCGGCCAGCGGTGCATTTCTTGCACAAAAATAAAAAGTGCGTCTACATTGCTGGTTTAAAAAAAATATATATTCTAACTACTACATTTGTGGCCAGCGGTGCATTTCTTGCACAAAAATAAAAAGTGCGTCTACATTGCTGGTTTAAAAAAAAAGAATAATAAATAGTGCTACATAGTACATTTGCACCTTGCTGTGCATTTCTTGCACAAAATTAAAAAGTGCGTCGACATTGCTGGTTTAAAAAAAAATAAAAAAATAGTGCTACATAGTACATTTGCACCTTGCTGTGCATTTCTTGCACAAAATTAAAAAGTGTGTCGACATTGCTGGTTTAAAAAAAAATAAAATAGTGCTACATATTACAGTTGCACCTTGCTGTGCATTTCTTGCACAAAATTAAAAAGTGCGTCTACATTGCTGGTTTAGAAAAAAAGAATAATAAATAGTGCTACATAGTACATTTGCACCTTGCTGTGCATTTCTTGCACAAAATTTAAAAGTGCGTCGACATTGCTGGTTTAAAAAAAAAAAGTAGTGCTACATAGTACATTTGCACCTTGCTGTGCATTTCTTCCACAAAATTAAAAAGTGCGTCTACATTGCCGGTTTAAAAAATAATATTAATTTGTGCTAAATAGTACATTTGCGTCCAGAATGAGGAGAGCGTCAAATAAGGGACCTGGTCGGGGTCGTGGTGCTGCTGGTGCTGCTGGTGTTAGGGGTGTTGGTGAAGCTCCTGTTGCAAGGAGAGGACGTGGTCGATCTGTGCCAGCTACACGCACAAGTGAAACAGCCTTCCTCAGGTGCGAGAAGCCGACAGAACCTTCAATGTTATATAGTAGCCCCTAATGCCGCTCAACGAATGGTGATGCCAGAAGAAGGCGATAGTAGATTGGGTGGCTGTCAATGCCTCCAGTTCCTTCACATTGTCTCCCACCCGGCCCCTTGATGAAAGCTCAGAGTTGGCACCTAAACCCCATGGCCATCTGTCTTTCACCTCAGCCCCGTGTAAATCAGCCAAGCAGTCTGAGCCCCAAGTCATGCAGCATTCTCTTATGCTTTTTGATGACTCTTCTGGTGTGCTTTCCGTGGGCCATCCACATAGCCCTGCCCCAGAAGTAGAAGACATTGAGTGCACCGAGGCCCAACCATTTCTGTTTCAGGATGAGGACATGGAAACACCACCGCAGCACGTCTCTGATGATGATGAAACACAGGTGCCAACTGCTGCGGCTTTCTACAGTGTGCAGACTGACAAGGAGGGCAGTGGTGAAGAGTGGGTGGAAAATGATGTGGAGAATGATGAGGTCCTAGACCCCACATGGAATGAAGGTCATGCAAGTGACGTGTGAAATTTGTAGGAAGAGGTGGTGGTCGCACAGAGGCACTAGCACAGCAAAAGAGGAAGCAGGTTGCAAAAGCGGAGCGAGCGTCCCCTCGACAGTAGCAGCCAGGGACCTAGCACACCAAAGGCAGCTCAAAGGAATTCCCTAGCGTGGCAGTTCTTCAGACAATGTGCTGACGACAAGACACGAGTGGTTTGCACGCTGTGCAATCAGAGCCTGCAGCGAGGCATAAATGTTCTAAACCTGAGCACAACCTGCATGACCAGGCATCTACATGCAAAGCACTTGCTGCAGTGGAATAAGCACCTCAAAATCCAAGAAAGGTCTAGGGCTCCTCCTGCTTCCTCTTCTGTCAATGCTGTCATTCCGTCTGGTGGACACGGACAGTTTTAAAAACCTGATGGCGGTGGCTGTCCCACAGTACGTGGTTTCCAGCTGCCACTACTTTTCCAGACGAGCCATCCCTTCCCTGCACAAACAAGTCGGGGACAGAATCAAGTGTGCACTGCGCAACGCCATCTGTGGCAAGGTCCACATAACCACTGATACGTGGACCAGTAAGCACGGGCAGGGACGCTATTTCTCGCTAACTGCACACTGGGCAAATGTAGTGGCGGGTTGACCTGAGGTGAATAGCAGTTTGGCACATGTCCTTCCGCCACCAAGGATTGCAGGGCATTTCTCTTTGCCTCCTGTTGCCTCCTACTCCGCTTCCTCCTCCTCTACCACCTCCTCATCCGGTCAGCGTAACACCTTCACCACCAACTTCATCACATCCAGGGGGAAATGACAGCCGGCTGTTTTAAAACTGATATGTTTGGGGGATAAACCCCACACTGCGCAGGAGCTGTGGATGGGCATTGAACAACAGAACGATGAGTGGTTGTTGCCACTGAGCCTCAAGCCCGGCCTGGTGGTGTGCGATAATTGCCGAAATCTCGTAGCAGCTCTGGGCCTAGCCGGTTTGACGCACATCCCTTGCCTGGCGCATGTGCTGAATTTGGTGGTGCAGAAATTTCTAAAAACTACCCGGATATATCCGAGCTGCTGCAGAAAGTGCGGGCCGTCTGTGCGCGCTTTCGGCGTTCTCACCCTGCTGCTGCTCGCCTGTCTGCGCTGCAGCGGAACTTTGACCTTCCCACTCACCGCCTTCTATGCAACGTGCCCACAAGGTGGAACTCCACCTTGCACATGCTGGAGAGACTGTGCGAGCAGCAGCAGGCAATAGTGGAGTTTCAGCTGCAGCATGCACAGGTCAGTCCCTCTGCGGAACAGCACCACTTCACCACCAACGAGTGGGCCTCCTTAAGTCAAAGATACAGTAAAAGAGCAAGAGTTCTGCAGCAAGAAAAAGGTGGAAAAAAGTGAGTATGGGCTAGAGGAGAGCAAATCTGGGGGTGCAAGGAAATAGGAGTGTAAAATTTTGGAGCATTACTTTAACCACTTCAGATCCACGCTATAGCCGATTGAGGACTACAGCGCGGATCTGAATTGCCAGGACGTCAATAGACGCCCTTCCCTTTCCGCGCTCCAGGGCTCACTCCCGCAGCTCATCCCCGGGTGAGCTCCGTGAGTGTGCCCGCGGGTCGGGCGGACTCGATGTCCGCCGAAGACCTGCAATCTCTTCACAGAGAGCCAGAACGGGGAGCCGCCAATGTAAACACGGTGGTTCGCCGCTCTGTGAGGGGGGCATGACAGATCTACTGATCCCTGTGATCCCTCTGCTCTCTCCACTGTGTCTCTATTGGCAGAAGGAGAGCCAATTATAGAAGCCAGAACAGGAGCCAATCAGAAGGACTTTAGCAGCAGCAGCTGCAAAGGATACTGGGATATGTAGTCCCTATCTAAAATGGCCCCATAGCTTTCTATGGACACAGAACTGCAAGAGCCAGCCTGCTCTGGGGCAAAGGAACTAGAAACTCCATCTTGTTGATCTGAGGAGATCTTCAGTCAGCATGAGGCAGGGGAAGAGACTGTATCTACAGGAAGAGGAACTGCCTCCCTGGTCGGTCCACCGCATGATTTCATCCACAGCCAGTCGAGACATCCAGCCTGAGAGAGGGGGATCCAAGGTGCATATCCAAACACAACTACGCCGATGGTGTGAAACGTCCGGTGTGAGGTGACCAGTCGGGTCACTAGAAGAGCCTGCCTGTTCCAGGACATTCAATTGGGCCTTGACTACAGGATTGGGTGAGAGGGCTCTTGCCCATTTGCAGGAAACAAGGACACTGCACACAGAGTTGTATGGACACTGTATACAGACATCATTGCTCTTAGTCACCTTACTGACACCTGTAGTTCCGCAGGACACAAGGCCATTCAGATACAGACAACGTATACAGACACCATTGTCCTTTCACCTTGCCGGGGAAGATCCTGCATTCTTTACTTGATAATCCGGGTCAGTTCTGTTGCTTGGCCCTGCTATTTAGGAGTTTAAGTACACCAACGAGAGTGGCTAGCTGAAGATACAAAGCCTCAACTTTCTCTTGAGGTTATTCTCAGGTTTGGAATCAGCTGAAAGCAGCCCGAATACAGTATTGAGCTATATTGCTCTTGATCTCAGTTATTGCTCTCCGGTTGCATTACTTGAATACATACTATTATTGTCTGTTACCCTTTTCCACAGAAATATTGCAGTAAAGATCATTTCTGTGTGTTATCATAATGTGCGTGGTTTCATTGGTCCTTGCACTTACACTATTGCCAGATGTGCCAGAGGGGCAGAGGCTATTCTTGGGGTTGAGAGGCAGCGTATGGGATTGAACATACTTAAGCAGCTTCTGTGGGGGTAGCTCTACATAAGCGTAAAACAGAAAGCATTAATAGTGACATTGCTTCTGTCACAGATTCTGCTTTAAAAATGAAAGATATGAATAAAAATAGTAACATGCAACAAGAAACACATGAATGTTTTGTGTGCAAAAAACAAGGTCATTTAAAAGCAAACCGCAGATTATGGAAAACTAGAATGCAAAAACAAACTAAACTACAAAATGCCAAAAGTGTGAAGGAAGAAATTGCATTTGCTTCAGAAAATGAATATGTTTTTCAATCCAAAAGTTGCACCTCATCTTTGTAGGCATGGTGTGTTGATTCAGGAGCACCAAGTCACATGACAATTGACAGAAATGTCTTTATTCACCTTGACAGAGTAAAACAGAAAAATCACCACAGCTAGTGGGAAAATAATGTAATCAGGAGGAATAGGAGACAGTTTTCTTTACTGTCCTATTTCCCAGAGTGTTATCATCAAGATACTTGTGAAAATGTCCTATATGTCTCTGCCCTTGAAACTAATCTTTTAACAGTGAAGACGCTCACAAAACAAGGCAAAGTAGTGACCTTCCAAGATCACAGTTGTGCCATCACAAAAGCGGATATCTTACTTGCAAAGGCTAAAATTACAGATCAATTGTATCAACTGATCTGCAATGAGGTGGTTAATACTACCAAGGAGGAAACACATTCAAACTGCATTCACACATGGCACAGACAACGTGGGCACATAATTCCTGACATAATATAGAAATTAATTAAGAATGAGTATAAATGGAATAAAAATGAGTCCATATGATCAAATATTGAAATCTACCAGATGTATAAAAGGTAAAATGATAAGAAAAGCCTTTCCAAAGCAAAGTAACAGCAAAGCAAAGAAACCTCTGGACTTAATGCATTCAGATCTTTGTGGTCCAATGGAAAAACTGACTCCAAAAAAGAAGAGGTATTTGAAGTTAGGCAAAAAAGCCCATATGGACTATGCACTGTATGTTCTGTAGGGCTATATACAGAATTTATAACAGTTATGTGTCTTTTTAGAATAAAGGATAGAAAGAACCCCTGTCAGATTTGTATCTGTGTCCCTACTGCCAATTTTCTCTCTTTTCCTGGTGAAACATTTTTTATCAGAACAATAAACAAGGGAACGTCTCTCTAATAGAGCTCTAGAAAACTGTAAAAGTCAGGGGTTCCCCCCCAGGGCTGCCGTTACAAATTACAGGACCCCATACAGCCTACCTGACAGGGAATAACAAAAATTACAATTTTTTCCAATTTAATTTTTTTTTTCAATTTTATAAATTCCTTTTTACAATTTATTTATTTACTTTATTTTTAAAAGATTTTTTTAACAACGCTGCTGGGGGGGGGGGGGGGGCTTAGGGGTCTAAATAGTCCCCTGATATCTCACCTTTGAGACAGAGAAAGGAATTGAGGACACAGATTATTCAAATCCTTTCTCTGTAGCCTCAGTTGCACTGAAGATGAATGAACAGGAGACAAAGGCTGTTAATACCTAAACTGAAGCATAGTAAACAGTTTACTATGCTCAGTTATGAATGGACACAGGATTGATTGGTACACCAACACTGACTCCAATTTAAGGCCCCATTCACACCTGAGCTTTTTCAGCTTGTAAAATACTCAGCTCTGAAGCTCCAAGCACAATCCCATTCATTTCAATGGCCCCTGCTCACATATGAGCGTTTTGTCTCCTGAAGCAAAATGCCTGAAGCTGAAAAAAGTACACTGCAACACAAGAGCTGCCAGAAAGGTACGTATTTGGGCTCTTCTTTCACACAGTGTTCACTGTGTTCAAATGACCCTGTGGTGACAAGGTCTTTTTCAGCCCTGGTTCCCACATGTGTGATGCGGGAACCGGCACGAATATAGTGCCAGTTCCCGCATCGCAGTCTTTCCGCAGGCAGTTTACACTGCTTCCTGGGAATCACTGCGGGTGTCATTACAAAGTTAATGCACCTCTTTTTTGCAAATCTAATGCGAGTTCAGCCATACAACTGTATGGCTGAACTCGCACTGCTCAGAGATTGCATGTGATTGGCACATGCAGTTCCTGAGATCCTGAGTTCTCTGAGATCGCACTAGTGTGAACCCAGGCTTATGCTGGCCATACACTAGACTTGTTCGTTTATCGTCCAGTTGATGGGCACGAATTGAAAATTGGTTGTGATGTTTTTCAGCTGATAAATCGAAGGAAAGGTTTAGAAAACTTCGGCCGAATGGACGATAAATTGAAAGGTTAATGGGCTTATGTGACAAACCGAACGAAAAACGAATTCATTTATGTCAGTTGAACAATTTATCGATCAAATTTCGGTCATTACATGATGGCAAAATCGAAAGGCTATAGCGTGCACAATTTCTATGATGGCAAAATCATTTGCTCTTATGACCGTGTGTTCGTTTTTCGAAAACTCGTTCGGCCAATTATTCGCATAGTGTACGGCCAGGATTAGGCAGGCCATACACGGTCTAATTTTGAAAGAATTTTCTTTCAAAAATGGTTTCTAATGATTTTCGTTTGAATTTCGCACCATTAGTGGGCTGTAGCAACAGCTAATTTTCATGCGGCAATCAAATTTGAGTAATCGGGCATGTTGGAATGTTTGGAAAAACAAATGATTTTCCAATCAATGCTGGGAGAATTGTGCGAGAAATGTAATAGGAAAAAAATGCACATGAGTGCAAGAAAAGAAAATTCCCTGAAAGAAAAGAAGATTCCTGGCCACAAAAATTCTTTTCTATAGCAACATGAGGTGAAATTGAAGGCTTAGTTGGCCAAATTTTGAAAATCAATGGTGGAACAATCGGATCAAAAAGCGCACAAAATTTCTGATTTTGAAAAGAAAATTTGTTCGGAATTTGAATGTATTGTATGGCCTGCCTAAGGGTGTTTTTACCTCACTGACACAAATGTATGAGACGGTCTTCATACCATTGGCACTAATTTAGGGGTCTCTCTTCCTCTCATTGACACCAATTTTAGGATTAATATGTTACATACATTTGACTTCTGCATTATTTAAGCATTGCCCTATTTTACATATTCTTGACAATTGCATTCTTTATGTTATATTTTGTGCTACATACTTCTGACGGCTGCATTCTATATGCTATGTTGTATGTTATGTAGAACAGACCGCTGCCACTCTGTAAACCTTGCTGTACATTACATATTCCTGACCAAGGTGTTCATATCCTCAACAGTTAATAGTTATTAAGCATAAAAACAGTAAAATCCCGCGCTCACCAATAAAAGATAAATATGTCAAATACATGTTAATACTGGATAAAAGTGCAAAAGAATATAAATGTTAAAAGTGGCAGCACGCATAAACAACAGATCCAGATTGTTCAAAAATTGTAAAAACTCATATGCAGCGCCTGTATTACGGGGAGTCTTGATGTGTATGGTGGAGACAAATACAGTTCAACCATATAGCAGCATATCTCTGTAGTATTTCCGACAAATAAACAGATGGGGGCTTACCAGATGGTAGAGGTATAAACGCGGTTGTTTATAAATCCCAGACGGATGGTTGCTCATCAGATCCGTGGAATCGTTGTTGGAATTCCTGGGGGGACCTCTGATGCTAACGCAGGACCTCTGGTGCCAAAAGGAAGGGGATGATCACGGGGGACTGTGATGACTTTATGTCTTTGTAGGTATTGGTGAGGAGGGACACGTCTCCGACTTCTCTCGACTCACATCCAAGGACAATCCAATCCACCAAGTGTGTATCAAGATAAGAGATAAAAACATCCACAATCGTGTGATATCGTTTGGACAAGGGTTTATTTATAAATGAAGGATTAAAAATACTCACGCGTCGGTTTCCTCCATCTCCTGCCTTATTTATGAGCTCTTGTTTTATTTGGAATATGTGAGTATTTTTAATCCTTCATTTATAAATAAACCCTTGTCCAAACGATATCACACGATTGTGGATGTTTTTATCTCTTATCTTGATACACACTTGGTGGATTGGATTGTCCTTGGATGTGAGTCGAGAGAAGTCGGAGACGTGTCCCTCCTCACCAATACCTACAAAGACATAAAGTCATCACAGTCCCCCGTGATCATCCCCTTCCTTTTGGCACCAGAGGTCCTGCGTTAGCATCAGAGGTCCCCCCAGGAATTCCAACAACGATTCCACGGATCTGATGAGCAACCATCCGTCTGGGATTTATAAACAACCGCGTTTATACCTCTACCATCTGGTAAGCCCCCATCTGTTTATTTGTCGGAAATACTACAGAGATATGCTGCTATATGGTTGAACTGTATTTGTCTCCACCAATAGTTATTAAGCAGTCTCCAGCAATATGGTCAGAAAATGTAAGAGTTGCTCCTCTATATAAATGACTGTCACAGGTCTTTCACAATCCTAGCAATACCCCTGACTTACACCATAAGTATTATCATTGTTAAAAATAGAGTTATTAAAAAGTATTTTTTCCTACTAAAGGCTACTATCTGGATCCAGACAAAGCTACACTACTCTCTAGCGAAACGTGTTAACGTCACCAATGTTGCGTTAAGCCACTTATGGTATGCCTAGGCCACGGGAATAGGGAGCCATCCAGACAGCCTCACAGCCACTTAGCGGCAGGATCGGATGAAGTAGGGACTGCTACAAAGCAGTTGGAGAAAGGACTGCTAAAAGCCAACAACAGAAGGAGCCAGGACTGAGACTATGAAAGTCAGCGAAAGATCCCTTGGTGCGGTAAAGTATTGCCAATTGGCTCAAATACCTTGCATAGCCCAAGGATAATACACCGCCTAAGAGAGATGTGTGTGATATGTGTGCTGGGAATGCTGAGAGGAGTGGACGTTTTCACCAGCAGGGAATGATGTTTTTCATTACATAATAGTCTCTTCTATACTTATGCCTGGCTGCTTTATCTATACCATTGCTTCATCTCTATAACACAATGTGAGTGCTGATTGGCTATTGCTCCTTCATAAAGACCATCGCTGCCTACCCTGCAGTTATTACAGTTCTCCTGACACAGTTATTCAGTTGTTCTGTGTGTTGGCCCCCAGGAGAAGTGACTTTTTCTTGGCCTACCCAACAAATTTCAGTTAGCCTCTGCAATTCTACACTGGACTGTACTGTTTGATAGGCTTGGCTCTGCTTACCTTATTATAGCGACTGTGTCTTAGGAGGTACCTTACTCAAGGTTCTCAAGTTATACTCGAGCTCAAGATACCTCAGGGGAAGTCTGTTAAGACGAAACGCGTCGGATGGCGGTGAGCCCCACATCTTCTCCATTGCACCATTATATGTTTGGAATTCCTTACTGCTTTTTTATCTACTTATGAATGTAAGTGCAACTCTTTTTAATAAATTCCCTTGCCATATGGTATTATGTATATGTGCGAATTTTATTTTATATGGACGGATTAATACGGGATCTTTGCCAATGAGGAATGGTTTGGCGTTCTGGTCCTCAACACATTCTGATGACTGTTCCGATTGCTGTTTGCTCATGAAGTATGTTGGTCTATTGCTGATAACAACAAGGATTGTCCAGGATTAATCCTATATGCTGTTTTACTTCTTACCTGTGGTAAGGGTATATATTACTTTATAGTGGTGGATACACTTATCACGGTGGAGCACTATGAAGCACTGAATAACAATTATTTTTGATCACTATTTTTTGCACTGAAATCATTTATGTGAACTTTTAAAAAGGCACCCCCTTGTTTATTTTTTATTTTTTACCTTTCTGGGGTGTACCCAGGTCCTGCCAGATTTTATTGGGACACTTTATGAAGCAATCTAATTAATGTTTATAGCGCTACACTGTTATATATTTTTTCTGTTATTCACAATTTTGTTGTTGTTGTGGTGTTAGCAGCTTATGTGATCGCTGGATGGCAGTATTGTATTTTTTATCCATATACCTTATTATAGCGACTGCGTCTTAGGAGGTACCTTACTCTAAAGGTTCTCAAGTTATACTTGAGCTCAAGTTCCCTAGGGCCCTACACACATATCTTGATAGTAGAAATGCAAAACAATGACCCCTGTGCAATAGTATGATGGAGGATGAGTGCTTCCCAGGGATGAGTTGGCCTTGCTGCCTTCCGGGGATAGGGGTGTCCCAGATGCCACTATATATTAGAAGAAAAAGAAGGTGCACTGGCCTAGTGCATTATCCCAGGGTAAAATTTATTAAAAAAAAGAGATTAAAAATACTCACAAACATATGATGATAATACGCATGAAGCCCCTAGCATGGAGTGAATGGACATATCTTGGTCGAAAAGTCCTGGACCATGATGGAGAGGATGTGAGAGCTGCACCAGCTAACATGTTTCGAAGGCCATGCCTTCTTCCTCAGAGCTAAGGCAGCAATGGTTCTAAATGCAATATATATACACACATACACTCACACAGTAATGGTGTGTGGGGGGAGGTACACCCTCATGAATTTGCGAGTCACATAACGCATAAGCTGTTACTGTATATTGGTATTGCACCATGCTTGTAACCCTACTAGCGATATTTATTGCATCATAGCCCTGTGTGTAGAGACATTTGGCGCCTGGACAATAAGAAATTTTATGTTTTTGTGTTTTGTGTTTGTCTGTCCTTATGCACCTTATTTGTGTGTGCTGTGTATGATCATAGTGATTCTATATTGTTGAGAGCTAGATGTTTTTAGTGCTACTACTTGATTGATGTTTAAGCATTTAATAAAGTTTGTATTTTTGCAACATTAATCCTACTATGGCCCATTATCACTTCAGTAACCCCTTATTTCCCAGGTATGTGTAGTTTACTATCTGGATAACAGCCTGTGTTGATACACTTATTTGAAGTAATTAATCACTCCAAAAGCCCCCTGACTAAGCCATGGCAGTTTCCTATGATTGTTATGGTGGACGCAACACCTGGATACTAAAATTACAGTAAGTACTGCCAGCACATCCAGAGACTAGGTGCTGTTTTTATAAATAACTTCATCATCATTTGCTCGATATATTTCACAAGCTGAACAGATCAGTATTTATAATGCCATAAAAGATTCACTTGAATATATGTGTGCAGCAAAGCATTTTAGACATCATGGCTTTCCCTAAGAGTTGATTTCATCATGTAACTTCATATATTACTAGTTGTTTCATAGAATTAACAGAAGCAGCCTCCTCTTATATGTCTCCTAATTGTGAGTTAAAAATTGATAAACAGCTCAAGCGGTCCCATATGTCTAGTATTATAGTTTTGTGGAGCATTATTATATCTTCCAGGTTTCTGCCTGATAGAATTAAATCTAGCCATGCAAATGTGTTCCTCTCATCTGTAACAAAAGTATGCATTTAAAGCAAATAATGTCTTTTTGTACCATCTTATTGTGCCTTTGCTTGTATAAGTTCCCATTACCATGGAAACCTTTGCTTATTATTCATATATATTTTCCACAAAGGGAAGAATGTGTATTGTATGTCATTCTGCAGAGCTGTGTAGGTTAGATACATGAGATTCAGTGGTTTTATGTGCCTTTCTGAGAACCAAGAATAATGATTACATCTGAGTACTTTTCCAGTAGCAGGGGATCCAGGAAAGGGTATCTATGTGTCAACCAACAAGGGTTCATATAAATTGAAAGAAAAGTATAGCTTGAGCATAGTCAGGTGGGTACCTGAGGGTCAAAACGAAACAGTGGGTACTGACAGTGGAGTGAAGAAGGCCAAACAATTGCAGAGTGAGCCAGAGACTGCATGGAGACATCAGTGTTATTGAGGGACATGATACACTGGAAGTCACTAGAAAACACAGGATGCTCTGGGACAGATTGGAGCAATAAGGCACATAGAGATGCACTGGGGTCATAAGATGACACAAGATGCTCTGGGGACACATGGTGTACAAGGGAGCACTGGAGCCACTAGAAGACACTGAAGTGTACTTGCAGTTACTTGAACATGGGAATGAAGCACATGAGATGACACTGGGGTGCATAGAAGGTCGGAGTCAAAAAGATGATATGGGAGCACTGGAACTGACAAGTTGATACACATGAGGTCGCTCAGAGTCACAGAATGAGACGGATGCCCAAAGGTCACTCAAAGTCATTGGAGCAGGTATACACAACAGCTAGGGCTCAGATAAAGCATAGCGACCCATTCCCCCAATGGGTCACCATGCATCATTTTTCAATTTCAAAACATGCCAGTCTGGAAAGCTGTCCCCTGACTGGCTATGGTGCCGATAATAGAGCTGTCATAGAAACTGCACATCAGGGAGGAGACTAGGTGCTGGATCCTAAAGCAATTGTACATGTAATCTAAATAGAGATAATTAATCAATTAACTCTATACCCAGCGCTCTTGTTCAATGATACAAATAATCCTTTAGGTTTTAGATATTAGTCCTTTCATAAGCTTCTCTGCATAACCCAAAGGTATAAACAGTGTTAAAGGGTTAATGGCACATAAAGACAAAATAAATTAGAGTGATGGCTGCAGCTATATCTGAGTGCGTTAATTGAAGTAGACTTTGACACGTTATGTATTAGACACAATCTGTACACTTTCTGTCAAAGTTAGCCGCGCCACTTTACATTAGAAGATGAGTGATTGAGTGTACATCTATCACAAACAATACATAAACCTCACCATCCATATGTACTTATATATATATAAGTATATAAAATTGTGCATATAAAGTCTTATTTAAAGTCTGTTTTCCAATCTATTAAAAACAGCAGTCACTGCTCCTTAATCAGTCATTCGTATCCATACATGTGAAGATTGTATAGGGAAGCCAATTCTTAGACAATGATCTTCCTTATGGCTGTAAGCATTTCTGGCTGCTAGATGTGTATAAGAGACA
>BLSH010249331.1:154078-165944 GCA_018402905.1 Glandirana rugosa
GCCCCATCACAGTCCTCCTTACAGCCATGCCCCCCCATCACAGCCCTCCTTGCAGTTTAGCCCCCCATCCTCATCACAGTCCTCCCTGCAGTCATGCCCCCATCACAGTCCTCCTTGCAGTCATGCCCTGATCACAGTCCTCTTTGCAGTCATGCCCCCCATCACAGTCCTCCTGCAGTCATAGCCCCTAGTCACAGTCCTCCCTGCAGTAATGGCCACCCCATCACAGTCCTCCTTGTAGTCATGCCCCCATCACAGTCCTCTCTGCAGTCATAGCCCCGCTACCATCACAGTCCTCCTTGCAGTCCTGCCCCCCCCCCCAAATGACAGTGTTCCCTGCAGTCATGAACCCTCTCTTCCTTTCCTGTTTAAAAGCAGAGTGCCCTTTCCAATCTCTACCTCTTCTACAGTTTCTTACCTACAGCAGGGCAGAGACAGCTAGCAACCTGTGTGTATTCTCTCATGTCTCCCAACCAGCTGCCAATGTCAGCCTATTAGCAGAGCAGGGGGCGGGAGCAGCTGCAGACTAGGACAGAGATCAAGAGCTGCCAAACCTATCATATTAACAAGTGGGTGATGACAGTCTATACAGTGTTCTTTGCTTCACTTCATTGGGTAAATAGGATATTAGATGAGTAAACAAAAAATAAGTATAAGCAAGGAAGGGGAAGGGGTCATTAGAAGCATCTGAACGTGGTCAGATTTAGCACAAAGCATGCCTATAGGTGGCACAGACAGATATGCAGCTTTTCCCTGCATAATTATTGCCCACACTTTTTTCCATCCTCAGGTGAAATAGTTATCTCACATTATCACAATATTCTAATCCAATTTAGGCATTCCCCTGTTTAAATTAGGTGATACTAGCTGTCACGTACCTGGTGGAAGATTCTGACTTATGCAGTGGGCAACCTCCCTTACTATCCTGACTCCGGAACCCCTGGTAGAGAAGACAGGTGGCTCAGGAGTGCAGGATGGCACAAGGGTCGGACTGGGTCACTGGTGTTGGTAAGAAGTCCGTTGGTGCACTCGTGCACTTGAAACGTGGTCCTACAGGCCGGGTCGTGAAACAGGCTGGCGGTGCAGCACAAGAGGAACAGGCTGATGGGTGTTCGGGTCCAGGCAGGTTCATCAACAGGCAGGCAGCAAAAGTACAGAAGGGTCAGGCAAGAGAGTGGTCGTAGACAATCCAGGGGTTGGTGCAGGCAGAAATCAGTAGAGTCAGGCAAGCCAGGTCACAGGAACAGAGAAGCAGAGTACAGGTTGATCAGGAACACACACTAAATGCTGTAGTTCCGACAGCACTTGCAGCAGGGTGTGCTGAGCTGAAATAGAGCCATTTGGTGCCGTTTCCGGCGTTCGCGCGGATGCGCAAATAGCGCAAAAAAGTCCTTCTATGCAGGATTTCCTCTAACACTAGCACACAAATTTACATTTCCCTAGGACTTTAATTGAAGCACATAACAGGCAAGTTGCAAAATAGTCAATGTGCATGATTGCAGGTTTATTAAGTGTCATAACAGCAAAAGAGAGTTAAAATGGAAATATAATATTGTTGAGCCGATTTGTAGTATTTATACTATATCCACATAAATAGATTACAATAAATGTATTCATAGTATAAAACAGAATCATATATGAGGTCCAAATATAAATGCATGATTATAACACAACTGCATCCAAAACTCAACGTCTTTTGTGAAACAACATCCACTTCCCCTTGAGAAGATGCAGGATACGTGTCTATGGAAAATAAATGGATATATAGAAATAGAAATATAGTTTGACAAAATTACTCAGAAAAGGAATTCTACATATCAATCAGATATTCCACCTTACTACTTACAGATCAGCTCAAAATTGAACATGGTGATTCTGAATACATGAGGCTCCTGGGGACATCTATCCCGGGAGCTGTGCCAGTATGACCCATGGGGAGTCAAGGTGCAAATAAAGTGTTACACACAGTTTCCAGATGTTTGCAGAACAGTAGTTCAGTTTGTCCCGGTTTTAGTTAAAGTGTTACACACAGTTTCCAGATGTTTGCAGAACAGTTTGTCCCGGTTTCAGGTAAAGTGTCACACACAGTTTCCAGATGTTTGCAGAACAGTGATATGGGTTCGCCTGGTTTTAGTTAAAGTGTCACACACAGTTTCCAGATGTTTGCAGAACAGTGATATGGGTTCGCCCGGTTTTAGTTAAAGTGTTACACACCGTTTCCAGATGTTTGCAGAACAGTTTGTCCCGGTTTCAGGTAAAGTGTCACACACAGTTTCCAGATGTTTGCAGAACAGTGATATGGGTTCGCCTGGTTTTAGTTAAAGTGTTACACACAGTTTCCAGATGTTTGCAGAACAGTGATATGGGTTTGTCCCGGTTTTAGTTAAAGTGTTACACACAGTTTCCAGATGTTTGCAGAACAGTAGTATGGTTTGTCCCGGTTTTAGTTAAAGTGTTACACGCAGTTTCCAGATGTTTGCAGAACAGTAGTATGGATTGTCCCGGTTTTAGTTAAAGTGTTACACACAGTTTCCAGATGTTTGCAGAACAGTAGTGTGGTTTCTCCCGGTTTTAGTTAAAGTGTTACACACAGTTTCCAAATGTTTGCAGAACAGTGATATGAGTTCTCCCGGCTTATTTATACTTTTTTGACACAGTTTGAAAATAATTTTAGAACAGTTATATGGCTTCTACCGTTAATTAATACTTTTCAGACACAGTTTGAAGATGGTCCACATCCACCTCCATTTTTGATTTTTTTATGTTTTTATTTTTTAAAAATGCTTTTAGTTATTTCCCTGTCCCCATTTCTTTGTAGGGCACTTGTCCCACCCTTACCCCCATTTCCTTCCTTTTGCAGACCTCTAGGACTTTCTTGGACTTTTTTACAGCCATTTTTGTGCCTAAAAGTTCGGGTCCCCATTGATTTCAATGGTGTTCGGGGTCCAGGACAAAGTTCGGGTTCTGTCCGGACCTGAACCCGGACTTTGTCCCGAAGTTCAGCCGAACCAGCAGAACCCAGACTTCCAGAAGTTCACTCAACACTAGTCTTGACGTCACAGGGTTGGTGTCAAACGTCCACCATGGGGCGTGTTGCAGATGCACACCAGGACAAGGACCCACCCAACCCCCAATACCCAAGGGGGCAAAGGGGGAAGGTAAAGTGCATCACAGCTCCCAGACATAAAAAGAACCCCAGCCAGTCGCGAATCCACAGAAACACCACATAGAAGCAAAGTAGGTAAAAAAACGGTCAAATACATAACATATTACTGGATCTTCTCCAATAAATATCAACATTAGGTCAACACCAAATATCCGTCCCTGATTCTGTTACTTTTCCATCAGTAGGCAAAGTACATGTTAACTTTGATTTTCAGTATATGGATATCATATCTTCCTTGACCTATAAATATTACCTATGTCTTACATGAAAAAAATGTATTAGGTCCTCAATGTTATGCTAAAAATTGGATAGCTGTCAATCATTCCAAACGATTGCTGACACATGTCCCACTTGTCAGTGCTGTATAAACTGTATCTAGAATGAGTAGATTCCTTCCACTGGGATTTGTACCGTGGCTAAACATCCATGCAAATGCAGCCCTAAACTGTCTCTTGCCTTTGTCATTGAAGAAAACAGAACAGGAAATGTCTGTATTCATATATTTCCCTATGTTTGATTATGATCCTTCAAAAGTCTTTATTTATATGTTAGGAACTGAGAAGTCTTTGTCTTTGCCTGACCAGCATTACAGTTCCTCAGCTCTACATCAAAGTCCCTTTAATGTTTAATCCTGTTTATTATTCATTTGTTATTAAACAACATTATATATAATTACTTTTCATTTTTTCACATACGGATGAGCAAATCTGCTCAGGTTCAGTTCATTGGACTGTTTGAAGTTTGAAAAATCAGAATTTAAAGTGATTTTTTTTGTTTAAAAATAACAAACATATTATACTTACCTGCTCTGTGAAGTGGTTTTACACAGAGCAGCCCAATTCCTCTTCTTCTTGGGTCCCTCATCGGTGCTTTGGCCCCTCCCTCCTGCCGAGTGCCCCCACATCAATCAGCTTGCTATGGGGGCACCTGAGCCGAGTCGATATTCTGTGTGTCTATTCAGACACAGAGTGGTGGCTCGGTCCCACCCCTCTCTCCCCTCATTGGCTCACTGGCTTTGATTGACAGCAGCGGGAGCCAATGGCGCCCACTGTGTGTCTCAGCCAATCAGGAGGGAAAGCCCGGACAGCCGAGTCTCTCTTGCGACATCACTGGATCGAGATGGGGCTCAGGTTAGCATTAGGGGGGCTGAGGGGGGCTGCTGCACACAGATAGTTTTTTATCTTAATACATATAATGCATTAAGATAAAACACCTTCTGCCTTTACAACCACTTTAAAATTAAACCCCAATGAAGTCTATGGGGCAAATCTTGATAGTACATTCTGGTCATTTTCAAGGCAAATAAACAGGGGGTTTGTAAAAAAGGACATTAGGGCCTGGGCAATGTCATGCATTACATTTAAGAAGCAAAAACAATTTTAAAAATGACTGTACAGGGGGGCGTGGCCTGGATCATGGAGTGACTGGACGTGCTTCTCCTTCTCCTTCTCCACTCTGACCGGACACATCGCTGCTCCACCGGCACTTTGCAGCCCTGCAATCGAACCCTATGGGCAGACGCAACAGCAGTGAGGGTCGGGAACCCAGCAGCAACAGTAAGGAGGGTGAGATCGGCCACTTTTTCACCCAATCTGGCCCGCATGACAAGGGTGCCCTCGCAGCCAAGCTGATGCCAACGTGCTCTGCTGGCTCCCACACGGCCTCACAGGTGCAAATGAGGCAGCACCAGGTCCAGAAGTCCATCAACAGTATCACAGGGCTCCAGGGATGGCTGGGACATAGAGACCTACATTAACACATTACCGACCAGGCAGGACATTGAGGCCTATATATAACGTGGAGTCACGTACCCGGTAGTAGTGCCTGTCTTTTGCAGAAGGAGACTTCTCATACAGCTCTGGCTCTGAACACACTGGAATGGTGACAGTGGTCTCAAGAGCACAGCGGGGTAGGAGTGCCTCTGTAATGCAGCAGCAGACTGGAAGCTGGGTGCAGATTCTGGATGAGCTGGTAGTAGGCAGAGAAGACTGAAGAGGCAGATGCAGGTCAGCAACCCCGGGAGCTGGATGCAGAGGCAGACTGAAATAGAGTGAAACAAGCCAGGTCAAACACAAATAGGCAGATAAGGCAAAATGGCAGGCAGAGTGTGGTCAATAGGCAAGCTGGATTAGGCAATGGATATCAGGCAGGTAAGACTAATGAGCAGAGTCAAGGCAAGCCGGGTCAAGAGAGGAGAAGGCAGAACAGTCAAACAGGCCAAGGTCAAATCAGGTAGCAGGTATCAGCAGGTTCAAGAATAACGGGACAAGCTGCAGGTCAGACAGCAATGCACAAGTGCAGTTGCTGTCTTTTTAAAGGCCCCTGGGTGCCAAAGCAGATTAGCGCATGCATGCGCGGCGCGTGCTCCCGCACATGTGTGCACGCATGCACCACTGACCAGCCAGGGGAATCCCTGTGTGAACCCGCGCACGCATGCGCACAAGCCTGTGTGGCTGCAGTGACAATCTGGATCCCTGACACTATGTCAGCCGACTTGAACGGTCTAACAAACAGGAGCTCAGTGACCTGCACAAAGATCTAGGCCAATGCATGGAGGATGTGGAGCTCATGGTAGAGGAAACTGTTTACAAATTGAATGAACATGATGTTGTGCTTCAAGAATACACCAACCAGATCCAGCAGCTCTTTTATGGTCTAGATGATCAGGAAAATAGAGGCCGCCGCAACAACATATGCATCCTCGGCCTACCAGAGACTGTGGAACCTAAAGATCTTGCAGCGGTGGCCACAGCATCTTAAATCAATTGCTACAACTTCCTGCAGACTCCCCGATTGAGATTGATCGCATTCATAGGGCCCTGGCCCTCGCAACCCGAATCCAGCCTTTCTGAGGGATGTGATCTGCAGGATCCATTTTTTCAAAATAAAAGCAAACATCATGCAAGCCACCTGTACACAGGACACTATCCTATCATGCTTCTTGCTGATCTCTCAAAGCTAACACTAGCAATGCAAAAAGCCCTCAAACCCCTCACAGACAATCTTCAAGCCAAACGTATGAAATACCACTGGGGCTTCCCATTCTGTTTCTCAGCTACTCATGAGGGCAAGTCAGCTATATTTTGCACCCTTGGTGATCTAATTTCCTGGGGACCTT
Organism: Glandirana rugosa; assembly: GCA_018402905.1. Lineage (NCBI taxonomy): Eukaryota > Metazoa > Chordata > Amphibia > Anura > Ranidae > Glandirana > Glandirana rugosa. The sequence continues at coordinate 160,363 of BLSH010249331.1, forward strand.
CAAATTAGCCCAAATTGCAATCCCGGAGAAGCCCCTTGAACTCGCAATGCGGGGTCACCTGCGGATGACAGGATGGAAACGTCATTCCAAGAAGAGAAAACACGCCTGCTTATCTGCTTCCAAATCTCATGCGGGCGGATGACAAGACGAGGTCAAGATGACTCTTTTCCCTCTTCTCACTTTTGGGCTTAAAGCCCAGTTTTACTGCTGCTATAGGACCCCTCTTAGGGCCCCAGGGATTGTATGTTTCTCCACTTTTCCTTTGCATGTATCTCCCATCAGTGTTTTGGTTTCACATTAAGAGTTAACTTACCATTTTTCCTTTAGCTTCTGTTGCTATCTCATATTGCACCCTCAGGCTCGAGGGTAGTTACTGTAAATTATAATGTTCTTGATTGCTTGCGTTGTGTCTAGGTTGGACTCTTGGGGGCGTTTGGCCCTCGGCGGGGGTGGCTGGAGATGATTTTATCTCCTGCCCTCACGGTGGGGGTCTTCCTGCCTGCGAGACTACCACATTTTGATCTTCTTGATCCATCTCCCATAATGCATATTTTGGCGGTCCTGATGTGCTATTCATGTTCCCCATGTTAGGGTTATACAAAAGAGAGAGGGGCGCACCGACCTTGTGCGGGTGACGGGCGGCGCACTCACGTACACATGGGCAATTGCGTCTTCACAAGTACTAACGTACTGTGTATTATTTCCTCAGTTGTACAAATGTTTGAATGGTTGTGTTTGTATGCACTTCTAGTATTTATCTGTTACATTATTTCTAACATCATTTATGTTACCAAGAGCAATATACCCAACTAGGAGTGGCCAGCAACACAGGAGTGGGCAATACACTGCTACAAGAGGCTCCTCCCCTTTTCCCTGCCCCAATGGGATTTTCCCTTGCTGATCCCTCCCCGACCCTGCCCCCCCCTAGAGGGGAGGGTTCTGAGCCACTCACACTTGGGTATTTAAGAGGGACAGCTCAGTTGACTGCTAGGCTCTGAAGAAGAGGGTTCGCCCTGGAAACGCATTAGCCTTGCAAATGGTACCATCTGGATCCTCCATAGCTGTGGTGGTGATAGACTGATGTCACTGTATATTACTTACGTGCCTTTGACACTGCTCCACTTGTGAGTATATTTTATGCTGGATTTTATCTTTCAATAAATGGTTTTATGGTATTGCACAAGGTCGGTGCGCCCCTCTCTCTTTTGTATTCCCCTCTAGTGTTTTCGGATTCCCATGGTCCTGAGGAGGGCAGCAAGATCTTCTAGTACACATAAAAGAAAGATTGAGAATTGCATATTGAGAAGTGCATCTCCGGTCAGGCCCACCTTATTGGTATATGCATCCAAGCGCAGGAACTGTGTGGTGATTCCCCATGTTAGGGTTTACAGAGACCTATAGGGCTTTGCTGTTGGTTTTTTACCATAGATATTTGTTCCAGGCTGTTTACTGTTCCTACTAAAGCCACTGGAGGGTAGGGCGGTCCTGTTTTTACTCTGATTTACATACCCAGACTTAGGCCAGCCCCTCCTTTACTTGTTATTATTGTTTTCTATGTGTTCATCACTCAATCTAGTGGCTCCCCATTGAAACATATGAAAATAGAAGTTAATGTCAACCTGCCAACTTTTTATAACTGTGCCCCCTACCTCTCCCTCTTTTACACTCTCTTTTTCTCTCCCCTCCTCTCTCCTTTTCTTTTTTAAATTTTTCCTCTTCTACTTTCTTTAGACACAGGACCCTTAGATTATCACTGGCTTCTATTTCCTCACCACATAAGTCATGGCGCCCCCTTTAACCTTACAGATAGTCCCCCTCAACTGTAGGGGGTTTAACACACCAGAAAAGAGGAGACAGATTCTCTACCACTTCAACAAAACTATAACCAAATTCCTTTTCCTGCAGGAAACCCACTTTCGCTCCGACGCGGTCCCCACTCTACAAAACAAATATTTCACAACTTGGTTTCACAGCACTAACCCAGTAGCGAGGTCTAAGGCATTTCATAACTCATTCCAGACTCTCTCGTTGACCCAATGGGCTGTTGTATATTTTTAAAATTTAAATACCAGAATATCATACTCACAGTGGTTAACGTTTACCTCCCCAACCAGGAGCAGCTGAGGTTCCTCTCCTCCGTGATGACTCCTCTTGAAGCGTTCGGTACCACCAACTTAATCGTGAGCGGAGATCTAAACATCTACATGTTCTTTTCGTCCGCCCACAACCCCTATAGCAGAATAGACTACCTTATTATTGTAAGAATAGACTACCTACTCATCTCTCAGTCGCTGTTAGACTTTGATCCGTCCTCCTTGAATGGCTTGTGGATATGGTCCGATCACGCTCCAATACATTTGTCCCTGGGGCGTATGCCCTGCCAGGAATCGGTCCTCATGACTAAACGACAACCTTCTCTCAGATGTACCTTGCCTACATGCCATGTCCCAAGCCATCAAGGACTTTGTACAGAACCACGCAACTGACCACACACATCCCAACAGGGGGCCAGGCTGAAGCGGGAACACACTGTGGACATCATACGTCTTCTCACCCTTATCTCCTCCCTAGAATCCACGCATGAATGCACGCTGGACCCGGCCACACTTTTAAACCTCTCCAATGCATGAAAAGATCTCCTTCGGCTGTTCTCTGACCATTCCCTAGCAAATAAATGCGGAAGGCACTTGGCTCACATTATTCACCCTAGGCAACGCAAACAAAACATCCCTTATACCCTCTCTGCCAATAACACTAAAAAGCATAAAAGCTCTGAAATTGTAGAGGAATTTAGGCAGTTTTACTCCTCTTTGTATAACCTGACCCCTGCCTAACATTCCTCACAATCTTTTGCTCAAACCACACAGGATATGTCCACCTATTTCCAGGACATGGCCCTCTCTACCATTTCAGAACAAGATGTCCAGGCTCTAGACTTTCCCATCCACCCAAATGATTTTTTGCAAGTCATAAAAGGCCTTAAGAAAGGTAAAAGTCCCGGACCTGATGGGTACACACTCCGCTTCTACAAAACATTTGCCCCCCTTTTGGCCCCCCTCATGGCGCAAGCCTTTGATGCCTTTGATGACACACATCCACTCCCCCCTACGATGCTGCAAGCACAAATTGTCTTCATATCTAAGCCTGGGAAAGACCCAACCTCATGCAGGAACTATAGACCCATCTGAGTACAAATATATATTCACTTGTGCCGGACAATATATACTGATTAATGTGTTAATTTAAAGTGCTAAAGTGCTGGCAGCTGCTGGTACGTATCAACCTTCAGGTTAAATTAGATATATAAAAATACAATAAAGAAAAAACAGTGCTACACTAACTATAAATAAATAAATAAATACACTGTGATATCAATTCTTGTAAGATATATATCACTCAAAAAGTGTTCTGTATATGTGTCCATAAAGTCCCAAAAAGAAGTGATAATTGGAAACAAATTAATATAAAGTCTTTATATGATAGTGAGCTTCACAGTCCACCCAATATGGCAGTGAGCTGAAATAGGAAACTAATCCACAACGTGACAAACTGGAGTGAAGATCCGCACTTACCAGATTATGTTGACCCCTCTTTGCCTCATAGCAAGCGGGGTCTGCCAAGTTCAAGTGGGTAGTTCAAACCCAGAAGATTGCTTTCCGACCCGGTCCCTAAAGGATAGCCCTCTTGCTCCTCCAGCGGGGGTACACACCAGCGACGTTTCAGCATGCCAAAAAGAAAATGGGAAAACTCCTCATGGTGTAGTATCCAAAAACTCTTTATTGTGGAAACCTCCATGAGATATGCATTACAAACAAAGGGTAAAAAACTTCATATCTCGCAGCGAAGCAGACCTGCACCGGTAACTAGTATGGAAACAGCAAAGGGGCCTGTAGAAGCAGGATCTCACCCTGCGTTCCACCTTTGCATTGTGAGAGCGTAGCGTGCGTGTCAGCTTGACATGCTTCATCTCACAAAAATGACATGATGAGAAGCTGACCGCCTGCGCCATGCTGCCATGTATTAATACCAGATTACTTCTATGGTGGGGACAAAAAGCCCTATAAAAATATCTTAAACCACCTCCCCGTGCGTCGTGGAGCCATCTAGTGGTCAAAAATCATATATATAGTTAATGGGAAAACCCGATCGTAATGTGTCACTATTTAACAAGCTATTGGTTTCATCCTCCTGATATGCCACGTGACCTACATATTACAAATTGCAAGAAACGTACTATGACCTAATAATTACTAAAAACTTGTATGAATTCATTCCATAAATAATTCTGTTACCGTGGGTTGGAAGTTTATTTTATTTATTTAATTCTCATACCACCCCAGACTAACCTGTGTATTATCTGAAGTGTGAGCCCAAAAATTAATTTTATTTTATCTTAAGGCTCAAAATTGTATTTCATTTTATGGGTTATCTATACATTGTTCATTAGAGATAGTTCATGGATTATTAAAAAATATTATTACATTAATAAAAACTAATAAAAATGGTTAAAACTACGTTAAAAATTATATTAAAAATGATGAGTTATGGATGGTTAAATCCATTAAAATAATGGTCAACGTTAATGATCAACTATTACCTGTAGGACAGCACAAATTCATGGTACTATAAAAGTATATGAGCTTAGGACTAAAAATTGGTTATAAAACAATTTATATATAAATTGATGTTCATACCCTGAGGGTGCATAGTACACATTTCATGTATCCAGTGTGTCTCATTTTGGGATACTAACTTTCTTAAGTCACTACCCCTCCAATGGTGGTCTATATTGTCTATGGCACAGAAAGTAAGGAGGCTGGGGTCTCTGTTATGTTTGTGCCAGTGGCGGCTGGTGAAGTTTTTGGATGGGGGGGCAGGCCCCGCCCTTCCTTTTGACCCCTCCTACTTCTAATAAGCCCCACCCCTTATAGAATCCACCCACTCCGTCCCCTGTATTCCACATATTGTGTCAGGAGTACACAGCTCAGCATCACAGGACACAGTATACAGCTCAGCATCACAGAACACAGTATACAGATGAACATCACAGGACACAGCATACAGCCCCAGCATCACAGGACACAGTATACAGCCCCAGCATCACAGGACACAGTATAAAGCTCAGCCTCACAGGACGCAGTATACAGCTCAGCATCACAGGACACAGTATACAGCTCAGCATCACAGGACACAGTATACAGCTCAGCATCACAGGACAGAGTATACAGCTCAGCATCACAGGACACAGTATACAGCTCAGCATCACAGGACACAGTATACAGCTCAGCATCACAGGATACAGTGTACTGCTCCAGCATCACAGGGCACAGTATACAGCTCTGCATCACAGGGCACAGTATACAGGGACACAGGTGGGGGCAGTTATGCAGCCAGTGACATAGGTGGGGCAGTTATGCAGCCAGTGACACAGGTGGGGGCAGTTCGCAGCCAGTGACACAGGTGGGGGAAGTTATGCAGCCAGTGACACAGGTGGGGTAGTTATGCAGCCAGTGACACAGGTGAGGGCAGTTATGTAGCCAGTGAAACAGGTGGGGGCAGTTATGTAGCCAGTAACACAGGTG
>BLSH010249331.1:180744-191332 GCA_018402905.1 Glandirana rugosa
GCCTATCACTCCTCCCCCCAATACTACCCCCTAGACTCTGTTCCCCTCTCGCTATTGGTAAGTCTGGACCCTCCCCCCCGTTGCCTAGTTTAAAAGCCCCTGGACAGTTTTTGTGTTTTTTCTATTTGAATTATTTTTTTCAATTGTTGCACTAATTTATAATAATAATTTATATGACTATATATTCTTTTTAGCGCTGCACTTTGTATATTATACATTGTTACAATTTTTGGCAAATTGGTGTACCAGCAGCTGTTTTGTGTGGTTGATTAATAGTAAGCGCGGTATCCCTTCCAATATTCCATAAAATAAGGAGATCTCTAGAATCTTGGCATTAACTAAAAATCCTTTGGTTCGGGCGCATGAATATACTGCGGATGGATATTCTCCCCAAACTTTTATACTTATCCCAAACTATGCCCATCACATTACCTGTAGCATTTTTGCATACTCCCCACTCCTTAACGATACAATTTGTGTGGCAGCGGTGCCGACTGACACTGAACCACAAACATCTGTGTCATCTGAAACTGGAAGGTGGCGCAGGCTACCTGACTTTGAATTATATCACGAGGCGGCTCTATTTTGTAGGCTTCCTGAGTGGTTCCCCCGTTCCTTTATTAAATCATCACCAATGGTAGAACAGGACTTATCCCCAGTAGACCTGAGAGCCCTATTATAGGGACACAGCGTTTATCGCTCATTGTCCACGCTTTCTCCCTTGACCTCTGCAGTCCTTTCAGTCTGGTACCGCCGATGCGTACTCTACACGCTCTCAACAGAACCCAGCCCCATGACTTCATTGTTTGACAACCTGACAATCCCAGACAGCAAGGGTGCCTCAGTGTTCTGTACTTATGAAAGGCTCTCTTGGCCTACGGCCCGCGACTTTATCCACCCCTCCTCTGGCCTTTTTAGACCTAAAACTAGTAGCAACAGACTGACACCTAACTGGCTCCAAAACACAAGCCTGAATAAGTACTGCAAATCACTTTGTGGGACGGGCAGGGCACATAGACCTTTAACAGCCTTTCAAGATTTGTGCTCTCTCTCTGAAACACCTCGCCATACTCGGTCATTAATCTACAAAGAAATTTTGTCTCACACTCACAAAGAACTCCCCATCTACACTAGGCTGTGGTCCAGTGATTTGGAGATGGCAATAATCCTGGAGGAGTGGCATACTTCATTCTTGTTTACCCACAAATCACAATATTGGGATATGCACAGGAAAATAATTTTAAGTTGCTATCTACTTGGTATAGTCACCCGGTTTCCATAAATAGAGTTTTCCCCAACTCCACAGATTTTGCTGGCAGAGGGGGACCGACCTGCACATTTGGTGGGGTTGCCCCCTTGTTTATCCCCTATGGCAACGCATTTTCCAGATATATAATGGCATTTATGACACCTCCCTTGCACCCTCGCCCAAGATAGCCCTATTATCCATCCTACATGGGTCTGTGAAATTGCAGAAATCTTGTCTCCTAAGGTTCTTTCTATCAGCAACTCGTCAACTCATTTCCAGATTCTGGAGGATGGACACTACCCCCCCGATACGATACATCTATGGGTAGACTTTATCAATGACACCATGCTTATGGAGGAGATGCAGGCCAGGTAATTGGATAACTAGGACAAACATAAAAGGCTATCGGGTGTCTTGACCCATTATTCAAATTCAGATACGTTCCAGCAGCGATTCCTCATTTAGAGTGGATATCCTCCCTTCCTGGGGGAATAGGTCTAAGCTGACTTATTCACTTACAGGTTCCTTGTGCCTTTCTCTTTAGTTTTGATCTCTCTCTTTCTTTCTTCCTTCTTTTCTTACCTCTCACCTGTTTTTTCTTTCTCTGCTGCTTTCTCTCTCCCCCCCACCCCCCCCTTCTCCCTTTTTGAGTAATTTTGGTTATGCACTGGAGATACTCAGGTTACTAGCTGTTTACTCAGATACAGTTGGAACCTCTGGCCCTTTTGTTGTGAGAACTCACTTAAGATATGTAACCCTGGTCCCCTTCTTCTTCTTTGTGTAGCCATACAAGCTTTGTTATGTTATATTTGAAATTCCGATAACAAAAACATATTCAACCTAAAATAATAACTGTACAGTGGAAAGGGGTCCTTTCTTTTAATGCAACTTCCAGGATGTCATGGAAATATATTTAAGTATTAGTTTACCCAAACAACTCCTGTGCTAAGCTACCTATTATCACTCGGTATCAAATGGTGTTGAAATCATCTACATAATAATACATCAATTCATAAAAACATCAAAATAAAGTTCATATAGTGCAACATATATCTGTGCATCTATTCAGTGCCAACGATTGAATAAGTCCTTTAAAGTGCAATCTGTGCTTCAGTTTTCTTGTGCTAAAAAATACTACACCGGAGTACGTGCTTGTATTGATGTCTTTCTTGTAACCAGAGAACCTGTTTATAAAAATCCTTTCCACAACTCCCAACCTGATGATATGGAGAATGAGGTCTGATTTTTTTTGGTATGAGGCGTATTCATATAGGTTGGTGGAGCACAGCACGTTGGAGGAGGAGATACTGAATGTTTTTTTTTTAAGTTTTCTTTGGACCCCTTTTATTTTCACTGATTCAGCTCAGGGTCGATATATAAACATTTGTATATTTCACCAATTCTATTTTGCAATATTTCACAATCAAAGATATTGATTGTTGTAGATATATGTTTGCAGAATGATGTGATGATATATTGGAGCATATCTTGTCAATGACTTCTTTGTTGAGAAGAAGGCTTTATATAATAATGACAGTACAAAATACCACAATTTTCAGATTCTAGTGCATAAACTATAATCGCAGTTATTTGTCAATTTTCCTTGAACTTGTATTTGTACTAAGATGTGAGCTATCAAGACAATATCTGTTTTATGAGTGAAATTGACTCACTGCCTATCAATGACTACTAACAAGGGTGATTCCCTTTTCCATTTGCTTCTCTGCAAAGGTGTTTATTGTAACCACCTGACATATCCTATCTCTATTTCTTTCCTCCATAAGTCAATTGTTATCCTTACCTCAAAAATTCTTACATTTTCTCCGTAAGCCAATTATTATCCTTAGCTAAAAGTCACATGGGGATATTATTGTATTACTATGTGCAAATCTTTAATAAACAGTTAAAAAAAATATAAAACTAAAGCCCTCAACTTTGCAAAAATCAGCCAGTGGAACAAAAGTTTAAAAGTATAGTTTGTTGTGAGCTTATTTTTTCACAGTACCACACTGCATTGTCTTAAAATCAAATGTCACACAAAAACTCTTCAAAACAACAACCTTGCATTCCCCAAATACCCTCTCTATTCCCAATTATTCCTCAAAAATGGGGAAAAAAATTACCTCAGGTATCTGTTTGGTCAAAATTGGGTGATGTCAGGACAGTACGTGAGCACATGAACAGGCATTAGCTACCATCTGGAGCAGCAAAAATAATCTACAATATAACCACCCCCAAGGCCAGTGGTCTGAGCCCTACTTTGTCTGAGGACTTTATGCTGTATCATCTCCCATAAAATCTCATGGAAATGTCCTTGCCTGGATTGCCCCTGAATGGCAGATTTCCAGAGCAAAGTGTATTTTTTGATTTGTTTTAACTGATGCATTTTTAATTTGCATTTTCATAGATTTGTATTTTAATCATTGTCTGTATATTTCAGTATTGATGCTCGTCGTGGTTGGGCTATGTCCAGATGCAGGAACTCTACCTGTCCTTTTATGCCCCTCTTCAGTTCATCTGCAGGCCATACTCATCTGCAGTTCTTCTCCAGGATAATAATCCACCCCCAGGCAATCAGCAGCCAGTTGTCTTTAATTTATATATATTTAATTATAGTCACGGCATTGGAGGTTCTTGAGGAATCTGAAACCAGTACAGGGTTCTTGGCTGTGCACTTGGCGATGCTGGGTCTGTACCAGTGATGATGATAGTAAGACCTGACAGTCACTAGATAGACAAGAAGGTGGCAATGGTAGATCTGCTCACACACTCGCTGGAGACTCTCCACACCGTCTAGGCCATGGCGCCCGCACATCCCCCAGAGCAGCCAGGTCCCTGCTCTCACCTTTAGACCCTGGTCCAAAGAGAAAGACTCCTCCCTGGTCCAGGCTATTTATGTTCTCATTCAGCATTCTTCTCTCTTCCAGCCGGCAGAAACTTGTAGTCTGCAGCAGTCTGGCTCCAATACAAATCCTGGTTCCTCAGACCATCTATCCCATGATCCTCTGCTCTCAGCTGTGGTCTCTACTTGCTCTACATTCAGGAGATGCTGAAAATGTGTCTAGGCTGAACACTAGAGGGAAACAGGCTCACTACAGCTGGTGTTACAGAATGTCCCACAATGACACAGGCAAAGTTAGCCAGCACCTGGCTACACGTATACCTCTTCACTAACAAAATAATTGAAACCCCATGGTTCTAAAACACACCAGGTAAGCATCCTTTCTGAATTGCAATAACAGCTTCACAGCCTTTATCACATGGCACTGGTCAAAGGATTCAGTGGAAGGTGTAATACTGTGATGGAAAAAGAAAACATGAGAGAGAAGTTTAGCCAGCAGGAGTATATAGCAGTGACTTATCGATAATGTATCAAAGATGGATGGGGCCCATTGTACACCCACCCAGTGAATACACACATTGGGTATTTACTTAATGGCCACCCCGCTTTCCTGCATCTGTCACCTGTGGCTGCAGCTCAAATGTAATCACTAGACCTCCAATCTGAAGGGGTGAATAAAGTGCAAACAATACGCTGATCACTTACGTCAGGCTTAAGCGGGCTGTGCTGTATATTCTCTGTTCCACAGCACCTCATTCTGTAAACTGTGATGTACATCCATCCTCAATTCTGCACCAACTCATTCTGTACACTGTACTGTACATTCCCCTATTTCACACCACTCTCATCATCGCCACTCAGTGTATGCTATTCAAGTTGTTTTAGACTCCATTTGACCATACCCCTTTACCCAATATTCAGAACAGTTAAAAACATTCCCAGTTTTTGTATTTTCTTTATCTTGACACAGTGGCCCAACCTGCAATCTTCAACAGGCCACCTCATTCAGAAAACACCCCTGGAAACACCCTCCTTTACCAATTACCTTTGACCCCCTGTCCACAACTCATCTCTATACCCCCCACAATTTATCTCTGCCCCTTCTGCATTTCATTTCTGCCCCTCATCTACAGCTCAGCCCATCCACAGCTCTCACCTCTGCACCCAGCCACCCCTATCCACAGCTCTTACCTCTACACATACCCTGCCCTTCCACAACTTTCAGCTCTGCACTTTGCCCATATCACACAGCTCTCATCTTTGTACCCCCTCTCCATCCATAGCTTCTACCTCTGCAATTCCATTCTTTATTCACAGCCTTCACTTCTGAACAGCCCCTTAAACTTCATCCACAGATTTCACCTCTGCATACACCTTCTTCAGCTCTCGTCTCTGCATTCCCACCTTCCCCTTTATCCACAGGTCCTAACTTTGCATCCTCCCTTATATACAGCTCTCATCTGTGCTCCCCCCTCCATCCATAGCTCTCCCCTATGCTCCCAGTTACCACCCTCCACAGCTCTCATCTGTGCACCCAAACCATCAAAACCTCAGATCCATAGCTCTCACCTGTACACCCAGCCCACCTGCATATCTCTCACCTGTGCACTTAGACCTCCCATACCACAGCTCTTACCTGTGCTCCCTAACTCCCATCCCCATCCACAGCTCTCACTTGTGCATCCAACCCCTCTCTTCCCTGTCCAAAATTCTCACCAGTGCACCCAACCCCCATCCCCCACTTACCCCCATTCATACCTCTCATCACATGTGCCCTCAAATCCACCCTCCTTTCCCCCTGCTTTCACAGCACTCAACTGTGTACATAACTGCCACAGGCACCACAGCCACATCTCTTACCTGTATCCTTGCAGCGGTTTCAACCAGCACAATTCTATTAGGTGGGTGGGGACTTTTTTTCAATACAGTGCAGTGCGCACAGCACACTTATTGGATGGTGTCTCCATCTCTGAATATGTATGGGGGGGGGTCAGTTAGGTGTCTGATTTGTCCACCGCAATGTCGCAGTCCCGCTAAAAATCACTGATCGCTGCCATTACTAGTAAGAAAAAAACATCCAAAAAACTGGCCCTCTTCCACAAGCCAGGTCACAGTTCGATGACATGTATGCTAGCAAAAATCCCTTACAACACACAATTTCCACTATTTATTCATTACTCTGGTCTAATACCCCCGGTAATGCTGGAAGATTCTGTGCGGTGTGGAGTAGAGACCTAAAATTGAGCATATCAGAAGAACAATGGACTCAGATCTACGAACACATACATAAGGGCTCCATTGATGTCTCTATCCAAGAGAATAATTTTAAACTTCTCACCCGCTGGTACCGTACACCTACAACACTTCATCACTTTAACCCCAATACATCCAATCTTTGTTGGAGATGCAAACAAAGCACAGGCAGCCTTTTTCATATCTGGTGGGAATGCACAGGAATTGTTCCCTTTTGGGAAAAAATACACTCGCAAATTAATCTTATAACCTCACAAACTCAACAACTAAAACCCAAACAATTCCTGCTTCACCTACGACAACCTAGCTCTGCTTCATACCGCAAATCACTCACCTTAAGTATGATCAATGCAGCCAAACTTTATATACCGAGATTCTGGGGAACCTCCAATATACCCTCCTTACAGGACTGGTACAAACAAATTGAAAAAATTGCGGTTATGGAAGAGCTAATTGCCATATCCAACGACACTCCGGCTAAACATGCTAAAACCTGGGCAGAGTGGTATAGGTTTAAATTCTCAAATGACTATCTGGTATCCCTAAACAATACTACATAATCCTATTTATAAACATATGCTACTCCCACCTTCAGAGTATTTTTTTCCGACAACAGCAATCGCTGTCATATAATTTAGTCCAGCCCCATCAGAAAATAATTTGCTTACACTTTCCTTAGCCTTTCCTCTGTTTATTTTTTTATTTTTTTTATTTATTATTTTTTTTTCTCTTCTTCTTCCTCCCTCCCTTTCCTTTCCTTATTTCCTTATATATTCATGAAAGAGATTACTTGTGCGGGCCACAGGTAACTCTCAGACTCGCACAAAAAAAAAAAAAAATGAGACATGCTAACAGGTATGAACCCATCAACTGGTCTCCTATGTTTTTGTCTTCCTTCTTACACTACGGTTTCTCTGATAATGCAAGTTTGTATAATATATACTGTATATCCAGTTGTTATGATACTTGCTGTATTAGATGGCTGTATTAGGTCTATTCGACTGACCAATCTACGCTAACATTTCATTCAATATGATGTCTCTATCCTGATAAGTTTTTTTTAAATTTTGCAATGTATAGTCTCTTTGGCTATACCTTTATTGTATATCTACCCTATACTCAATAAAAATGTTGGATAAAAAAAAAAAAAAAAAAAAAAAGGAAAGAAAAATGCCATAAAAATATCCCATAGTTTGTGGACATCATAACGTTTGCGTAAACCAATCAATATACGCTTATATATATTTTTTTTTTACCAAAAATATGTTGCAGAATACATATTGGCCTAAATTGATGAACAAATTTGATTGTTTTACATTTTTTTATTGGATGTGTTTTATAGCAGAAAGTAAAAATTATTGTTTTTTTTTTTTTCAAAATTGTCAGTATTTTTTGTTTGTAGAGCAAAAAATAAAAACCGCACAGGTGATCAAATACCACCAAAAGAAAGCTCTATTTGTGGGAAAAAAGGAACATAAATTTTATTTGGGTACAACGTCGCAGGACTGCACAATTGTTAGTTAAATTAACGCAGTACTGTATCGCAAAAAATATCCTTGTCATTAACCACTTAAGGACCGGAAGGATTTCCAGCTTTAGGACCGGAGCCCTTTTTGCGATTCGGCACTGCGTCGCTTTAACTGACAATTGCGCGGTCGTGCGACGTTGTACCCAAACGAAATTTGCGTCCTTTTTTTCCCACAAATAGAGCTTTCTTTTGGTGGTATTTGATCCCCTCTGCGTCATTTCTGATCGCCGCTATAAACAAAAGAAGAGCGACAATTTTGCAAAAAAAACCAAATTTCTTACTTTTTGCTAAAATACAAATCCAAAAAAAATATATAAAAAAACATTTTTTTTCACCGTTTTTGGCCTATTTATATTCTTCCTCATATTTGCGATAAAAAAAATCGCAATTGGCATTTATTGATTGGTTTGCGCAAACGTGGTCGCGTTTACGGATGATGAGAATTCATTTTTGGGGTTTTTATTTATTTTTTATTTTTTACTAATAATGGCGGCGATCTGCGATTTTTAGCGGTACTGCGATATTTCAGCGGACATGTCGCACCATTTTGACACTTTTTTGGGACCATTGGCATTTATACAGCGATCAGTGCTATAAAAATGCACTGATTACTGTGTAAATGCCATTGGCAGTGAAGGGGTTAACCTGCAGGGGGCGCTCTAAGGGTTAACTATGTTCCCTGGGCGTGTTCTAACTGTATGGGGGGTGCCCTAACAGGGGAAGGGAAGTGGTCACAGCCTTCATGTACAGGAAGGCTGTGATCACTCCCTTCCCCCTCTCACAGAGCGGAGGTCCGTGTTTACATACACGGACCTCCGCTCATTCGCTCCAGGGGGGCCATTGCGGGTGGCTGGCGGGAATCGAAGCCGCCGCACCCGCTCCCCGGCCCTCCCCGGACACAGTGAGCGCGCGGGCACGCCTCCGGCGGCGCGCGCGCGCTCACTAGGCTCGATCACGCGGCCGCCGTCGTATGACGGCGATCCGCGTTACAGAGCCATCTTGCCGCCGTCAATTGCCGATTGACGGTCTGCAAGTGGTTAAGGAGGTAAAACCTTCCGGGGATGAAGTGGTTAAGGAAGCAGTGGCCGGCTTCCCAGCCTGCTCCTTCACTCCAGCTAGTCTTCACACATAATTAATATCAGTCGATCCTTTTTTGGTTCAAATTCGAATCCTTCTGAAAATTTGGAATTCGTTAGAAAATGATTAAACGAAACTAAATTAAATTAAACAAAACACATTCCAAAACAAAATTAGTAACATAACAAATCTATCTGAAATGAAACCATTTTTTCCATTCTGACATATCTAGTATATCAGAGGGGCCTAAAGCAAAAAAAAAAAAATAATAATAATAAAAATAGTGTGGGGTCCCCCCAAATTCTTTACCAAATTCTGGTAGAGATTTAAAGGAGAAGCCCTGCACAAAAATAAAAAAAGCTTGGGATTCCCCCAAAAGATCATTAGACCCTTATCCAAGCATGCAGCCTCACAAGTCGGGGGGAGGGGGGAGCAAACCATAGAAAGTATCCAACATTGAGATGGTACTTTGTCAGGGGGGACCCACCATTATGATGTGGAATAGAACCCTCAAATGCTGCCATCCCCCCATGTGAGTGTGTGAGGGGTACATAATACACTGTATGTACATTATATATATGGTTCGGAAGACATGCCCAGACAAGTAAAATTCAAGCGAAAGGAGAGTTCATCCCTATTCTTGACTGCTTTTATCTGTATATGCTATTTATGTACGCCATTCAAGTGTACAAGTAGGCAGCTTGGAAAATCTTCAGGTTTTATGTAGTGCATGGAAGCATTTTATAGTGCATTATCTAGAGTCTGGACTGTACATTTAAAGCTGAGCTTGAGGCAAACAACTATATACATAAACAGAAGCACATAAGGAATCTGTTTTACCTACTAAAGTATTTTTATCTATTCAGTCCTGATATTTACACAGGTTTGCCACAGCATAGTCCTGTCTGGCTGGGCAGGAGACTTGATTTTTCTTCTCTGCTGCAGGTAAAGAGGAACTTCACCCCCCCTTTATTTATTATTTTTTTTTTAATTCCCCATTTTGTTAATGGATGGATAATGGATGCAATGGATGATAATGGATGCAATTCACATACATACTTGTCCAGCAGATTCAGTCATATCCCAATACAAACTGTTTCTCAACTCCCATTGCCAAGTCGCATACAACCATCTTCTTCCATGACATCATTGGGAGGCAGCTGTCTCTTTTCCGGCTTCAGATAGCCACCCTTGATGATGCACTGCAAGGCCTGTCCCCTCCTCCTTCCATGAAATGATGGTGATGCCTCCTGGGTAGAGTTGAGCGAACCCGGACTGTAAAGTTCGGGTCCATACCGAACTTTGGGGTGTCCGGGACCCGGACCCGGACTTTTCAAAAAAAGTCCGGGTTCGGGTCCGGGGTTCTGGTAATTTTAATGAAAAATCTTAAAAATGCTGTAAAAAAAGTCCAGGAAGGTCCTAGAGGTCTGCAAAAGGAAGGAAAATGGGGGTAAGGGTGGGACAAGTGCCCTACAAAGAAATGGGGACAGGGAAATAACTTTAAATATTTAAAAAAAAATAAAAACATAAAAAATGCAAAAATGGAGATCATCTTCAAAATGGGTCTGAAAAGTATTAATTAACATTAGAGGCCATAGAACTGTTCTAAAATCATCTTCAAACTGTGTCAAAAAAGTAT
>BLSH010249331.1:192606-205249 GCA_018402905.1 Glandirana rugosa
AGCGGTTCCGTTTTTACTGTAAAACACGAGAATACGGATTACTCTACGTATGGAGTGTTTAGGGTCCTCATCTCTACTCGCTTGAAGATCTTCAGGCCCAAGACGACCAAGCCGGCTTGAAGTCCTGTTTCAGGCCCAAGCCCAGGCCTGTCTTGGGCTTGAAACAGGGCCTGGGGCTTGGGGTAACCTTAGTTACCCCTGTGCCTGAAAATCCGTGTTTTTTCCGACATTTTATCAGGACCTTCCAGGATCTCTCCCCATTTCTTTGTAGGTCACTTGTCCCACCCTTACCCACATTTCCTTCCTTTTCCAGACCTCTAGGACCTTCCAGGACTATTTTACAGCCTTTTTTGTGCCTAAAAGTCCGTGTCCCCATTGATTCCAATGGGGTTCGGGGTCCGGGACAAAGTTCGGGTTCTGTCCGGGACAAAGTTCGGGTTCTGTCCGGACCCGAACCCGGACTTTGTCCTGAAGTTCGGCCGAACCAGCAGAACCCGGACTTCTAGAAGTTCGCTCATCTCTACTCCTGGGATTTGTGAGGTATGCATCTCATTAGGCATAAGAGCACAAAATGTCATTTTTGCCTTGGCGAGAATGTAGGACCAGGGCAGGCTGGAATGTGAATCATAAAAAAGGTAACAAGCAAAAAAAACCAAAAACCTAGGAATTCCAATATTTTGTGTGTGTGTGTTGGGGGGGGGGGGTTGAAAGAAGATAGTTACTTCTGAAGATGAATGTCTGCTTTAAATAACACTTGCTTCAACACAAATCCTGTTTAGACCTTGCTTTTGCTTGGTGCTTCGGTGGGGCTTCGATGAGGCTTTGGTGGAGCTTTGATGAGGCTTTGGTGGAGCTTCGATGAGGCTTTGGTGAGGCTCTATGGGGCTTCGATGAGGCTTTGGTGGGGCTTCAGTGGGACTTCAAGCAAACTTTGCCATAGACTTCTATGGAGGCTTTGAAGACGGTTTGAAGCACAACTAAAGCAACATGGGGTATAATTTTTGAAGCAAAGCCGAAGCAAAGCAAAGCAAAAGCAAGGTGTAAACAGGACTGTAAGCTAACCATTTTATTTAGTGACAGGAGCTTTGCCTAGCACTCTCAAAGGGTGTCCAAAGCCTTGTTTTGAAGCAAGTGTAAACAAACCCTTAGGGTTCGTTTACACTTGCTTTGGCTTCAACGAACATTAAAGCCCCTACTGCTTCAACAAGCTTTTTATGGTGTGTTTTTGAGGCTTAATTGGTGCTTTGATGAGGCTCTTTTGAAGCTTTGTTGAAGCTTGGCCGATGCCCTGTGTGTTTGTTGATATCTCACACCTGCAATTCCTCCAAAATGAAGCAAAGCTAAAGCTGAATTAAAGCCTCTTAAAAGCCGCAGGTGCTTTAAGCGAGCTTCAAACAAGCTTTGTCATAGACGTCTATGGAGGCGTTGGAGAGGCTTTGAAGTATGGCTAAAGCTACATGGGGTATCATTTTTGACTCAAAGCTGAAACGAAGCAAAGCCAGCGCAAGGTGTAAACAGGACTGTAAGCTAACCATTTTATTTAGTGACAGGAGCTTTGACTGACGTTAAGAGAGCTTTAACAAAGCGTGTCTGAAGCCCTGTTTTGAATAAAGTGTACACGAGCCCTAAATGTATGTTGAAGCCGAAGCAAGTGTAAATGAGCCCTAAGGGCTAGTTTACATTTGCTTCAAAACATGGCTTTGGACACACTTGCCAGTCAAAACTCTTGTCACTAAATAAAATGGCTAGCTTACAGTCCTGTTTACACCTTGCTTTTGCTTGGTGCTTCGATGGGCTTTGATGAGGCTTCGGTGGGGCTTCCGTGAGGCTTCAATAAAGCTTTGGTGGAGCTTTAATGAGCCTTTGGTGGGGCTTCAATGAGGCTTTGGTGAGGCTTCGTGGGGCTTCGATGAGGCTTCGGTGGGGCTTCAAGCAAGCTTTGCCATAGACTTCTATGGAGGCTTTGAAGACGGTTTGAAGCACAACTAAAGCGACATGAGGTATACTTTTTGAGGCGAAGCCGAAGCAAAGTAAAGCAAAACCAAGGTGTAAACAGGACTGTAAGCAACATTTTATTTAGTGACACAAGCTTTGACTAGCGTTCAGAGAGCTTTAACAAAGCATGCCCGAAGCCTTGCTTTGAAGCAAATGTAAACTAGCCCTTAATGTGTGTTGAAGCCAAACCAAATGTAAATGAGCCCTTACGGCTCTAGTCCCTCCTCCGGCCTATGACTGGACAGTGAGGGAAGAAGCAGCCAACTGATAAGATCATCTTTCTGTTACTCTGCTCTCTTCACCTATCAGCATGTCACTTGTTAGCCCATGAGTATTGCAGCACAATACATGAACAACGCGGGTTGTTTCTCCATCTCCCAGTCTGAACGCTACTGTACACGGACTACACGGATTGCATTAAAAAAAATACATTAAATATTATATCAATGAGCACAGAGATGTATTATGTTCTGTCTTTTATTTCTGCCTAGAAATGATCATTAAAGCCTATGTTGAACAAGAGGAAGGCATGCACACCCAGTAGAAATGGTAAAAGATACTAAAAAGTTGAAACATTATTATGCAGTGCTTTTATATTTCTGGCAGGAAGCACATAAACTTCACACGTACCTAAATATATGGATGTTACATTTAACTGCCATAAAATTGTAATCCAAAAATCTACAAATCAAAACCAACAGCTTTGTTCTACATGCAATATTGTCTCCATTTAATAAAGACTATAAAAAGTCTGGACAGCTTCCTTATAAGCTTTGTAAATCCTCTGGGCCTTAGGTGGAAGCGATAAATATTAGGAAAAGAGTAAATACTTCAGAGTTTAGTCCCTGTGTCAGCTCGTTAAATTCACACATTTACTCCAAAAAATATACATTTGCAGAGAGAATGGAAGGAAGCTGCATAACCATTTTTTCCTTTGTTGACAACAGTAAAGTGAAGTGATGATAAATGAGCCTAACTTAATAAAGGATGTAGCGTTTAACAAAAGGAACTGTAGGCCGTCTGTTCTAAATAATATCTGTGTCAGCTTGGTATAGGCACATAACTATATTATCATGTCTATCAATGTGGAATTCAAAGGAATGTGGAAACTGAAAAGTTGGTGTAGTAATGTCCTGGAATTACTACAAGCAAAAGAATTTACAAGACATACACATACTGGGGAAAAGCGGTGCACGGCTCCTACACAATGATAGGATTTATCAGTGCTGATGGGTTCTGCATAAAGGAGGAATCTTTTAAACACGCAAATATGTGACTATACATTAATCACGGATGGAAAAGGTATGTTTCCAGTTAAATCGCATTTAAAATTTGTTACACTTTATTATTGGGTTCAAAATGCATACAGTATCTCATAAAAGTAAGTACACCCCTCACATCTTTGTAAATATTTTATTATATCTTTTCATGTGACAACACTGAAGAAATTACACTTTGCTACAGTGTAAAATAGTGAGTGTAGAGCTTGTATAACAGTGTACATTTGCTGTCCCCTCAAAATAACTCAACACACAGCCATTAATGGCTAAACTGCTGGCAACAAAAGTGAGTACACCCTTAAGTTAAAATGTCCACATTGGGCCCAATTAGCCATTTTCCCTCCCCGATGTCATGTGACTCGTTAGTGTTACAAGTTCTCAGATGTGAATGGGGAGCAGGTGTGTTAAATTTGGTGTTATCGCTCTCACTCTCTCATACTGGTCACTGGATTTTCAACATGGCACCTCATGGCAAAGAACTCTCTGAGGGTCTGAAAAAAAAAGTGTTGCTCTACATAAAGATGGCCTAAGCTATAAGAAGATTGCCGAGACCCTAAAACTGAGCTGTAGCACGGTGGCCAAGACCATACAGTGGTTTAGCAGGACAGGTTCCACTCAGAACAGGCCTCGCCATGGTTGGCCAAAGAAGTTGAGTGCACGTGCTTAGCATCATATCCAGAGTTTGTCTTTGGGAAATAGACGTATGAGTGCTGCCAGCATTGCTGCAGAGGTTGAAGGGGTGGGGGATCAGCCTGTCAGTGATCACTGCATCAAATTGATCTGCATGGCTTTCATCCCAGAAGGAAGACTCTTTAAAAGGCTTTACTAAGGATTACTGGAACCATGTCCTGTGGTCTGATGAGACCAAGATAAACTTGTTTGGTTTAGATGGTGTCAAGCGCGTGTGGCAGCAACCAGGGGAGGCGTACAAAGACAAGTGTGTATTGCCTACAGTCATGCAATGCATAGTAGCCCATTATGCTTCTACATTATAGGGGTATATTGAGGAAGTAAACCCAAATTGGGTTTACTTTCTCTTTAATGTCTGTGTGTTGAGTTATTTTGAGGGGATGGCAAATTTACACTGTTATACAAGCTGTACACTCACTACTTTACATTGTAGCAAAGTGTCATTTCTTCAGTGTTGTCACATGGAAAGAGATATAACACAATATTTACAAAAATGTGGGGGGTGTACTCACTTTTGTTAGATACTGTATATATGAACACTTTTGGATCTGATGAAGACTTGTTTGATGTAAGCACAATATAAACGCATGTTATTTATTGATGGTATCAGACATATTACACCATATATAGTATTTTTTCTTTCGAGATTTCTCACAGATGGGAGGGAAACATCACAAAGAAGCTTTATCAGAGGGGACATAACTAGAGTTGCTTGACCCATTTTGGAATTGGGAATGTTATAAATCATTTGGAAGGACACTTTTTGGACTGGGACTTTAAGAGTACATTTTGTTTATTTTTAGCGAGTGCTGTTTTTGCTTATGTGTTTTTCCCCATTTGAATTGTGGGGTTTTCTCAGCTGCCACTATAGCCTTGAGGTAGATAATACAAAATTTCCTGGTGCACTGATTTTTTACCTATAAAGGAAACTAAATTCATCTGCATACTACTATAAAATGCTCGAAGATCATCTGTAAAGTTATAACCTTGTCTTAACAGAATAGCTAAATTATCTGCTGTCGACTAAGAACTACTTTGTTTTGTTTGTCCAACTTTATAGATTAAACATAGTGGATATACATTGTACTGCGCTCCTCAATGTCAATGACAAAAGCAATATTGTTATTGTACAAGTGGCCTTCGGAGCTCACCATATAGTATACAAGTATGGAATGTAACACTTTGTTCTAAATGTTTTTTTCTGCATTCATTTATATGTAAACAATATACATATTTAACATTTTTTGGTGCTTTAAAAAACTAACCAAACCCTTCTTAAATGTAAAATTAGTAAAATCTCTCCCATTTATAACTGCTGTCTACAGGGACATATCCTCCACTTGGTAATAAATAGTATCGCAATAACATTTCAAAAAGCACATTTGGACAATGTTAGACCATTACAGCTTTAATACCCAATCATGGTTAGATTCTTTTGAAGTTGCTAATGTGACCATGTATTAAATGTAGATAGGTGGATAGGTAGCTGTGTCACTTAAAAATCTCCATAGGTGAGGCTTTAAAAAAATGCTACAAGTTACCAGTTTAGAGTTACAGAGGAGGTCTTGTGCTAGAATTATTGCTCTCGCTCTAATAATCACGGCGATACCTCACATGTGTGGTTATAACACTGTTTACATTTGCGCACACGACTTACATATGCGTCTGCTTCTACACGCAAGCGCAGAGGGATGGGGCACTTTATTTTTTTTTTTTCTTATTTTATTTTTTTTTTTACCTGTCCTTTACATTTTTTTGATCACTTTTATTGCTGTCACAAGGAATGTAAACATCACTTGTGACAGTACTAGGCAGTGACAGGTACCCCAAATCCCTCCTTTGCACTTAAAAGCATTCAAAACGACAAGTTTGACTGTTTTGAATACTGACCTATTTGTAAATTTGGTGCCTTTAAGGCTCCAGTAAACAGGAAGTGATGTCATGACATCGCTTCTGAGTCACTACATCCGAGACCCGATCAAAGCCGATTCCGGCTTTGTCCGGGTCACCGGCCAGCCGGCGGATATGCCAGCTGGCCACTCAGGCCTCCCGGTGGGACGGGAGAACCCGAGTGAGCAGCAGAAGTTGGTGGGGAGGGAATTTAAAGGTAAGATATCATAACATAAATGCAGGGACGTGCAGTCAGGGGAGGCAGGTAAGGCAGAGCCATAAACATAAAAAAAACCAAAAAGGATCGACTTTGAGGGTCATAACTCGGTGACCTGGGGTAACAGAGACCCCAAATCTGGTAGGTAACTGAAGTCCTACCCCACAATTGGTAAAAATTTGGGGCTCCTATTATCTATGGTTCCGGAGATACGGGGCTCCTTGAGCAGCCTGTCAGAAGCTACATACAGAGCAGCCAGTTTAAATACAAGCTGGCACACTGTGTTTGTAGCAGACTGAGAAGATGAGCTCACAGTGCCTCTCCTCACTTTTTGTTAGAGGCACTGAGCTCAATGGTCAGCTTGGAGCCTTGGACCAATGGTAAAGCATGATTGGCCCAAGCTGTCCAATAAAAATGCTGCAGTGGAGGCATGCCTCACTGCAGTGTCATAGAAGGGGCATGTGTCTAAAAGACAACTAATCCCTTCCAGCCCAGCCCTCTTAACAAGGAAAAACATGGGATTATGTCAAGGATATGGAATTAGCGGACCTCCAGCTGTTGCAAAACTACAAGTCCCATCATGATTCTGCCCCTGGGTATCAGGCTTGTGGCTGTCAGAGTCTTGCTATGCCTCATGGGACTTGTAGTTCTGCAACATCTGGAGGTCCGCTAATTGCATATCCCTGGTTTATGTGTATAAGATTTACCCATAATCCCATGTTTTTCTCACACAGGTAAGAGGGAGAATGAGAATCTGCTGCTGCTGCTGAAAAGGTACAAGCTAAATCATATATTATGCTACATGCTCTAAGATAATCATTTATTATTTAGCTATTTACTGTGAAATTACTGGTTTGAAATGATAACTTCAAACCTTAGTAATTTGTCCATTAACCCACTTTCTTGAGAACAGTTTTTTAAAATATAGTAAATTACCTTAAAACAATATATAATAATTATTTGTATATTACTTACTTATGGTAATTAACCCCTTGCCACCCAGGCCAATTCTGACAGTTCTCTCCTACATGTAAAAATCATCATTTTTTTTTGCTAGAAAATTACTCAGAACCCCCAAAAATTATATATATTGTTTTAGCAGACACCCTAGGGAATAAAATGGCGGTCGTTGTAACATTTTATGTTACACAGTATTTGCACACCAGTTTTTCAAATGTGTTTTTTTTGGAAATAAACTGTTTCATAAATTAAAAAAAAAAGCAGTAACGTTAGCCCGATTTTTGTATGATGTGAAAGATGATGTTACGCTGAGTAAATGGATACCTAACATGTCACGCTTTAAAATTGCGCACACTTGTGGAATGGCGCCAAACTTCAGTACTTAAGAATTCCCATAGACAATGCTTTAAAACATTTTAGAGGTTACCTGTTTAGAGTTACAGAGCAGGTCTAGTGCTATAATTACTTCTCTTGCTCTAACGTTTGCGGCATGTATCTGGCTCTGATACTAGCCAGTGTCTCACTAGCCATTGACCTCACTGCACGTCCCTGCATAAATGTGGATGTTATCAATATCTTTAACTTACTTTTGTTATTAGTATCAATTTTGTTGAGGGAAAAAACAAACTATCCCTTCTGGATGATGAATGTACAGTATATTGTAGGGATTTTACCAAACTTTGTAACAGATTTCTATTTCATGTTACTCTGAAGAAATAGCTGTTTGTTTCACCATGTCCTTTGAAGACTGATTCTGACTGGGAAGGTCTGTCTCATATAATCAGATGGTGCACTGTCAGTTTTCTGATGAGGAAAGTTGCAGAGACGGCATCCTTTTAGAGGTATTTAATCCTTGGGGAGGATCTCTCCAAAATTGAAATTCCTATTGCAGGGGATCCTAAAATGTGACTTTTGTAGATTTTTGCAGATTTCTGGGAAAATGAGTGAGCCAATCACACCAATAGGAAATTATGCTTTTGGGGGGCATTCTTTATACCAGGCATTTAAAGAACACCTTCAGATTGTCAAATTGCATTTAATTTAACTAGCATTACACTGGATATAAATTAACCATATAACTTACATATACGGCAGTCAAGGTGGCTGTCCTGCGCAGGATCATGTACCTAGTACGAGATCATGCACATCTTTGGCATGCATTCATGTCGCTGGCGACCCACTCCCGCTGTCATTATACACAGCGGGAGCTGAGCTGTGGGTACCATGGACTCGATGTCCACCTGCACCCGCCAATCATTAGGCAGAGTGCCAGAACGGCGCTCTGCCTATGTAAACAAGGCAGATTGCCATTCTGTCAGTGGGGAAGGCATTGATCCTGTGTTCCTGAAAACCAGGAACATGGATCAATGCCTTCCCCTTGTAAAAGCACCTCCCACACAGTAAACAAGCACATCCCTTTGATCTTCCCTGATGTTAACCCCTTCTCAGCCTCTGTAATTAGTACAGTACAGTACTGTATTAGCGTCACTGGTCTCCAAAAAGTGTCAAACGTGTTAGTTAGTGTCCTGAATGTCCGCCGCAATATCGCAGTCCTGCTATAAGTTGCTGATCGCCACCATTACTAGTAAAAAAACCATAAATATATCCCATAGTTTGTAGAGGCTATAACTTTTGCGCAAACCAATCAATATACGCTTATTGGGATTTTTTAACCAAAAACATGTAGCAGAATACATATTGGTCTAAATTTATGAAGAAATTAGATTTTTAAAACATCTTTTTATTGGATATGTTTTATAGAAGAAAGTAAACAATTTAGTTTTTTTTTCAAAATTGTCAGTCTCAAATGTCACCAAAAGAAAGCTCTATTTGTGGGGAAAAAGAATATAAATTTTATTTGGGTACATCGTCGCACAACCACTCAATTTTCACGTAAAGTAACGCAGTGCCATATTGCAAAAAAAATGGCCTGGTCATGAAGGGGGGATAAATCTTCCGGAGGTCAAGTAGTTAAAATGGAAGGGAAATATTTAATAGCATTCCGTTACAACAATTATTGGTTTGCGAAACTGTATATGCTATAATATTTCTTTTTTATTTGCTGTATTTTTTCCACAAAAGTGGAGTTACCTTTTATGTTTTTCTCAAACTAGAAATATGGCGTTTTTTTAAGCTGTGCTTTTCCTAGTGAAAGTAAATGCAGGCCTCTTTTAAAGAAAAGATAAACATAGGAGGGAAACACTTACATAATCCTATGTGATAACGTCAGCACAGCCACTCACAGTCCCTACCGCTGACTGACAGATTGCAACAGCTGAATTTTAGTCACAACTCAAACACTTGACCTGCTCTGTGCAGGGGGAACATTACTTATGCCTGGTGTTAAGTCCAAAGATGTAAAACAATTGAGCAGTAATGAGGACATCGGTTTCCCGCTCAGTGTGTAAGTGCACTGGAAATAGAACCGCCATCAGGGAGCAAACATTGCAACTTAACTCTTAATATGAACAAGAAGTGGAATATGCACATTCATTCCTGAAGGCACCAAGTAATAGGTTGGCAGATTCTTCACACATGCCTGTAATTGATTAACTGATGATGGAAGGCAGTTCATTTCTACTGATGAAAGAGTGAAAAGTTAAATCAGAACCCCACTGGTTGCCCTGACCCCCTCTGACACCCTGGGTTCAGTCCTTTTCCCTCTTAATAACAATAGCAATTGAATAAGTACACCAAAGTCAATTTAACTAATGCGCTTGTTTACTTTAATAAGATGGAAAACAATTGAAGGTTCAACACAAGTTGACCCTTGGTAGACTTCGGGTCTAGTATGGATTCGGAGGGGATCCCCCACGCCAAAATTTAAATTAAAAAATAAAAAAAAATAAAAAAATGGCGTGGGGTGCCCTCCAGAATCCATACCAGACCCTTATCGGAGCATGCAGCCTGGGGGTCAGGAAAAGGGGAACCGTACCAAGCCACATGCCCTCAACAATGAGAGCCTCCAAAGCACCTTGTCCCCATGTTATTGAGGACAAGGGCCTCTTTCCGACCACCCTGGCCGGTGGTTGTCGGGGCCTGTGGGCGGGGGCTTATCAGAATCTGGAAGCCCCCTTTAACAAGGAGGCCCCCAGATCCCGCCCCTCTATGTGAATGAGTATGGGGTACACCGTACCCCTACCCATTTACTAAAAAATAGTAGTGTAATGTGACAAAAGACAGTAGGCAGTTTTTGACAAGTCCTTTTTTAAAAATATTTTCTTCTTCCCTGCTTCTTCCTCTTTTTTCCTCTGGTCTTCTTCCAATCCTCCTCCATCTTCTCCTTCCCCTCTTCATCCACTGGTCTTCTCCTTCTTCCTCCGGCTTCTTCTTACCCCGCTTCTTCTTTGTCCTCTGGACTTCTTCTTCTTCCTCTGCCACCGCTCCCGCCACCCACCCACTGAAGATTAAAAAACAAACCTCCTCCGATGATGCAATGGGGCGGATGACGTCATTCAGAGGCCCCGCCCCTTGTGACTTCACCGTCGATGATTGGTCCGTGATGTCACAAGGGAGTGGGGTCTCAGGATGATGTCATCCGGTGGCCATGCCCCATAGTTATATATGGCATGTACGCCATGGAATCGGACAGATCGGTGAGCCGCAGCATCAGAGTAGGAGGAAGAAGAAGACCAGAAGAAGGAGAAGGAGCAGAAGAATCCAGAGGAAGACTGAGGGAAGAAGGAGAAGACCAGAGGAAGAAGCAGGGAAGGAGAAGATGGAGGAAGACCGGAGAAAGAAGCAGGGTAAGACAGCGGCTCAGAGCTACAGAGCTACTGTCAAAAACTGCCTATTGTTTTTTTGTCACACTACATGACTTTTATTGGTGAATGGGTAGGGGTATGATTTACCCCATACTCATTCACATGGGGGGGGCTGGGATCTGAGTGCCCCCTTGTTAAAGGGGGCTTCCAGATTCCAAAAAGCCCCCCCACCCGCAGACCCAAACAACCATCAGCCAGGGCTGTCAGGAAGAGGCCCTTGTCCCCATCAACATGGGGGGACCCCAAAGCACCCTCCTCATGTTGAGGGCATGTGGCCTGGTATGATTTAGGAGGGGGGCACTCACTTGTCCCCTCTCTTTCCTGACCTGCCGGCTGCATGCTTGGATAAGGGTCTGGTATGGATTTTAGGGGGGCACATGCCTTTTTTTGTGTGGGGGTCTCGTCCAAATCCATACTAGATCCAAAGAGCCTGGTATGGACCTGGGGGGGACCCCATGCCATTTTTTTTTTCCAAATCAATTTTTATTGAAAAAAATTCTTGATACAATAAACATGGATAACAAGTTAAATAGACACGGAAGAACAATGAGAGAGTATGACCATGAGTATTCAACAAGAAACAATGAAGATAACGAAACATTTCTTACAGGGTTTGTTGTTGTTGTTGTTGTTCTCACTGGTATCTTTGTTGATCCACCGATACTCGTGTATGCACATTTTTAGCTTATAGGGACGGGATTGCGTCTGTATACATGTTGTGGGGATGCAAATGTCGCCTCGGGTATCGATTACGAGGGCCTTCCCTGTCCCCCCGGGCACCCCATTTGGGAGCACATTTGTGCCCGAGGATGCAGGGTGATCCAACGCCTAAGCATTCTTCTGAGGAGGATCACCGTTTGGTACAGGTACAGCAGATCCTAAGTGAGGTATCCAGGGTCCATGCGTCCATGGATTTTACGGAGAAGAGGAGAACAACAACAACTGCTCACATAGTTAGAGGTAAAGGTGTTGATAAGTAGGTTGAGGCGTAGTTCTGTAGTAATTGAGTATTAAGGGGTAAGGGTAAGTATGGGAGTGAGATGGGTGGTGTATGGGTGATGTAAAATTAGAGGTGGTTAGTGGGGGGGGGAGCAGGGGTTCGGAGCAGGGATGTCCATGTTGCTAGTTAATTATCCATTTTGGGCCATATTTCCCATTTTTTATGAAAGGTAGGTCCTGATACATTTTTGTATGCTATAATGCGTTCACAGATGTAGTTGTGATGTACTAAGGTTGTCACTTCTGACAGATTTGGTGCCGCCTTTGTTTTCCATTTCCTGAGGATAGTTTGCTGTGCTGCTAATAGTATGTGGGTAACTACAACTCTTTGTGATGCAGGGTAATTATCAATTCCAATGTTGAGAAGTGCCAGAGATGGGTAGGGTTGTTTGAGGATTCCTGTTAGTGTGGCTATGTGTTTAAATACCTGGGACCAAAAACTCTTGAGGCTTGGGCAGCTCCAGTGTATGTGGGTGAGGTTACCTATTTGGCCGCAACCTCTCCAGCATAGGGGTGAGGTTGAATTAGAAAATGTGGCTATTCTATGTGGTGTGTAATACCATCTATGGTTGATTTTTATAGTCATTTCCCAGTGAGTGGTGCATTTAGAGGCCATGTAAATAGAGTGAAGTGCTGATTGCCATTGATCTGCGGTAAAGCATGCCTTCAAATCCAACTCCCACTTACTTAGAGTTCCAGAAGTGTGAATTGTTTTTTTGTTGTGTAGTGTATTGTAAAAGAGTGATGTTCCTTTTTTCCCTGGTTGTGTTGATGTTGGGAATTCACAAATATGTTTTGGTAGACATATCTTAGGGGGGGGGGGGTGTTTGGTGAGGAAGGATATAATC
>BLSH010249331.1:219115-239380 GCA_018402905.1 Glandirana rugosa
TAACTGGAAAATATGTGTATGTGTGTGTGTTTAATGTTCGTTTATTTAGTGTCCACTCCTACCAATGGAAATTATCGGTAAACACAGTTGTACACACGTACAATAGTCCGGTTTTAGTGGTCCCATACATTTGAAAACTATTCCCGGTAAACCCATCAAAGACCACAGTAACACTAAATTTTTCGCATTTGTGTCAACTAACTATTATTTACCGAAGTCGGTTTGTGATTGGTACTCACTTTCTTTCCAGTAAAATAGCAGAACCCCGGACCGAACCCGAACGATTTTTGAAATGTCCGGATCCGGGTCCGTGCCACGGACACCCGAAAGTTCGGTACGGACCCGAACGTTACAGTCCGCTCAACACTATTTACAAACCCTGGCAGAATTTATGATTTCTGGGCCATTTTTCAGAGAATATGAATGATAACACAAAACCTTTCTTTCACTCATGGTTAGTGTTTGGCTGAAGCCATTTATTATCAATCAACTGTGTTTACGCTTTTTAAATCACAATGACACCAGAAACTACCCAAATGGCCCTTATCAAAAGTTTACATACCCTGGTGATTTTGGCCTGATAACATGCACACATGTTGACACAAATGGCTATTAAAGGTAACCATCCTCACCTGTGATTTATTTGCTTGTAATTTGTGTGTGTGTATGTGTATAAAAGGTCAATGAGTTTCTGGACTCCTGACAGACCCTTGCACCTTTCATCCAGTGCTGCACTGACGTTTCTGGATTGTGAGTCATGGGGAAAGCAAAAGAATTGACAAAGGATCTGTGGGAAAAGGTAGTTTAACTGTATAAAACAGGAAAGGGATATAAAAAGATATCCAAGGATATCCAAGGAATTGAGAATGCCAAGTGTTCAAGCTCTAATCAATAAGTGGAAAATGAGGGGTTCTGTTGAAACCAAACCACGTTCAAGTAGACCAACTAAAATGTCAGCCACAACTGCCAGTAAAATTGTTCGGGATGCAAAGAAAAACACACAAATAACTTCAGGTGAAATACAGGACTCTCTGAACACATGTGATGTGGCTGTTTCAAGATTCACAATAAGTAGGCACTTGAAGAAAGATGGGCTGCATGGTCAAGTCGCCAGAAGAAAGCCATTACTACACAAATGCCACAAAGTATCCCGCTTACCATACGCCAAACAGCACAGAGACAAGCCTCAAACCTTCTGGCACAAAGTAATTTGGAGTGATAAGACCAAAATTTAACTTATCCAATGTAACTTATGATGTATCCAGGAGACCACGCGTCCATGTCAGAAATTAGTTTTCTATAGGTCAGGGGATGGTTAGCATTGTGTAACTGACCCACATCAGCCGTCAGGTTGACCCCCAAGGTAGGGGAGATGATGCATGCTCCAACGCAATGGGAAATGTTGTTTTAGTCTACCGAGAATTGTCACTGGGGTCGAGATATTAAGTGCAATGGATTTTAAGAGGTTCACTTGTAGCCCTGAGGCTTTCCCAAATGTCTTCAATAGAGCCAAAAAGTTTGGAGTAGACAACCTAGTCTCGTGCCCTTTTTAATACGGAACAGTTCCGCATAGCGACCCTGCAGTCGCACACGTGCACTGAGATTAGAGTATAAGGCACTAAGGATCCCTAAGGAATGGGGTCCAAACCTCCACCTGGACAGAACCTTGAACAAATATGGCCATTTCATTGTATCAAGTGCCTTTTGTAAATCTATGGACAAAAGGAAACCCTCCTGAGGAGATACCCCATCCCAACCTGAATGCAGCAATGATATGATGTTGATGGCTCTACGTATCTGGTCAGCCCCTTGTCTCCCCAGGATGGACCCTACCTGATCCTTATGTCAATAAAAGTCGACAATCCGTTCTCTAAATTTTTGTTAGAATCTTGAGGTCATTATGAATTAATGATATTGGTCTACAGTTGCTAACCTCTGTAGAATCTTCTTTGCCTGGTTTAGGAATGACCGATATATAGGCTGAATTAGAATCATTGTCAACTGTGGATCCCTTCCAAAGAGCATGAAAGAGTCTCATCAATTACGGGGAGAGGGCTGGAGCAAAGGTCTTATAGTAGCAAAGGGAGAACCCATCGGGCCCTGGGGCAAAATCATTCTTGATGACTTCTAAGACTTCTGATTCCGTAATGGGCTCTTCAAGATCAGAGCGGTGCTCGGTGGATAATTTGGGAAGGGGGATCTCGTCAAGAAAATCACTTTCATGGAGGCCTTAACATCAGCTCTATATAATGCTGAATAGAATTTGTGAAAGGTGGCCATTATATTGTCTGGGTTCTGGGTAAGGGATCCCGTAAGAGAGCGAATTTTGAGGAAGGAGAGGGGTCGCAACTTAGGGGTCAACCTGTTAGCTAGTCGAGGACCTATTTTATCTCTCAGTAGATAATGCCTGACATTTGACCAGTGAAGTTATTTTTACACCTGGGTGGTGAGGGCCATATTAAGTGAGAGATGCGTAGCTTCTAATTGCACAAGAGAGTCTGTTGTAGGGTCCCGTTTATGTGTTTTGGATATCTTTAAATATTCCTTTTCAAGGGTAGCTATTTCATCTTTTTTTTGTCATTTTCGCTGAGAGGAAATCTAAATCAATTTGCCCCTAATGACAACCTTGTGAGTTGCCCAAAGCGTAGCAGGGGAAATTCCTTATGTGTCGTCCCTCTCAAAAAATTGTTTGAGTTCTTTAGTCAATAATGTAGTTTGTATCGGGTCACTTAGCAAGGCTTCATTAATGCGCCATCGATGGAGGCCATCGATGGAGTCTTGCTATGTACATTAAGACCATAGAATGGTCAGATAATGAAGAATCTCTAATCACCGACTTGGAAAAGCAAGGAATAGCATTACAGTAGTTGAGATGAAAATGTGATCTATCCTGGAGAAAGAGCAATGGGGGGCCGAGTAGTGCATGCAGTCTTTTGTGGAGGGATTTATTTCCCTCCATATGTCTACCAGACCTTGTGCATGGAGTAGCTTGGCTATACTAGTGCACCATTTCGGGGGACGGAGGAGCCGAGGGCGACCATTACCCGATTTGTCGAGGATCTGATCTAGCGCAATGTTAGAACCATGCCTGCAAAGAGAGTGTACCCATTATAGATGAAAAGAAATCCGCCTGCCCACGATTGGAGGCATAGTAGGATATAAAGGTGAAGTTGGAACCATCAATGGTACCTACCAAAAGAAGGTATCAACCCTCGGGATTGACTATCTCCTTTGATAGGGAAAAGGAGGTGCGTTTAGCAAAAAATATTCCTACACCCTTATTATTCTCTTCATTCGAGAGGTAAAACTGAGGGAATTTGTGGTGTATATAAGAGGGTTTATATTGTTTGGGACAGTGCTCTTGAAGTAAAAGTGCGTCTAGGTGTTGGGAATGATATAATTTAAACATTTTACAATGTTTCATTGGAGAATTTGGGCCCTACGCATTATGGGAGTCAATTTTAATGGGAAGCCTAAATGTACTATTCACCATCAGGGATCAGAGACATAGCTCAACAACCAGCAGAAACTTACCCACCAAGTAGAGGTGTGACAGATGAGTTTTGAGACTGGAAGGACTGGGCTACCTGGAACAGAGCTCCGATGCTGAAGGGTGGTCCTCGTGTTTGGAAATAAAGAGTGAAAGACTGAAATTGTGAAGATGTGAAAATGAGAGATAATAATGATAGATAAGAGGAAGGAAGAGAGGGAAACCGAGTAATATCAACCACTTAGATATCACCGGCTCCCCCGGGGTGGGAATGGACCAGTCAAATCCCACATGGGTAGAGAATCTTGACATGACCCGCCAAAATGGTGCGCCAAGATCTGCCCCCATATTAAGGTAGAACCCCAACACTGAGACAGATGGAGGAGCATGTGACCCGCTGCGGCCTAAGTCCACCAATTCTGATAAAGACCCCCGGGTTTGATAGAATCCTTTAGGGGTGTGAGTGCTGTATAAAGATATTAGATATATTACATATGTTTTAGATATAGGTCCCTTTCTGAAACGCATCCTCAGGGCTTGGAGAGTCCCATTCCCTATTATGGATTAGGTGAATGGTTTCAGGGAGGGAAGAACCAGCACAGCAGTCTAACCAGAAAAACTTAGAGGCTGTTGACAACCAGTGGATGTTGTGCTGAGAAAAATTTCTGTGAGGAAGATCCTGGGAGGAGAAATCATCCGCTGCTGATAGCATCAAAATTTCCAACTGGTAAGTAACTAGGTCTAAGCTAGGTAAACACGAATAATTACAAAATCTGTAAGGAAGAACTGAGGAATTGTTCATCAATCATAAAGAGCAACTTTGAAAAAAAAAAGGAAGCATTTTTTTCAGATCAAAGGTCTGGCATCCTTGGATCTTTTGAATTGTTGTTTTTGCCACAAGGGAGCAATGGGGCTCATTGGGGGAGGACGCTTTGAGGATCCTGGATTCTTATAAGAAGTAGAAGGGGCAGCCGAGGAAGAGGGATCTTGGGAGATGAGGCCCAAACATAGAATGAATGGTAGAGAAGCCAAAAGATTTTTTCTGGTATAGAAAGCTTAGCTTAAAGGGGAAGGACCACCAATATTTGATAGGCTTCTGGAACAGAACTATTAGTAGTGGTTTGAGGGAGTGTTGACGCTGGATAGTAGAGGGGGATATATTCGTGAACACCTGGACCTTGAATGTTGAGCTGGCCAACCTCCCAGGATCTCAACATAATGTCCTCCTTTGCACTGTAATAGTGAGGTTTCATGATGATGTCCCTGGAAAGGCCATCTGCTTGGGGGGGGGTGAAATGCCCTATGGGCTCTGTCCAATTCCATGCAGTGGTCTGGTATGTCAGGGATAAGATCCTTGATGAGGGAACGGGCTGCTTCTGGGGCACCTTTAATAGATTCCGGGAGCCCTCTAATGCTAAAATGTTACCCTCTAACGGTTTTCCAGGTTGTCAATTTTCCCAACAGCTGCTTCCAGTTGATCTTGCAAATCCTGAATGTGAGCTGTATTTTAGTTAGCTCTGGCAATTGCATGCTCTGTTTTTTGCTCTATAGTTTCTCTTCTTGTACCCAGGCTGTGGATATCAGCCTGGGTAGTGGAAGTGATCTGCATGGCCATTTGGGCAAGGCCTCTAGCCAGCATCTTAGAAAATGTGGCCATGAGAGTAGCAAAGTCTGTGGGACAGGCTGCTGGAGGGAAGGTCTGACCGGCTGGCATAACAGGGCTGCTGGTGAAATCTCCCATAGGGTTTAGTAATAAGTCTTCCACTGTTCTCTCTTTGAGAGAAGCTGTAGATGCAACTGCATTACTCACTGCGGGGATTCCCAGTAAAGTGTCCATTTGGGTGTTTCAGGTGGCCTGTAATCCACATTAAGTTGGCGAGTTATGTCCCTCCTGGCACCCCCTTTAGACATCAAAGAAGACCTGGGTCTCTCCGCCGTCAATGGGGACCTGTTTAGAGCGATACCTCTCTGTCGGGTAGCTTCAGGGTGGAATGAGCGGCCGGAGCGAGACGGAGCTCCAGAGTCAAGCGGCCATTTCCGGGAGCTCCGCACATGCGCCTTGGAGCAGGGATTTCTTTGTAAGGTTTTTTTTTTAGGGGGGTTTTCTTCACCCTCCCCTCCATTACACTTTCTACTCAATAACTTGCATCATGTGTGCACAACCAAATACTTTTGTATGCAACTAGATTTAATACAGATTTGAAGGGGTATGAATTGTTTGCACTTCTAAATTATGTATTTCGAGTCTGCAAAAGTCAAAAATAAAGCAAAAAACAATCAACTTTTTATTTCAACATTAGTATAAACATTTGTTACATTCATGTACTGAGGCCAAAAAGCATGGAAATGATGCTCCAGCATGTGACAATATAGTTAGAATGGCCCTGCTCAAAAGAGCTTACAATCTACAAGGGTAGGGTACTACAAATTTAACACATTAAACAAATCACATTAGAAAAGCAGGGATACAAATCAAGCTAATAGCAAGCATGACTAACCTGTTTTGTGTTCAGAAGTCCTTGCCCCAAACCCCAAAAAAGTTACATGGCAAAATTATCATAAGCAAAAACAGACAAAATTAATACAAAAGCCAAAAAGGCATCGCACAAACTACATTGACAGAAACAGCAAGAATGATTTAGCCAGAACCTTCCTTTTCATCAAAACCATTACATAGCAGTTGTAAGTCTAACATGTGAGATTTAGAAGCAATCATCAAGCAGCCTAATTGGGGTGTGAGTTAGGAATTATGCACCCCCCCTTCCAATCCACATCTATTTGTAACCCAACAGACTGCAAATAAAGATTCAGGCCTGTTCTTAGGCCAAATGCCCGCCACAAATGCTGGCCTTTAAATAACCTAGCTAAAATTGCTCACCTCCACACACCCAGTAAAGGACACACCCACCAGTGTAATTGATTCTGTATCTCTCACACCTGTTCATTACACACTCTTTACAAATAAAAACATGCCTCAGCATATATATCTGTGTCGGGTAAAGCTCAAAAAATATAACACTGGCCATGATCAGTGATCCCAAACATATCCAAATCAATCTTGTATGTTGTTGGGCATATGGAGGGTCCAAAACAGGAAATGACAACTTTCTAAGGGGTGCTTTACACAAATTGGTGACAAAGCGCATTTGTCATTCATCATAAGCATACAACATTAAAATATCTGGACCAAAACACCCCAGGTCTAGATTTGGTGCAAACCCACACTTGCTTGATTTATAATGTGATTTATTGCAGTGTCATTTTGTGAAACCCCTCAAAAATATTAGCACTGGTGAAAAAGAAATTTTATTACTACTACACACACACTTCTAGCAGGATTGGGATTCAAACTCAGACCCTCAGTGCTGCTGGCCAGAAGCTCTAGTCTGTGAGTCACTGTGCTGCCATAGGTTTTTAGGCTGCATCTCTGTGATGTAAAACAGCCCTAAGTCCCTGGGGTGCAGGAAGTTAATCAATGCAGATGTACTGTGGAAGGCCAGAGAGCCAGTGAACAACCTGTTTCTGGCATACACCATCTCTTTTGAAGGCTGGTTATGGCTGATTACTGTCAGCATGCTGAGAGATAGACAGCTGTCATTTTGTGGGTTTTGGCTTGGTAAGAGGCTGCAATTAGTGGTGGTGGGGAAATGTTAAGGCTGATTAGAGTCCTTTCCCATGGAAAACATATGACACAATTTGCAATGGTGGTGCAACCCTACTACACATAAATACTACATTTAGACATAATTTAGGTAAGGTCCTGAGTCAGGAGTTATGTTTGACAACATAGAGAGAACACACAAGGTCTCTACATGAAGTGCCATGTTTGGGGTTCAAAACCAGAAACTCAGCGCTGCCAGGCAGATGTGCTGCCTTGGGAGCCATTGAGCTGCTACATGTGGAGCCCTCCTACACATATATACTGCATTTCTTTGGACATATAGATGGTGGAATTACATTTGTCAGGAGTTATTCTTCTAGATTTAGTCTGTGATATTTGGTGGTTCTTTGTGTGTGAGTGTAGTATAGTGATGTTACCCCCTGATTTTTGTGAATGACATTTTTACTTCTGATGTTGGTACACATCACTTTTTTGTGCTCAAATTAGCATCATTTGGAAATAATAAACACAAAATTGTGACTCATTTTAAATTTACATCAACAATGGTATTGTTTGTGGTTTGTAACGACACCTCTGTGAGTTTGGGTAAATATTTTTGTGAGATGGACTGCAACAAGTGAGGCTCACACTATCCAACATTTAAATGGTCCGACTTTGATCCTACTTTGTTGTGCGATTTACAGTCCTACATCGGGTCAAAGTCGGTCTGATTTTCTGTGAACTGGGATCCGACTTTGATCCCGACCATACCAGGCACCTTGTGCTCTGGGGGTCTTGAAGGGGAACCCCCGCCAAATGAATAAAAAGAAGCGGCATGGGGTCCCCCTCCAAGAGCATACCAAGCCCTTCGGTCTGGTATGGATTTTAAGGGGAACCCCCCCACGCTGAAAAAATGTCATAGGGTTTTGGGGGGGACACTACACCATTTTGCCGGCATGGGGGTCCCCCTTAAAACCCATACCAGACTGAAGGGCCTGGCATACTCTTGGAGGGGACCCCATGCCAGTTTTTTAAAAATAAATTGGCCTGGAATTCCCCTTCAAGATGCTCAGAGCACAAATCGCATGCCAAAGTCGGATTAGTTAAGACAATGATCCAACTTTGATGCGACTTCAATGCTTTTCAATGGGCTGAAGTAGGATCAAAGTCGGACAAAAGTAGTACAGGAACCTTTTTCAAAGTCGGTCCGACTTTGAAAAACACAAGTCGGACCAGTTAAGGATGGCTCTCATAGGGAATCATTGTTTTTGTGATGTAATGCAACTTGTGCTCTTAATGTTGGTCCAAGAATCAGAATAGTGTGAACCCAGCCTGAAACTGACAGAGAAAAAAATATTTTATCAAAACATGAAAGCATTACACATTCTAGCATTCTTAAAAACAAAATAGATGATGAAGAAGCAACATTGTTGCAAGGATAATTTCTTTGAGATAAAGATACATTTCATCTTAACATGAAAAGGATTTATTTGGGGAAGTTACAAGTGTACCATTAGAATCAATGGCTGAAACTTGCATTGGGCTTCATAACTCTCATTTTCACTCCCAATAAACGCTCTTCAACCCAGCGCCAATTTTGGTATTTACTATAGCGCCCTGCAAAAAAGCCATGGAAGTTAAAATGAGAGTAGTTTGCATGTCTGTGCATGCTCAGTTGTGCTGGCAGCTAGTTGTAAATAGAGGGGGAATTTATCTCTTCTCAGACTTTTAAAGATATTTTAGTGTAGAAATCATTTTATCACACAGTTTAAAAGCAGATTATCTTTAAAAGTTTTTTCATATATACCGTGCTTAGAACTTCACAAAGCAGAGCTGTGACAATTAACAGTGCGATAAACCACCGTGAGAAAATTCAAAAGGTAAATTATGTCGCGCTAATTAATCATTAAAGTGAAAATAAATATACAACAAATCCTACTGCAAAATAATAAAGTGCATGTTAATAACCAATTCAAGTGATGAATAAAGTGCCAATAAAACCTGATTCAAATGATGAATAAGGTGCAGACATACGATACAGTGCAAAAAACTGAAGTGCAATAATAAGAAATCAAGTGCAGAAAAAATATAACAGTTGCAAACATATAAATTTCTCAGCAGCCACAATTGGGTTCCAGCAACAGTCTCTTATCATAAGTAAGAACAGCAGTTCCAAATCACCATAGGGTAGGGAGGAAATAGTTGAGCGGTGATTGTTCCAAGGAAAAATAGAGAAGGGGACACCAGAATTCCAGGAATTCCCTCTTATCCTCCGCCACCACTAATATAAAACACCTCTGGTGAGAAGGGGGGGGTAAGGGTAAACTCTTACCAGATCTCACGACCCACTATCACTAGTAAGGGTCAAAGGAGCTAGCAGATACAACCCTCTGCGGGGTATAGGCAATGATGAAGCAGCTCTTCCTATATCAGCGGAGCTCCGTCCGGATAGGGGACTTCAAACTCTTGGACTCCCAGAGCACTTAGCATGGAAGAATAATAGAGGCCACACAGTGTGATACCGTACAATACGTTTATTAAAAGATTCATAAACAGGGTTCTCACAGAGTTCAAATTCAAAAAGAGGCCCCAGGAAGACGTCATATCTGATGAAACATGTAGGGCGGAGCTTACGTGCTGACGTCACCACGCCTCATGTGATCCCGAACGGACGGGTTTTCGTTTATCTGCCGGCTGTTTTTATCCTTGTACATTGCGCTTTTTGAATTTGAACTCTGTGAGTACCCTGTTTCTAAATCTTTTAATAAATGTATTGTACGGTATCACACTATGTGGCCTCTATTATTCTTCCATGCTATGTACTCTGGGAGTCCAAAAGAGAACGGTCTTCCGCTGTGAGATTCGGGAGGGGAATCTCTCCCAAAAGGCATCTAAGCCCTTGGTGACCTCCCCACTGTCTCTGCCAGGGAGGGTGGGAAAAAGGTCCCAGGGAATAAACATCTTGTATAGAAGGGACCCACAAGACTCCAATGGGAGTGTAAAACCAGGAGATGTGGTCCATTATCAAGGAGGTAAGTTGTTTCGTTGTCTTCTCTGCTTCTGCTTGTGCCAGACCGGATTCAGGGGGCTTGAAGGTGGAGGTTTCTTGGAGGCATTGTGGTGACTGTCAGTCAACTGGAGAGGGGCCTCTTGAGAAATGAGGCCCAGTTGAAGTAGAAGGTGCTCGCCTTCCTGGAGTGAGGCAAACCCATGTGTTTTGTGGTTGAATTGGAACTGTAGTCTGAAGGGAAAAGCCCACCAATACTTGATCGACTTTTGGGCCAGCACACCCAAGAGGGGTTTAAGCGATCTCCTGCGTTGGATGGTTGTGGGAGATAGATCCGCAAAGATCTGAATTGGGTTTCCTTGAATGGAGATATTGTCCGATTCTCTTGCCTTCCACATTATTAATTCCTTAATCGCATAATAATGCAGCTTTACAATGATGTCCCTGGGGAGGCCATCTTGGCGGGGAGGTTGAAGGGCTCTGTGAGCCCTGTCCAACTCCTTTTTGCAATTGGGTATGTCAGGGATGAGATCTTTGATGAGAGATTTGACCGCCCCTTGAACATCCAAGATCGATTCGGGGAGCCCCCTTAAACGGAAATTATATTGGTGACTTCTATTCTCCAAGTCGTCGATCTTGGAGAGCGCAGAGTCCAATTGTTCCTGGAGTGATTGGTTACATGCTGTATTCTGGTTAGCTCTTTGTATTGTAAGATCAACTGATTGTTCAATGACCTCTATGCAAGGACCCAGGTTCTGAAGATCCAATTTGATCGAATTGGGGATTTGAGCAGCAGTTTGAGCGAGGCCTGAAGCAAGCATCTCTGAAAATTTGGATAACAGCTGTGAGATGTCTGGAGCATTCCCCAATGGGGTGGGAGTAGCCTGTAATGGGGTAGATAGGCCTCCAGGGCTGTCAGCACATGTATTCAGCTGTCCATTAAATGCTCTGCCCAGGAGGGATTCAGTGGATGTGGGAGAGGTGGCTTGGGGCTGGGTGTTACTCATGGGAGTAGATGGCAGGCTGTTGGCATCCCTTAGGGCTGGTGGGGGATCTGCTATGGACTCCAGAGCGTCCTCATGGCTGACAGTCCTGGACGCAGCCACCATCTTGAAACTGTCTGGGGCCTTGTCACTAAACTCTAGCCGGCGGGATACCTCTCCTCTGCGGGGTTCTCCGGACATCCAGGGAGGCGCCGCGGTCTACGGGAGGCAGGGGGCCAGTTTTGGTCTCCATCCGCTTGGTGCTGCTGATGCTGGGGCTATGAATCGACCAGAGCAGTGCAGAGCTCCCGACTCAGACGTCCATTACGGGAGCTGCAGCGCATGCGCCTCCGTACGTGCAAGTTTAAAGCATGACATATTAGGTATCTATTTACTCTGCACAACATTGTCTTTCATAGTGTACATACAAATTGGGGTATTTATTGTGTTTTGTTTATTTAATTAAAGTGTATTTTTTCCCAAAAAAAATTGCAACAACCGCTGTTTTATTCTCTTGGGCCTCTGATAAAAAAACAAAACATTTGTAATTTTCTAGCAAAAAATACAGCTTTTTACTTGTAAACAAAGAATGTCAGAAAAAGGCCTGGTCAGCAAGTAGTTAAAACAAGCCACAAATTATAGTACAGAGTGACCTTATAGCAAGGTAAAAAAAAACACATGCCTTTAAAATCACTCACTTTCTTCTACTGCCCAGGACTACATATCTCATGAGGCATTGCTCCTCATACAATTACATTCACCAGTTCTCAGGCTCCTTTAACACCACGGTGTTATGGATTGCGGGCAGAATCACAGTGAGAGATCCAGAATGCCATGGACCCTCAGGCACATACTGCCATGTACTGTATGTGTGCTGCACTGTATTTTCTGATGTGTAAACAAATAATGCATTCTATATGCAGGCCAACTAACTAATCGGCTGGTCAACTAATCAGCTGACTGTCCATTGTGAAAATAGATGCAAACTATTTTCATAATCGATTATAATGTTGATTATTTTTTCAGCTCTAAACCTGACACACCTATAAGATCTATTTTTCCTGTTGAATCTGTTATATATTTTATATGGTGGAGAATGAAACAGAAACATTTATACAATGACGTGGGGTAAGGAGTTTATCACCCAGGGGGAGATATGTCATTATCAGAGTTCCTGAATAATATATTGTGCAAGCAGTCAGAGTTTAATTCAAATTGGCAGCACCCTTTCTTTCTTGAAATATTAGTTTTGGGTGGACCTAAAGTACAGGTATATCTTTTTATGAAATATGCTGTGCTGGGCAGTGTTTCAATTTTCTTCCTGCTGTGCGCCAAGTTGGGCTCTTCCATTCATATTTGTAGAGCTAATAGTTGTGTCTGCCCACTGGAGCACAGGCGCCAAAAGAAAACTTAATGTAAACACTGCCCGCCGCAGCACAGATATGGGCAGTGTACAGAGTGGGTATGCAGCATTTTAGGTTAGGTTCTTGGCATAGCAGCAAAGGTGGAAAGGTGGTAGGCATCCTCTAAAGAGCTATTCACATAAAAGTACACCTGTACTTTCACCTTCGGTCAAAAAAGGCAGCAGATAATATTTATGTTAATAAGTGTTTTAAGCCACCTAGTTTAAAAAACAATCACAAACAGACAGTGATATGAAACGTTCTTCCTTGGCTGGGCTCTTCTAAATATTTACAAGGAATAGTTTCATCGCAACTCAGATACTACCAAATTAGAAAGTTGTATAAATTGTGAGAAAGGACCTATGAATTCCAAAGGAAACATCTTGTTTGTTTCCTAAAACTAAACAAAAGAAATCCTGCTGATCTACTCAGCTGATATTGTTCGTAAATCAAGCCAATGTACACTTCACAGTCCACTACTTCAAATAGCTTCAGTTGGGTTAGGTCCACTCATACTTATGACACAATAGGGCACTTCGACAAAAACTTCCTAAGTGCTTTGGTTTGAACAGCTTACATTTTTCTCCTGAAGCAGCAGCAGAGGAACCTGAACATTCTATTAATAGTTTTATTTAAAAACAGTATATTTAGGCATATTTTGTTTAATATTTTAAGCAAAACAATTACATCAGACACACACACACATATATATATATATATATATATATATATATATATATATATATATATATATATATATATATATATACACATACTTTGCCAGATAGGCCAACATACAGAAATATAAATAGTACCTTAGGTTTAGTTCCTTTTATACAAATAAATAAGCTTAATTTAACCTCTTCCCACTTGGTGTTTTGCATATATGAGACTGGGCATAACATTGAGCTGACGCAGATACACTATATTACCAAAAGTATTGGGACTCCTACCTTTACACGCAGAGGAACTTTAATGGCACCCCAGTAGTCTGTAGGGTTCAATATTGAGTTGGCCCACCCTGTGCAGCTATAACAGCTTCAACTCTTCTAGGAAGGCTGTCCACAAGGTTTAGGAGTGTGTCTATGGGAATGTTTGATCATTCTTCTAGAAGTGCATTTGTGAGGTCAGGCACTGATGTGGACGAGAAGGCCTGGCTTGCAGTCTCCACTTTAATTTATCATAAAGGTGTTCTATCTGGTGCAGGGCAGTCAAGTTCCCCCACCCCAAAATTGCTTAATCATGTCTTTATGGACCTTGCTTTGTGCACTGGTACAAATCATTTGGTGGAGGGAGGATTATGTTGTCCAGTTGTTTTTCAGGGGTTAAGCCTTGCCCCTTAGTTCCAGTGAAGGGAACTTTTAAAGGGGTTGTAAAAGGTTATTTTTTTTAAAATAAAAATAAATATAATAATAACATGTTATACTTACCTGCTCTGTGCAAGGGTTATGTATGGAGCAGCCCCAATCCTCCTTTTCTGGGGTCCCCCGCCGGCACTCCTCCCCTTCATCGGTTGCGCTCACAGAGAGCCGCTTTCCATGAGGCACCTGTGTGGGCACGCTCCCGAGTCCCGCAGCTGTGTCCATTGACACAGACAGTGACTCCTGTGTCACTGGATTTGATTGACAGCAGTGGGAGTCAATGGCTATCCAATGAGGACAGAGACAGCGGCTGGAGCCGCTGGCCTCATGCACTTCACTGGAACAGATGAGATCAGGAAAGAAAAAGGGGGGGGGCTCTGGGGGCAGCTGCAGCAAATAAGGTTTTTCACCTTAATGCATAAGGTGAAAAACCTTGAGACTTCACAATCTCTTAAAAGTGTCAACATACCAAAACATTTTGGAAAATTTCATGCTTCCACCTTTGTGGAAACAGTGTGGGGTGGCCCCATCCTGTTCCAGCTCTTCCCAGAAGAGTTGAAGCTGTTATAGCTGCAAAGGGTTGGGCAGCTCAATATTGAACCTTATGAACTAAGACTGGGATGTAATTAAAGATCATGTGCATGTAAAGGCAGCCGTCCCAATACCTTTGGTAATATAGTGTATGTGTCTATGAGAAACAACTTTTCCGTGCTGAGGGCATGTTCATTGCCCACTCCCAGAACAGCGACTAAGCTGTCATGATCAGCTCCAAATCATTGTTTAAAAACAGGAGCTTCCAATCATGTAACTGGTGTGATAGCCAATCCCAGTAGTTACATGATCGGAAAGCCCCCCTCTGCCTACCAGAATTCAGATCCTCTTAAAGGGCTAGGGTCACTGGCATGGGGTTAATAAAGTTGATATACAGTATATGGCCAAAGTTTTGTGGACAGCTTATAATCACCTTTATGAGCTTTCAGGACAGTTCTCCAACATCAAGCTCATCAAACTATGCTTCATGGATCAGGCATTGTGCACAGGGGCACAGTCATATTGGAATTTAAAAAAGGTCTTGCCCAAACTGTTACCACAAGGTTAGAAGCAGAGAATTATACAAAATATCCTAATATGCTCTAGCATTAAAGTACAACTAAAGGAAAAACTTTTCTTTTAGCTTTGGATAGAGTGCAGAGTAGGGATGGGCCAAATACCCCCGGTTCGGTTCGCACCAGAACTTGCGAACAGGCAAAAATTTGTGTGAACACGCAAACCCAATTAAAGTTTATGGGACACGAACATGAAAAATCGAAAGTGCTCATTTTAAAGGCTTATATGCAAGCTATTGCCATAGAAAGTGTATGGGGACCTGGGTACTGCCCTAGGGGACATGTATAAATGCAAAAAAAGTTTTTAAATTGATAGTTTTTTCAGGAGCAGTGATTTTAATAATGAATAAAGTGAAAAAAATGAAATATTCCTTTAAATATCATGCCTGGGGGTCCCCTTAGTCTGCCTGTAAAGTGGCACATCTGTGTGATGCTTAGAACAGTGCCACAGCAAAATGGCACTTCCAAAGGAAGAATTGTCATTTAAAATCGCTCGTGGCTGTAATGTATTTCCGGCTCCCAGCAATATAGATGAAAATTCCACCCAAGTCCATACCAGGCCCTTT
The DNA here is from genome assembly GCA_018402905.1 of Glandirana rugosa. Taxonomy (NCBI): domain Eukaryota; kingdom Metazoa; phylum Chordata; class Amphibia; order Anura; family Ranidae; genus Glandirana; species Glandirana rugosa. Next base: position 234,633 of record BLSH010249331.1, read on the forward strand.
GGGTCTGGTATGGATTTTAAAGAGAACTCCACACCAAAATGTAAAAAAAAATGACGTGGGCCCCCCAAAATCCATACCAGACTCTTATCCGTGCATGTAACCTGGCCGGGCAGGATGGGGGGGTGGACAAGCGCCCCCTTTCTGACCTGTACCAGGCTACATGCCCTCAACATGGGGGTCTGGGTGCTTTGGGGCAGGGGGACTCTACATCCCCCCACCCCAAAGCACCTTGTCCCCATGTTGATGGGAACAAGAACCTCTTCCCAACAACCTTGGGCTGTGGTCGCCGGGGTCTGTGGGCGGAGGGGTTTATCGGAATCTGGAAGCCCCCTTTAACAAGGGGACCCCCAGATCCCACCCCCCATGTGAATGGGTATCAGGTACATCATACCCCTACTCAGTTACTAAAAAAGTGCCAAAAAAGGAAAAAAACACAAGAGACAAATAGGGACAAGTCCTTTTTTAAAAAGAAAAAAAAAGTGTCCCCAATGTAATCCATGGTCAATCACGGCGCGTGACAACCCGAAAAATAAGAAAAAAAAACAGAAAACAAAACAGCTCCTCTCTAATGGGAGTGACCCTACCTACTGACCTATTTTTGCTTTGACAGTTTATTTATACTCAAGGGCGGGGCCACCTGGTGATGTAACTGAGTCACCCAGCTCACCTCTGACTTCACATGATGTCAGAAGAGGTGGGGTCACCCGCTTACGTCACTGGGTGGCCCCGCCCTAGCTTTTATAAGAGCTGTCAAATGTAAAATATAGCAGTCTGCTGGAGCCTCCCATCGAGGAGGAGCTTTTTCTGGAATTTTCTTTTCCATGCATCGCGCGCCGGGTAAATGTACCCCATACTCATTCACCTTGGGGGGCTTACAGATTCCGATAAGCCCCGCACCTGCAGGCCACCCACAACCACTGGCAAAGGTTGTGGGGAAGAGGTCCTTCTCCCCATCAGCAAGGGGACAAGGTGCTTGGGGGGGATCCCCAAAGCACCCTCCCCATGTTGAGGGCATGTGGCCTGATACGGTTCAGAGGGGTGGGGGTGCTCGCTCATCCCCCCTCCTCACTGTCAAGCTGCGTGCTCGGATAAGGGTCTGGTATGGATTTTATTTTTACATTTTGGCGCGGTTTCCCCTTAAAATCCATAAGGTAGTGCACACAATCATGTCATCCCACCGACCTCACATATAGTAGAAATAGTCCGGAGGATTGCTGCACTTAAAAGATTTTCTTTATTGAACCGATTGTACATAAATACAAATATTTCATGATGCAGTCATTTATAATAACCGTTTCGGGCTTAGATGCTTACGCCCTTCTTCAGATCAATGACACATCTAAACATCAAATTCAAGCATGCTTTTTTATATCTATGTCCCATTTGGAATCAATTACGTGATCAACTAATTAGTATCACTAATCACATTCATTTATCAATTTATCTATCACATGTGCAGAGATGGCAGGTAAATTGCGTATTCCCCTCATTCTTGTAATCAAGAAAATCTCTGTATATAATCTGTTGAAAGAAATATATACTCAACATAGCATCAACTTTTCACTAATACTATGGGGACACTGATTTCAATATAATAATACCAACCTAGCAGAATAATAAAAGAGGAATAGAAAAAAGAATTAAATAAACAAATACAAGTCTAGGTCCGTGTTTAACCCTTTCGGTACAATCGTATCCAAAAGGTTGATCCAATGTACCTCTCGTTTTTTCAGAAGGAGCTCTCTACCACCGCCCCTTCTATTCCTGGGGATCCCTTCTAGTACCATACATTTCAACTGGGCAATTGTATGCCCTTTTTGATTCTTTTTTCTTTTCTTCTTTTATTATTCTGCTAGGTGTTTAAGGTTCAATCTAGAATAAAGAATGTTGTATCTCAAGCTCTAAAAGATGGTAGAATAGATTTGGAAACCCAAATTTTCTAACTTGTGAATACCGGTCACTCCGGTAATATATATATTGCCAAAAATTCATAAAAATCTTCTAGACCCCCCGGACATCCCATAGTGTCTGTAGCTCAGTCAGTCGCCACGCCTTTGGCATAGTATCTTGACAGATTTTTTACACCATTAGTGGCTAATACCAAAATCATATTCGTGAGATACTAATGATTTTTTATAGAAAATGTAGAGATAAAAGTAGGTGCTGGCTCAGTTCTAGTCACATGAGATGTATCCAGTTTATTCACTGTGATTCCTCAGGAGCTTGGTATTGAAGCTTGCTGGAGATTCTTAATACACTCAGGAAACTATAATGAGAAACAAATTAAATTCATTATAGAGTTGTTTAAAATTGTACTTGAGGAAAACTACGTCTTTTTCAAAGAAACACACTACTTACAGCTCAAAGGGGCAACGATGGGTTCCAATGTCGCACCTCCATACGCAAATTCATTTATGAACATGATAGAGATGGCATTCATATACAACAATAAGATGTTCATCGATAATTGCCAGGGATCAGATTTTTGAATGATGTCTTTGCTGTGTGGGGAGGCGACATTGGAACCCTGTTATTGTTTGATCAATATCTGAATTATCTTGTACCAGGTCTTAAATTTAACATTCTATATAATCATAACGAGATCTCTTTTCTGGATACAGTGGTGAGAATAAAGGGCACAAACTTTGATAGTGATTTATTTATTAAAAACACAGACATTAACCAACTATTACACTACAATAGCTTTCACCCACAAGGGGTATTTAAATATATCCCTAGAAGCCAACTTAAAAGGGTTAAACAAATTGTTAGTAACCCACAATGTAGAGAAGGAAGATTGAATGAGATGGAGAACAGACTTGTAAAGAGGGAATATCCTCCCTCATTAATTAATATGGAACGGAAGCATTTAGCAGAATTTAATATGGTTGACAATTTCACCCATTTTCAAACAGGGTCAATAAAATCTTAAGAAAACATTGGAGTTTATTGGGAGAAAATTATCCCAATATTTTGGAATTTCAGAATCCACCACTATCAACATATAAGAAGGGACGTACGATAAAAGACAGACTGGTCAAATCTGACCAGTATGTCCTGCCCAGTCCTATCATTACATTTATAGGTCCTCGTAACTTGGGTTCTTACCCATGTCTTACTTGTACACAATGTAACTCTATGATCAAGGGCAAATCAATATCAATATATTCCGAAGCGCAACCTAAGGTTGTGGACCTATAGCTGACTGCTGCTACTAAGTTGCTGCTGGTACGGGAAGAGGGGCCCCTGAAGCACGGACACTGGAACACAGGGAGCTAGTGCATCGGTTTCCCCAGGGCGCGGAGTCTAAGAGCCAGTAGGTATTCGCCAGAGCCTCTGGTGGTGAGGAAGGATTTGGCTGCAACTGGATCAGCGCGATTTCAAGTAGCCTTTGACATCCGAACTGAGAGTATGCCACCAGTAGTGGCGACTGATGAGCTGAAGGGATCAGAGGAACCCAGCATGACCCGACACCTTGAAATCATGTCCCCAAGAAGGATCTTAGGTCTTAGTTCAGTGGGGATGAAGGTCTTGCCAGGAGGAATTTTAGACTCTAGAGTGGTGGAATGGGCAAGAATACACCTGGTCGGAATGTTTGGCTCAGGTTCATAGGTAGACTCCTCATTCAGCGTGTCAAACGGCCTAGAGAGTGCATCAGCCCGACTGTTGCAGGAACCAAGTTTGTACGTGATCGTAAAATTGAAATGGGAAAAGAACAGATTCCACCTGGCCTGTCTGGGATTCAGTCGTTTTAGCATTCTGCGAGTATTGTAAATTTTTATGATCAGTGAAGATCGTTATGGAGTCAGGGGAACCCTCCAAGAGATGACGCCATTCCTCTAGTGCCAATTTAATAGCAAGAAGGTCCCAGTCGCCAATAGCGTAATTTTTCTCTGCCTGAGAAAATTTTTTTGGAGAAAAGGCACATGTGGTTGTCATTTATTCTCAGATAATTTAAGAAGCGCCACTCCTACTCCATTAAAGGAAGTGTCCACGTCAATAAAAAATGGGTCCCCATGGAACATAGATCATGGAACGCAGCAACAGCTTCAGGAGGCCATTCCTTGGCATTAGCCCATTTCTTAGTCAAGGCAATAATAGGCGCAGTAATAGATGAATAATTCTTAATAAATTGCCTATAACAATTGGAGAACCCAAGAAATCACCTTGAGGCTGGCAGGAAGAGGCCAGATGGTAATGGCCGAGACATTTTCGGGATCCATAGGAAGACCCAAACTGGAGACAAAGCATCCCAGAAACAGGACCTCAGAACATTCAAAAGAACATTTCTCTAGCTTGGCATACAGGTTATTTTCCCTAAGGCGCTGGAGTACAACCTGGACATGGTTTCTGTGGACAAGCAGATTTTTTGAAAAGATTAGAATGTCACCTAGATAGATGACCACAAATTGATACAGCAAATCCCTGAAGACCTCATTGACGAAGTTTTGAAATACAGCTGGGGAGTTACACAGCCCAAAGGGCATAACCAGGTATTCATAATGCCCATCTCTCGTGTTAAGCACAACACGGTTTTCCATTCGTCGCCTTCCCTTATCCGGATCAGATTGCAAGCACCCCTGAGATCCAACTTGGTAAAGATGGAGGTGCCTTTCAATCTGTTGAAAAGCTCAGAAATTAGGGGTAAGGGGTATCGGTTCTTGATTGTCACCGCGCTTAAACCTTCATAATCAATGCAAGGTCTTAAGGTGCCATCCTTTTTGGCAATGAAAAAGAATCCTGCTCCC
>BLSH010249331.1:273741-288221 GCA_018402905.1 Glandirana rugosa
TTCAATAACCACGGTATCCCCGTACGTGTGTGTACAAATCCCGAGACATACATCACCCACACAAATAGACACTTCAATTTGGTGACTTATAACTTGCCTCAAGTCTCAAACATCAACCTGCACACCACAGTCCCCTGTCTTCTCTCTCCAGACTGTATTTCTTCCAGTCAGAAGACGAGAGGAGGACGGACCCGATTATCTTGGTTTAAACTCAACCATTGGTTAGGTTACATTTCACAGTATAACACTAAATAAACGGTAAATTCATACGGAGACGAGAACCCCTGTAAGAGTCCAAACCGTTGGGGACTTTCGTCGGACTGTACACTCACTACTTTACATTGTAGCAAAGTGTCATTTCTTCAGTTGTCACATGAAAAGATATAATAAAATATTTACAAAAATGTGAGGGGTGTACTCACTTTTGTGAGATACTGTATATTCAAGTAATCAACTTGAGAGCAATAACTGATATCAAGGGCAATATAGCTCAATACTGTATTCAGGCTGCTTTCAGGGGTTGCCAAACCTGAGAATGTCCCCAAGAGCAGAGGCATACTTAAATGGCAAATAAATCACAATATGACACTTTACATTGGATTGGTTACCAACTCAAATTTGGTTCTATTAGCCCAGGCAGGAGGAGAGCAGAAGACTGACCTTCTTTATGTCAGACCTCTCTCTTCTGTCCCCTGACACCACACGTCCAACTACAAACTCTGAACTCCGTTCAATATTCAGTGGTTTAACTTCACAGATAAACACACCCACTACATACAGAGCCCTAAACATGTGTGTGCATGCCCCTATGGCACCAATAACTTCAGTCTCTTGGAATGAGGATGAGGCTTTGGATTCTTCAGCTAGCCACTCTCGTCGGTGCACTTAAAGTCCTGAATAGCAGGGCCAAACAACATAACTGGCCCAGATTATTAAGTAACGAATGCAAGATCTTCCTCAGCAAGGTGAACGGACAATGGTGTTTGTATACAGTGTCTCTGTATCTAAATACCTTCATATCCTGTAGCACTACAGGTGTCAGCAAGGTGACTAAGAGCAATGATGTCTGTATACAGTGTTCATACAACTTTATCTGTGTGCAGTGTCCTTGTTTCCTGCAAATGGGCAAATGCCCCCTCACCCAATCCTGCGATCAAGACCCAAACGAACATCCTGGAACAGGCAGGTTCCTCTAGTGACCTGAATGGCCACTTCACATCGTCGTTGCAGGTGCATCTGGATATGCACCTGGTATCCCCCTCTCTCAGGCTAAATACCTGAATCAATGCAGTGGATGGACCTGGGAAGCAGCATCTCTTCCCTAAGTCCACTTTGTTCTCCTGCCTCGTGTTAACCCTTCTTTTGCAGGCAGCAACTCAGCCTTAGCACTCTCCAACACAAAGCCCCTGCTTGCAGATCCAGGCTGGCGTCCCGAGAGAGATCTAGGCCCCGACAAGCCTTTTTATATCCTCTCCCAGCAGCCTGTTCTTTACTCCCAGGGGGCTGGTAGTTGTAGTTCCCCAGCAGTTCAAACAAATGTGCCACTTGAGCCCTGGGACTACAATTCCCTGTATGCTTTGCTCCCTGGTGATAAACACTTTGCTGGCAGGATGTGGTGACATATAATCTTAGCTAGCACTAGAGGGAAACGGTCTACTTGCAATAATGTCACAGAGTGTCTTCTGATACTGTATGTAAGATAACCAGCTCCCTGCTACACCTGTGTATCATCTAAGGCTATTCACTTCACTGGGTATAGGAGAGGGTTTACATCCACTTTAAGTCTTAATAAAACAAAAATACTATGAAGCTGAGCTGTAAAGATGAGCTGTTACTTCAAAGAGAATACATACCAGAGAGTCAACTGCTTGTCTCTGACCTTCATATCTACCTTAGCTGGATTTGTGAAGACTTTACAGCCTAAATAAAATAATACAGCTACATTCTGCAGGTCATTCCAAATTGGCTCATCATACTGCCATGACTGAGAGTTAGCTCAGTGTATCCAAGTCTTCCTTATAAAGCAAGGACTCATTCCTACTTCAAGGAGACCACCATAATCAGCCTAGATCATAACTCAAAATAGTTGTTTAGTTTTACACTAGATAACTATCTCAACAATAATAAATGATTTGCAACATGCTCTACATTACCGAAGACATTTATTATATGCAGAACGACTTCATAGATTTAAACATAACTTTAGAACATTTAACTCCTTTTTCAAGTTGGTAAGTTGACCATAAATTTGAACACTTTCATAGAAATAACACAAATCTATGAGTGGGAGATGAGAACTGTGAAGTGAAGCATATAACAGCGATCATTTTTAACAGCTTTTTTTATTTATGCGGTATTTAGAGCATTTTATACAACTTATTTTATCCCAGGCTGGACTTCCAGCTGCAGCCTCCCTAGGTATAATAGTGGTCAGGAATCCAGCACCTGCGGACGTCCTAACCACTAGTGACTCACCCCTGCCTGGCTAATCCAGCTGTCAGTCAGGGATTTCCGGCTGACAGGCAAGTGTAAACAAAAGAGTGGGACAGAGTTTTACCACTTGAAGAACAGGCCTTTTTCTGACACTTTTTACATACATGTAAAAGTCTGTATTTTTTGCTAGAAAATGTCTTAGAACCCCCAAACATATATATTTTTTAAGAGGCCCTAAAGAAAAAAATGGCGGGTGTTGCAATTTTTATGTCACATGGTATTTGCGCAACGGTTTTTCAAACGCAATTTTTTGGGGAAAAATACACTTTAACCACTTCCGGACCAACGCCGTCACTTGACAGCAGTCACTTTGCCCTTGTATACCATTGTTATGGTAGCAGATAGTTACCATAACCCCAGTATTTTCATTTTTTTCATTCTCTGTAAGATAAAAGTGGTCTCAGCGGCGGATTCACCGCAAGATCACTTTCATCTAGGGCGGGAGAGGTCCCCCCCGCCATTTTCCCGTCAACTCCGCCACTTACTGGACCTGCCGGTAGCAGTGGAGACGATCAGGTCTGCTCCCCCCAGTGCCTGGATCCCGAGGGAGCAGAAGATGCCCCCCACTCAGTTCCATAGCATTTCAGGGCGGAAGAGACGTCACAAGTCATTTCCGCCCAATGCTCTTAAAGGGGACTTTTTTTTCAATGGCATTTTATTTTTATTTTTTTATTTTTTATTGCATTTTAGTGTAAATATGAGATCTTTTTGACCCCATCTCATATTTAAGAGGTCCTGCATGCTTTTTTCTATTGCGTGAGTCACGTAAGTCACAACTGTCTATGAAAACAATGTTCAAACCATGTGAGGTATCGCCGTGATCGTTAGAGTGAGAGCAATAATTCTAGCACTAGAACTCCTCTGTAACTTAAAACTGGTAACCTGTAGGAATTTTTAAATGTCGCCATTTGACATGTTGGGTATCAATTTACTCAGCGTAACATTATCTTTCACAATATGGAAAAAAATTGGGCTAACTTTACTGTTGTCTTATTTCTTAACTTAAAAAATGAAATTTTTCCCAAAAAATCGTGCTTGTAAGACCGCTGCGCAAATACGGTGCGACAAAAAGAATTGCAACAACCGCCATTTTATTCTCTAGGGTGTTAGAAAAAAACAATATTTAATGTTTGGGGGTTCTAAGTAATTTTATAGCAAAAAAATGTATTTCAACTTATAAACACCAAGTGTCAAAAATAGGCTCGGTCTCAAAGTTGTTAATAAATTTAAATGCACAAAAACATGATGTATTACCCAATTGTTTGGCAAAATATAAAATATGATGTTATGCTGAGCAAATACATACTGAACATGTCACACTTTAAAATTGCAGTCCCCAATGGAATACGTAAAATATATTATCCATAGGCAACCTTTTAAAAGCCTTAACAGATTACCACTTTAGATTTACACAGGAGGTCTGGTGCTAGAATTATTGTTCTTGATTTGATGTTTGCAACAATACCTCACATGTGTGGCGTAATCGCTGTTTATGTACCGACGCATGAGTTTGCCTTTTGCATGTGAGCATGGGGGGGACAAGGGGTGCTTTAAAAATGTTTTATTTTATTATTTATTTTACACTGTATCTTCAATTTTTTTATCACTTTTACTGTTACCCCAAGGAATAAGAAAAACCCTTGTGATAGCAATAGGCAGTGACAGGTCCCCTTTACTGGGACATCTGGGGTCTATTAGACCCAAAATGTCACCTCTGCCCAGGGCAGCCATCAGAATTTCCCCAAACCCTCCCATAGACTCCAATGTTCAGTCCGAAATTCACCCGATAATTTCCAGTCAATGACTGGTCACTTTGGAGACCCAGTACAGCCGAACCATAGGTGCTGAAGGTCCCAAACATAGATCAGTTGTGATCCAGGGGGTCCTCTCCATGTGACCCAAGTTTGGTATTTTTATCGGCCATGGTTTGGGAGAACGGTATCCCCAAACCGGGTGACCCCCTCCCATAGACTCCAATGTTTAAGACTGCTAAAGTCTTTGTTGTAAGGGCCCCTTGAGACACTGGGGCCCCTTACAACAGTACTGTCTGTACCCCCCTGATGCCTCTGCCCATAAAAACTTTGGATCATGCCGAGATCGGTATGATATGATGCTTTTTACAAACCACTAATGGTTTATATGCAACCGCCAAAACCGGAAGTGACAAAATACTTGTTTCTTCCGGCTTTTTAGACCAGTGGTTCTCAACCTCAGTCCTCAGGTTCCCCCAACAGGTCATGTTTAACCACTTCCCGCCCGCAGGACGTCTATTGACGTCCTGGGGTTTCAGTGGTGATATCTCAATGATGCCGGCACCTGCAGGCATCATTGAGGTATCATTTTTTAGAGCAGGCGATTCCCATCACCGTAAGAACGATCATAGCGGCAGGTCAGCTGCTTGATAGTTCTTACAGGCGGCGGGAGGGGACGTCCCCCCCTCCCGCCGCCCTCCGGTGCTTCTCCCAACTCACCTGAGCGATCGGTGACCAGGAGAAGGAATCGCCTGCAGCTGGATGCTGGTGCCAGAGATTTCCGAGGGACAGATGTCCCTCGGTCATCTCTATGGCTCTCGGAGGCCCGGGCGCACGTCGTGACGTCACTTCCGGGTCTCCGAAGTAAACAAGAGCCGTTAAAGGGGAAGGAAAGGCTGAAATCGTCAGTTTTTTTTCTGATCTCAGCCTTTCCAGCCTGTAGGATAGATGTAGGGTCTTATAGACCCTGCATCTGTCCATAAAGAGGACCTGTCACTCACTTTTCCTATTACAAGGGATGTTTACATTCCTTGTAATAGGAATAAAAGTGATCAAAAAAATAAAAATAAAGTGAAAGTGTCAAAATAAAAAAAATAAAAGTAAAATAAGAAATAAAAAAAAAAAAAAAAAAATTTAAAGCGTCCCGTCCCCGCGAGCTCGCGCACAAAAGCGAACGCATACGCAAGTCGCGCCCACATATGTAAACGGCGTCCAAACCACACCATGTGAGTAATCGCCGCGTGCGTTAGAGTGAGAGCAATAATTCTAGCCCAAGACCTCCTCTGTAACTCAAAAAACCTAACCTGTAAAAATTTTTAAACAGCGCCTATGGAGATTTTTAAGTACCAAAGTTCGGCGCCATTCCACGAGTTTGCGCAATTTTAAAATGTGACATGTTGGGTATCTATTTACTCGGCATAACATCATCTTTCACATTATGAAAAAAAAATGGGCTAACTTTACTGTTTTGTTTTTTTTTTTTAATTCATGAAACTGTTTTTTTTCCAAAAAAACGCGTTCGAAAAATCGCTGCGCAAATACCGCATGACATAAAAAGTTGCAACAACCTCCATTTTATTCCCTAGAATCTTTGCTAAAAAACCATATATAATGTTTGGGGGTTCTGAGTAATTTTCTAGCAAAAAAATGATGATTTATACATGTAGGAGAGGAGTGCCAGAAATGGCCCGGATGCAAAGTGGTTAACCACTTTAGCCCCGGAAGGTTTTACCCACTTCCTGACCAGGCCATTTTTTGCGATATGGCACTGCGCCGCTTTAACTGACAATTGTGCGGTCCTGCAACGCTGTACCCAAATAAAATTGATGTCCTTTTTCCCCACAAATAGAGCTTTCTTTTGGTGGTATTTGATCACCTCTGCAATTTTTATAAACGAGCAACAATTTTGAAAAAAAAAACAATAATTTTTACTTTCTGCTATAATACATATTCAAAATAAATGTAAAAAAACTAATTTCTTCAACAGTTTAGGCCAATATGTATTCTTCTACATATTTTTGGTAAAAAAATCCCAATAAGCGTATATTGATTGGTTTGCGCAAAGGTTATAGTGTCTACAAACTACAGGATACATTTATGGACTTTTATTTATTTTATCTTTTTTTACTGGTAAAAATCTGCAATTTTTACCAGGACTGCGACATTGCGGCGGACAAATCTGATCCTATGTGACACTTTTTGGGGACCAGTGATATTATTACATTGATCAGTGCTAAAAAATGCACTGATCAACGTATAAAGGACACTGGAAGGGAAGGAGTTAACAGAAGTGGTGATCAAAGGGTAAAATGTGTTCCCTGGGAGGTGCTTTCTAATTGCGGGGAAGTGGATTCACTGGAGGAAAAGAGAGATTGTGTTTCAGCTTAGCTGAAACACGATCTCTCACTTTCCCTCACTGACAGAGCAGCGGTGTGCTTTGTTTACATCGTCACACCTCTGCTACTTTTCTCCTGTAAAGGATCGGCACGTTGCGGCGACCATCGCGGAGCGCCCCCTAAACCGTGTGAACAAAATCACATACAGGTACGCGATTTTGCACACGTGGGACACTCTGCTGCAGTAAATATACGTGGGAGCGGTCCGGAAGTGGAGTTAATGGATTGGTATTTTGGACAGCTATTTTTTCTAAAAGAAATTCCCAAACCATGGCCTCTTGGGGGTACTTGAGGATTGAGGTTGATAACCACTGTCTTAGACCATAGACCATAGACCATTTTTTTTAGCTCCTCTTTTAAGTTGTGGATTATTATCGTTGACAAGCAGGACAGGTACCTTGTGATTCACAAGGGTGGAATGTGAGGCAACCTGGAGCAGCTAATACTGTGCATTATAAGGACCTTGTTGGCTATTAGTGCATGCTGTGTAAGTGTTTCACACCACCAGATACTGATTTCAAGTTGGAATATATTTTGCTGTATAATAAAGAATTTTACTGCATAAACTGTGGAGCAGATTGTTAATTTGATAAGATGGCTGAAGGTAATATAAAGGAATAATTTAATAGGTTAGTTGGAATGACCATAGATAACCCCCTAAGAGTTAATGATTGTTGTTTTCTATAAAAGACTATTATGGAGATTTAGGACAGTTGAAACTGCTGTTTCAAAAATGAGAACGCTGTATGGGGAAAGAGATCAGAGCCTATTGGGATGCGAACAAGGTAACTGAATATTTAACAATGGAACGCATTCCTAGGGGGTTGAAAATTAAAACATTCCCCACCTTTAACCTTGGGAATGATGATTTAAAAAAAGACACATTATTTGCTTGCTCATTTGATATAATGAGGATTATAATCGCTTCTAAAACAACGGAATTTGACAAACTGCAAAAAGAAATGAGTGTCATCCAACAAGAGATTATTCCACTGAAAGACAAGTTGAAGCCACACACAAAATGAAATAAGACATTTGATAGAAAAAGAAGTAATAGGAGGAAAAATCTGAGATTTAGGAAACCACGCAGGAAATTTAAGGGCAAAAAATTTGAGTTTTTTTCAGATACAAAGACTGATGTTTCTAATGTCACCTTTGCTGAGTCTGATATAATTTAGGGTCTGTGTATGGTATTAACACATCAGAAAGGGAAAAAACGTATCACAATCAAACATGTGTCCCCCCCCCCCCGATCCCCCTTCCCCCCATGACAGCAGGGGGGTTCTTCTCTCTGCATCCGCTGCCACTTTTTGACACCTGCTGTCCACCCACACAGCCACAACATTCCTACACAGTTTCCTGTGAGTGGCAGACAGACTTGTAGTTTCAATGGGCTGCGGGGCACTAATGAACGCTCCCATGGTCCGTTGACATGTACAGAGGTATGGGCTGCAAGCCAGCTTACATGTCTGCATGAGCCTACATTGCACTCTGCAAAAATATGTGCATTTATTATTTATTCCATAAAGGTGAACATATCATTTAATCACTTGCCTACTGGCCACTTTTACCCCCTCCTTGCCCAGGCAAATTTTCAGCTTTCAGTGCTGTCACACATTGAATGAAAATTGCGCGGCCATGCAGCACTTTACCCAAATAACATTTTTATCATTTTTTTCACACAAATAGAGCTTTCTTTTAGTGGTATTTAATCACTGCTAGAATTTTATTTTTTGCTAAAAAAGCGAGCCTCTGAAAGTGGTCTATTACCTATCAAGTGCTGTAAGGAGGTTGACAGAGGATCTAACATGCCTATGAAAAAAAGTCAGATTTGTATCTGGTATAGTCCTTAGATAAAGTTTTGTACCTTCTTCAGATATTTCAGCAGGACAGGGTTGGCAGGTAAACTGGGATCATTTGGATATAGTGAAGAGGAATTAAGGGAAAGAGAGCTAAGGGAAGAGAAAATTTGAGAAAAAAAAATGAAAGGGACAAAGTTGTTTTTGATGCTATGTACAGAAGTGAGGCACTAAGACAACGAGCTGATGAACGTACATATATGAAACTAAAATGTGATCTGACCAAGGAAGAAAATAAGGTGAAATATTAATAACTGAATACCTGTTCATGCCCATATTTTATCACCCTCCAAAAGTGCACAAAGGGGTTAACCGCTTACAGAAAAGAACCTTTGTGGCAAGAAAAGGGCTGTTGAATGAAGGATTGGTCGGATAATTAATTACAACCTATTGTACTACAGCTTCCCAGCTATTTTCAAGACACTTAACATGTATTTTACATTTTAAGTGGAGGGAAGATTATGCGTGTTGCCACTTGTAATATCAAAATCTTATATTTATGCATTCCTCATAAGTTGGATTTGCATATTTAGACAGCCAAAGTTGTTTTTAAAACACACATAAAGGAGAGCCATTTACTAAATACAAATAGATCATTCATTTTACAAGGGAAGTTACATTTGCCAGGAAATTATCCCCAGAACAGTGAAGAAGGTGAAGCTCTGTTGACTACCATCTTCCAGTCAAGTGCAGCAAAATCTATGTCTTTTTTTTAAATTTTCCTGACATGTAATTGCCTAATTTATGCAAAGTGAAATTGCATCACGTTCACCAAGTTCTGGGGAAAATGATTTGCCTTTAGTAATTCAAAAGTACATTATGGATGTGAAACAATATTTACTCACTTATAGCTTTATCACTTTTGAGAGTAATTTCTACTTGCAAAGGTATGGGGCCATGATTGGCGCTAGATTTTCTCCCTTTCCCACAAGCCTATTCATGGGTTGGTGTGAACGCTTGCACATCCATTAAGGACAAATATTATAATAATTATTATTATTATTATTATACAGGATTTATATAGCACCAAGAGTTTGGGCAGCACTTTACAATATAAATTTGGTTATTTGTACATTATATTGATGATTTGTTATTTGTTTGTACAGACAAAGAATTTAATTTATTTGGTTCCAATCCTATCATTTTTAAATTATATGGATCTTAATTTGCATTTTTCTTGAGCAGTTGTAGAAAGATAATGTTGTTGTTTTTTTTAATGTAAAATTAAGAAGAATTCTAATGATTATTCTATTGAGTTTAAATTATATAGAAAATCTACAGCAGTTAATTCCTTGCTACGGGCAGATTCTGGGTATCCCAGACACACAATTATAGACATCTTTGTTGGCCAGATTATCAGACTCTGTCAGATTGTAAGCTCTAACAAGCAGGGCCGTCTGATTCCTCCTGTATTGAATTTTATTGTAATTGTACTGTCTGCCCTCATGTTGTAAAGCATTGCGCAAACTGTTGGCACTATATAAATCCTGTATAATGATAATAATAATATGAAGCGATGACAGTTATTGTAGTAAAGAAGCAGAAGTGAAGTATGAAAGAATCATAATTAAAGGAAATTCTACATGTACTTTATTTGTGAGTAAATTGTTAGAACATAGACAGGATGCAAGTAAGGATATACGGTAAGTGGAATTGTTTTTCTACAGAATATAGTTTAGAATTTAACAAGGTAAAGAAAATTGTAGAAAGATACTTGCCATTTCTACATAGGGGTAGCGCTACCCCCAGAGGATCTGCTGAACTGTTTTGTGATTGCCAATTCACTGCGATTTTAAAAAGAGTCCCGTGTGTTTTCTGAGCACTGTGATGCGGTTGAGATGTGAATTCCAGACTCATTGCATAAATTCGATCAGAAAAAAATAGTAGGGAAGATCTAAGTTTTCTAAAATCTTAAAGAAACAGCATGGGGTCCCCCCAAATTCATACTAAACCCTTAAGTCTGGTATTGATTCTGAGGAGAACCTCCAATTTTTTTACAAAATGGCGTAGGCCGCCCCCAAAATCCATACCAGACCCTTATCCGAGCATGCAGCCTGGCAGGAGATTCCATACTACTTTCCAATACATACTGCTCACTGTTATGCACTCTTCCGTCCATACTTACTCCCCTATACCTTCCACATTGTTCCTTCATTCATTGCCCAGCATCCTCACACTGCTGTGCACCTACTGTCATACTCTTCACACTCCTCTTCTGTACATACTTCCCACTGTCACCCCCCTCCCCCCACTCCTCTCCTGTACATACTGCCCCCTGTCATTCTACCCCCCCCACCCACTTCTCTCCTGTAAGATATACTGCCTACAGTCATACCTTTCACACTCCTCTTCTGTACATACTGCCCACTGTCACCCCCTTTCCCCACCACTGGCATCCTCACACTGCTGTGTACCTACTGTCATACCCTTCACACTCCTCTTCTGTACATACTGCCCACTGTCACCCCCCTCCCCCCACTCCTCTCCTGTACATGCTGCCCCCTGTCATTCTACCCCCCACCCACTTCTCTCCTGTAAGATATGCTGCCCACTGTCATACCTTTCACACTCCTCTCCTTTAAAAAGGGCCCCCAGATCCCGCCCCCCCATGTGAATGAATATGGGGTACCCCTACTCATTCACCAAAAAAACAGAGAGATAAGTGTTTGGCAATTCCTTTATTTAAAAAACAAAACAAAAACAATGTCCCCTGCTATAGATCCAGCATCAATCACAATGAACGCCGCTGCTGCTGACCCCAAAAAAAGCTCTGCACCCATCGCCGGCTCCCGCCGCCTGTTTACTCGGCCATCTGACAGTTTTTAAATCGCTAAGGGGCGGGGGGCAGGCCCACCCAGTGACATTACTGTGTGCATGCTGGGTTGGGAACTTCACAGGGGGTTGGGTTATCCGGTAACGTCGCCGGGTGGCCCCGCCCCTTTGCTACTTAAGAAATGCCAGACAGCGGAGCCAGAGATGGGTGCGGAACTATTTTTTTTCTTCCTCTGGTTTAACGCTGGATCTACACCAGGGGGCATTGTTTTTTTTTTTTTTTTTAACAAAGGCATTGTCAAAAACTGTCTCTGTGTTTTTCGTTTAAATCTGTTTATTAAAGATTTTAACAAAAGGTATAAAATAGACATATTACCAATAGTATTCCAAAGGCAGAAATTGACAATTAAGTAGAACCTCCATTAGGCAATACATATGCATGAGAAGTACAGAAGAGATGAATCAAACATAGAACCATATGGGTAGGGGAGGGTATCTAGGTACTGTTAATTCTAAGAATGAAAGGAGTGTACCAAAATTACGATTAGACTTAAGGAATCATACCCTCAATACCTTTAGTTTCGCTTGTGTAAGAAAGGCACATTGTCTTTGTGTTTTTTATTTCTTTTTTACACTTTTTTTGGTGATAAGTGGGGGTAAAATGTATCCCATACTTATTAACATGGGGGGGCGGGATCTGAAGGCCCCCTTGTTAAAGGAGAGGCGTGTGAAATGTATGACAGTGGGCAGAATGTCTTACAGGAGAGAAGTGGGTGGGGGGTAGAATGACAGGGGGCAGTGTGTACAGGAGAGGAGTGGGTGGGGGTTAGAATGACAGGGGGCAGTATGTACAGGAGAGGAGTGGGTGGGGGGTAGAATGACAGGGGGCAGTATGTACAGGAGAGGAGTGGGTGGGGGTTAGAATGACAGGGGGCAGTGTGTACAGGAGAGGAGAGGGGGGGAGGGGGGTGACAGTGGGCAGTATGCACAGAAGATCAGTGTGAAGGTTATACACAGCAGTGTGAGGATGCTGGGCAATAAATGAAGGAACAATGTGGAAGGTGTAGGGGCGTTAGTATGGATGGAAGAGGAATAAGCAGTGTATGGAGAGTAGTATGGAGGGTATGGTGATATGAGCAGTAAAGGAAGGCGGAGGGTTATGCTGGTGGGTATTGAGTTCAGGAGAAGAAGGAATGGCAGCAAGCTGTGCAGGAGATGTGTATGGAACATATGACAGTGTACTATGTGCAGGAAAGCAGTACAAAAAATGAATGCAGCCGTCACATGGTTTATTGCTGATGGCACCCCACGCACCTGGAAATGCGTGTGCCAACTATATGGTGCCACAGCACCCTGTGGTTTGGTGTGACACATTTTTGGAAAAGTTTCAGAGGCTTCTTTTCTGTGTTGCTTGCGCATAGGGCAGCCCATTGTAATGATTGGGTTGCCCTACATTTGATGTATGAAAAACATGCTTGTGCTTGGTTGTACCTGTATGTGTGATCCAAGACTAACTGTGAGTAGATACAAAATACTAAATTCTCAATAAACATAAATTGCTCTCTAAATAATTAGTGTTCATACAATTGTGCTCCTGTGCAAATAGCTGCGCTCTGTTTAACTGAGGGTTGTTATTCCGTATCAACTCACAGTTAGAGTGTTTCGTTTCTATGCTTAGTTTACATTTTTCAGTTTTTATTGTACAGCGTTTGGATAACACAGGGTTAAATGGCATGGCCATAAATTAACTTCACAGTATCTGGACATACAGGGCGCTTCCAATGTACCTCCCCAAACAGACTTTTAGAACATCAGCACAGCTCAAATTCCTCCCTAGACATATGCAGAATGAAAAAAAATGTTTAGTTTAGTTTCGATTCCTTATTTGCATAATTTCATTTAGTTAGTTTGTTTCATATGTCTAATTAATTTTTGGAATTTGCTTTGTTTATTCGTGTTCGAATGGTTTCGAAAGGTTTTCGAAATGATTCGAAAAGTTTTCAAGACAATTTCGAATAGTTTACAAATTCGAATAGTTTTCAAAGTCAAATAATTTTTGAATTTGAACAGTTTTCGAATTTGAAAAGTTTTCCAATTTCCAAGGAGAATGGGGTGGAGTGGAAAGTGGAGGAATAGAATGGAAAAAGATAGAATACGGGGGGGCGTGGCCAGCGGACTCCGAGATGGCTGCTTAACACCGGAGCTCCGCCACACAGCCAGGGAAATCCAGGAATAGTGGGACCTATACCGACTGCTTCCCAGCCAGATTAGGACAAAAAGACCCCTAACCATCCCAGGAGTCAGATATGGGAAGAAGAAGGAAGGAACCTACGTCTCAGCCGAGCAGGCTGAAAAACTTCTTTCCCCCTCAGACCGGACAACGTGCTCAAGATGGCGCCCGCCCGGAGCCTACGAACTTGCAACGAACGATCGGTGCGGGGATAATGTCGGAGGCACAGCAACGAAGGTTAGCATTAGCTGCTCCACTTCCGAATAGTAACCGCTCCTCAGCTGCCTCTACTCCAACCACCAGGAGCCCGGCGAAATCGAAACAGAGAACGATCTCTCCAGAGGAACGAACAAAAACCCACCACATGGAGGTGAGTGCGGCTAGGCCGCAACAAAGAGAGGCACGCAGCGCCTCACCAGATCCCTTCCTCAACTATCCCACCTCAGGGCAGCCCGTGTCAGATGTCCTCTTAAAAGACATGCTGACTTCTCTTAAGTAGAGTTGAGCGAACTTCTAGAAGTCCGGGTTCTGCTGGTTGGGCAGAACTTCGGGACAAAGTCCGGGTTCGGGTCCGGACAGAACCCAAACTTTGTCCCGGACCCCGAACCCCATTGAAATCAATGGAGACCCGGACTTTTAGGTACAAAAAGTGCTGTAAAATAGTCCTGGAAGGTCCTAGAGGTCTGTAAAAGGAAGGAAATGTGGGTAAGGGTGGGACAAGTGACCTACAAAGAAATGGGGACAGGGAAATAACTTTAAATATTTTTAAAAAAATAAAAACATAAAAAATACAAAAATGGAGATCATCTTCAAAATGGGTCTGAAAAGTATTAATTAACATTAGAGGCCATAGAACTGTTCTAAAATCATCTTCAAACTGTGTCAAAAAAGTATAAATAAGCCGGGAGTACCTATATCACTGTTCTGCAAAATGTGTGTATCACTTTAAATCAAACCGGAAATCAGTGCACATCTCTTC
>BLSH010249331.1:330614-346635 GCA_018402905.1 Glandirana rugosa
GAAGAGGGCGATTAAATATGAAATGTTCTAAAATCATCTTCAAACTGTGTGTGAAAAGTATAAATTAGCGGGAGAAGCCATATCAGTGTTCTAAAATCATCTTCAAACTGTGTGTGAAAAGTATAAATTAGCGGTAGAAGCCATATCAGTGTTCTAAAATCATTTTCAAACTGTGTGTGAAAAGTATAAATTAGTGGGAGAAGCCATATCAGTGTTCTAAAATCATCTTCAAACTGTGTGTGAAAAGTATAAATTAGCGGGAGAAGCCATAGCAGTGTTCTAAAATTTAGAACAATAATATGGCTCGAACAATAATATGGCTCTCTATGCGGCTGGAAGAACAGTAATATGGCTCTATCCCCCTGCAATAGGCTTTTCCCATACACTTTGAAGATGATTGTAGAACAGTGATATGGCGTCTCCCGGCTAATTTAGACTTTTCACACACAGTTTGAAGATGATTTTAGAACACTGATATAGCTTCTCCCGCTAATTTATACTTTTCACACACAGTGTGAAGATGATTGTAGAACAGTGATATGGCTTCTCCTCGCTAATTTAGACTATTCACACACAGTTTGAAGATGATTTTAGAACCCTGATATGGCTTCTCCCGCTAATTTAGACTCTCCTCACACAGTTTTAAGATGGTCCACATCCACCTACATTTTTGATTTTTTTTTATGTGATTTTAGTTTAAAAATGCTTTTAAGTTATTTCCCTGTCCCCATTTCTTTGTAGAGCACTTGTCTGACCCTTACCCCCATTTTCCTTCCTTTTGCAGACCTCTAGGACTTTCTAGGACTTTGTTACAGCAATTTTCAAAACTTTTATTAAATTACCAGAACCCCGGACCCGAACCTGGACTTTTTTTGAAAAGTCCAGCTTCGGGTCCGGGTCCCGGACACCCAAAAGTTCGGTACGGACCCGAACTTTACAGTTCGGGTTCGCTCAACTCTAATAGTTAGTTTGAATGAGGCTAATCAAATCTTGAACTGCTTCTGGTATGACATGGTTGGTGGTAGTATGTATGGAGTTATTGTAAGCAAACTCTACACAAGGATGGAGCGAGACCCAGTCTACGGGTTTGTCTAATAGGACGGTTTCATAAGAAGGACTGGTCCCTCATGGATTATCGCAAATTACTTTGATATATGCACTTATTGCACTTTATTTAAGGTTCTATTGCAAGATTTATATTTATTTATTTGCACTTTTAATATGTTTTTGCACATTTATATAACACTGTCATTTCACTGGGATATTCCGCCTCTTAGGAATACCTCTTTTGAGTATAGCAGGGACAGCAACCATCCATGTTTTGCTGTACCCAATACTTAATTCACCTCACATTATATTTATTCATAAAATGTTATTTTATTTATATTTTTCTCACAGCACTTTAGTATTAACTTTATTATAACTGTTTGATTACTTACATTCATTGGAAGACACCATTTGCACCTTATCTAGTTTTACTGAAATATTCATTCCTTTCTAATTTTGCGTATCTTGCACAGTTTTGCACATTCACATAGCAGCGCCAACCCACTGTAATTACCTTTCTCTGATTTATAACAGCCGATCCGAGTGTTTGAGTGGGGACAGCAGCTACTAAGTTCTGTCTGTTATTTAAAACAATCATCCAATTTCTGGCACTACCCCCCCCCCCCGCCTAATTTTATCTTTCACTCTTTGACATTTAAACACATCTGAAGGGGGAGCAATTTGGAACTTTTAACCGTTTGCGCGGTACCACCTTCTTTATTTACATGTTAGTGTACTTTTACTACAGTATATTGAAGTAAATTAGTGCACGTTTACTGCAGTATCTTGAAGTGCATTAGTGCACTTTTACGGGCAGTATATTGAAGTGTGTTAGTGTACTTTTATGGCAGTATATTGAATTGTGTTAATACACTTTTACTGCAGGATATTGAAGTGCCTTAGTGCACTTTTATGGTAGTATATTGTAGAGCATTAGTGCAGTTTTACTGCAGTATATTGAAGTGCGTTAGTGCATTTTATGGCAGTATATTGAAGTGCGTTAGTGCACTTTTACTAAAGTATATTGAACTGCGTTAGTGCATGTTTACTGCAGTATATTGAAGTGCGTTAGTGCACTTTTACTACAGTATATCGAAGTGCATTAGTGCATGTTTACTGCAGTATATTGAAGTGCATTAGTGCACTTTTCTGCAGTATATTGAAGTGCATTAGTGAACTTTTATGGCAGTATTTTGAAGTGCGTTAGTGTACTTTTACTGCAAGATATTGAAGTGCCTTAGTGCACTGTTATGGCAGTATATTGAAGTGCATTAGTGAACTTTTACTGCAGTATATTGAACTGCGTTAATGCAGTTTTACTGCAGTATATTGAAGTGTGTCAGTGCAGTTTTATTGCAGTATATTGTAATGTGTCAGTGAAGTGTGTCTGTGTAGTGAGTGCTCAAGTAAAAGTGCACCAAACACCACTTTCCATTGATTAAAGTGCATCCAAGTACACATTTCCCCTTCTCTATTACATTTCGGTATTAAGCCCCCCATCATGTCTGAGAGGCCTCATGGAGAGGCAGACGTTCCCATGGTACTGTGAGGGGGCCAGCAGCAAAGGTGGACACATTATCCACAGCCACTCTTACCATAGCCACAGCATCATGTTGGGAGGAGTCAGCTGAATTATTTGAACACAGTGTCAGTCACTTGCCCCTTGACGATGCACAGGCAATATTTGATTTTGATGTTGGTTCTGAGGTTGAGGAAGGTAGGAACAGGAGCCTACAAAGAGTGGAGAACACGGGTAAACAACAAATTGGCAGTCATGTTCCCCCAGTCGCAACATTTTGCCAAGTTGGCTCCAGTAATGATGAGGATGGAGGGGATGATGATGAGGTCACTGACGTGACTTGGGTGCCGGATAGAGCAGAGGAGGAAAGTGAGTGTGAGGCACAACCCCAATGAGCCAGCCATCATGGAAGAGTAGAGAGCAGCCACCCTATTCCATCAGATTGTGGAGCTGTTATCTCCCAGCCCACGTCTTACAGCTCAGCTGTCTGGGCCTTTCTTAGCACATGTGCAGCCGATTGCACTGTTGCAATTTGCAAACTTTGCCTCAAGCAGATCAAGTGTGGCATAAACACTAGCCATTTGGATACCACATGCTTAATAAGGCATCTAACCTCTCACCACTCAGCCTGTTGGGAAGAGCACCTGAAAGCCACACAAAAGGGACGCAATTCTGCTCCTCCTCACTCCTCACCTTTCACGTCTTCTCTGTTATATCTCATGACCTCTTAGCAGTCTCCACTGACAGAGGTGATGGTATAGTGTCACAGGTCCTTGCAGCACATCTGCCAGCAGCACACCACCAGCTGTAGACTATAGCAGGCACATTTCTCTGCCCTAGCTGTTGCAGCAAAAAAAATATACAGTTACTGCCACCCACATGCCCAGCGTCGGTTTTCAGACAGCAAGGTGGTGCTGTAGAGCTGAACATTTGGCGCGAAAATTCAAGGAAGAGGAAGAGTGTGAGCAGCATGTGTGGGGAACTCCAGGACCAGACCCGACCCGACCCCCCCACTGAAACCAGGCGAGGCGGCAGAGGCAGGCGGCGGCAGCAGAGGCGGCTAAAACAGGGACAGGGATGGAGTTACGGTCCGGCACCCATCCTAACCCCTAAAGAGGAAGGGGGCGGCTGGGAGCAGTGTGACATACGATCACACATGATCAGGCAGAGGGCACTCCCCCACACCCCCCCACCCGTGACCGAAGTAGGAGGCGGGGGACCGGGAGAAGCAGCGGGGAACGACAGAGGACCTTACCCCCAAGAAGTTGACAGAGGAGGGGGGCGGTGGAAGACTGAAGGAGAGGCAGGGGTGAGTGCAGATCGCACTGTGTGACAACCCAACAGGCTTGCAGAGAGACACAACTGCTAATAAAAGATTATTGTGAGACCAGTGTATTGTGAGACCAGTGTATTGTGAGTACCTGAGTGTTGGGAGTACCTGTGTATAAGGAGTACCTGAGTGTTGGGAGTACCTGTGCATAAGGAGTACCTGAGTATTGGGAGTATCTGTGTATAAGTAGTACCTAAGCATTGGGAATACTTGTGCATAAGGAGTACCTGAGTATTGGGAGTACCTGTGCATAAGGAGTACCTGAGTATTGAGAGTACCTGTGTATAAGGAGTACCTGAGCATTGGGAGTACCTGTGCATAAGGAGTACCTGAGTATTGGGAGTACCTGTGCATAAGGAGTACCTGAGTATTGGGAGTACCTGTGTATAAGGAGTACCGGAGTGTTGGGAGTACCTGAGTGTTGGGAGTACCTGTGTACAAGGAGTACCTGAGTATTGGGAGTACCTGTGTACAAGGAGTACCTGAGTGTTGGGAGTACCTGTGCATAAGGAGTACCTGAGTATTGGGAGTACCAGTGAATAAGGAGTACCTGTGTACAAGGAGTACCTGAGTGTTGGGAGTACCTGTGCATAAGGAGTACCTGTGTATTGGGAGTACCTGTGTATTGGGAGTACCTGTGTGTTGTGAGTACCTGTGTGTTGGGAGTACCTGTGTGTTGGGAGTACCTGCGTGTTTGGAGTACCTGTGTATAGGGAGTACCCCTGTATTCGGAGTACCTGAGTGTTGGAAGTATAGTGAGTACCAGTGCATAGCGAGTATCAGGTGAGTGCCTGTGTATCGGGCGGGTACCTGAGTACTGCAGTGTGAGTACCCGAGAGTGGAGTGAGTACCAGAGAGTGGCGTGAGTACCGAGTGCTGTGAATAGCTACATTCTGTGAGTATTAGAGGTAGGCAGCCAGCGGTTCAGGTAATTAGATAGGGCATAATTCCCAGTCCCCACTAAATCAATAGGTACGATGCCCGGCGGGTGTGGAAAAGCGATTCGGGGTACATCTTGTCGCATGTATGTGTTCCTTGATCATGAGATCAAGGGCGAATACTGCTGTACAAAATGTAAGAGCATTGTTTCCCTGGAAGCCCAGGTTCTAAATCTAAGGAAGCAACTGTCAACACTGAGACGACTCTCCATACTTAAGGAGAGTTGGGATCGTACTCGGCAGGTGCCGGCAGGGGCCAGCACAGAGGTGGGTAGAGACATAGAGGTGCAGGCACCAGAACAGGGTAGTTGGGTGACAGGAAGGGTAGAAGGGAAAGAGTCAGGGAGGCTGATCCTGGGCTGGAGCATCCCAATAGGTACACCCCGTTGTGTGATATTGTGGAAACCAGTCAGGAATCAGCATCGCTAGAGCAGAGTGGCGCCCCTAGCTGCCAGGAGAGTAACTCCTCCAGAGAGGGTGGGGATGAAGTCAGGCGAAAGGTAAGGCAGATTGTGGTGATGGGGGACTCAATTCTTAGAAACACAGAGAGGCCAATCTGTCACAAAGACCTGAAGCACCGAACTGTAAACTGTTTACCGGCGCTCGGGTTCGGGACATCACGGATCGTGTGGACAGATTGCTGGGAGGGGCTGGGGAAGACTGAGTTAGAGGTAGGTGGAGTGTCCTAAAAAAAGATTTCAGGGACCTAGGAGCAAAATTGAGGCTTAGGACCTCCAAGGTAGTATTCTCAGAAATACTACCGGTACCTCGAGCCACACCAGAGAGGCAGCGGGAGATTAGGTAAGTCAACAAGTGGCTGAGGAGCTGGTATAGAAAGGAGGGTTTCGGGTTCCTGGAGAACTGGGCCGATTTCTCAATCGGTTACGAGCTCTATAGAAAGGATGGTCTGCACATAAATGGGGAAGGTGCAGACCGGCTGAGAATAAGGATGGCCGAAAAGGTAGAGGCGCTTTTAAGCTAGGCAACGGGGGGGAGGGTCCAGACTTAGTAATAGCCAGAGGGGAACAGAGTTCAGGGGGTAGTATTGGGGGGAGGAGTGATAGGCCGAATAAGGAATTTAAACACATAGCAAGTAGTGTAACAAGTCCTACATGCAAACAAGGAATACCCAGCAAGGAAACAGTAGGTGTCCAGACAAAACTACGTGGCTTGTTCACTAATGCCAGGAGTCTGGCAGACAAGATGGGAGAACTAGAGCTGCTACTGTACGAGGAGGAATTAGATTTTGTGGGAATTTCGGAGACTTGGTTCAACAGCTCTCATGATTGGCTGGCTACCATTCAGGGTATTCACTCTAATCAGAGGGAGGAGGGGGAGGCGGACCTCCTATCACAATATGGAATAGCGGCTAGGATGGGAAGTGTTATTATAATAGGGGATTTTAATTATCCAGATATTGACTCGGCGGAAGGCTAAGGCTTGCCATTTCTTAAATGTCCTGCAGGACAATTTCATTGGTCAGATGGTAAATGTACCAACAAGAAAAAAAGCATTATTGGACCTTCTGATTACTAACAACACAGACCTGATCGACGTGGAAGTAAGGGGCAATCTAGGAAATAGTGATCACAGGTCAATCAGTTTTAGTATAAATTACACATCTAGGAAACCTAAGGAGAATACAAAGACACTGAATTTTAAAAGAGCCAACTTCCATAAACTACGCTCATTGCTGGAAGATGTTAACTGGGATAAAATTCTAGGAACAATGAATACAGAGGAAAAATGGGAGTGCTTCAAGAACACACTAAACAAAGGTATCAGCCAGAGTATCCCAACAGGAAATACATTTAAAAGAGCTAAGCAAAGACCAGGATGGCTTAATGCCGACATAAAGACACACATAATAGGCAAAAAAGAAGGCCTTCGAAAAATACAAGGCGGAGGGGTCTCAGTCAGATTTTCATATCTATAAAACACGCAATAAGGAATGCAAAGTTGCAATGAGAGCAGCTAAGATAGAACATGAAAGACACATAGCTGGGGAGAGTAAAAAGAATCCCAAGAAATTCTTTAAGTATATAAATGGTAAGAGAGGGGGGTCAGATCATATTGGCCCCATAAAGAATGATGCCGGTAATCTGGTTACAAATGATGGCTAAATGGCAAAGGTGTTAAACTAATTTTTCTCCTCAGTGTTCATGGAAATGGGGGGCTCAATTATGCAGAACCACAATGCTGGTCATCAAAACACACGTTACAGGATACACCCTCATGGCTGACTGAGGATAAAATCAGGAATAGGCTTGAAAAACTGAACACTAATAAGTCACCGGGCCCAGGTGGCTTGCACCCGAGGGTCCTTAGGGAACTTAGCCAAGTTATTGCCAGACCTTTGTACCTAATCTTTAAGAGCAGTTTTCTGACTGGTATGATACCAGCTGATTGGAGGAAAGCCAATGTATGGCAATGGCAATATATAAAAAAGGACCAAGACATTTCCCCGGGAACAACAGACCAGTTAGCTTAACATCAATAATTTGCAAGCTCTTGGAGGGAATAATAAGGGATTATATACAAGATTATTGTAACGAGAACGGTATCATTAGCAGTAATCAACATGGTTTCATGAAAAATCGTTCTTGCCAAACCAATCTGTTAACTTTCTATGAGGAGGTGAGCGGCCATCTAGATAAAGGAAGGCCTGTAGATATGGTATACCTGGATTTTGCAAAAGCATTTGATGCAGTTCCCCATAAACGTTTACTGTACAAACTAAGGTCGAGTCCAGAGGGTGGTGATAAATGGGGAATACTCAGAATGGTCTGGTGTAGAAAGTGGGGTTCCACAGGGTTCTGACCCGGGACCAATCCTATTCAATTTATTCATAAATGATTTGGAGAACGGAGTGACCAGCTCAATCTCAATATTTGCGGATGATACCAAGCAGGGCAATAAATTCTCCACAGGATATGGAAACCTTGCAAGAAGATCTGAATAAATTAAAGGGGTGGGCAGGCAGGTGGCAGGTGAGATTTAACGTAGAAAAATGTAAGATAATGTATTTGGGTACCAAGAACATGAACGCAAAATACTCACTAGGGGGAAAGCCTCTGGGGGGAATCTAGGATGGAAAAAGACCTAGGGGTCCTAGTAGAGAACAGGCTCAGCAGTGGCATGCACTGCCAAGCTACTGCAAGCAAAGCTAACAAAGTGTTGGCATGCATCAAGAAAGGGATTAACTTCAGGGATAAATCAATACTTCTCCCACTATACAAGTCCCTGGTGAGGCCGCACCTGGAGTATGCCGTCCAATTCTGGGCACCAGTCCTCAGGAAGGAAGTCCTGGTATTGGAAAGGGCTCAGAGAAGGGCAACAATGCTAATTAAGGGATTAGAGGACCTTGGATATGAGGAAAGATTACAAGCACTCAACTTATTCTCTCTGGAGAAAAGACGCTTGAGAGGGGATATGATTTCAATGTACAAATACTGTACTGGTGACCCCACTATAGGGACAAAACTATTCATACCTGGCACATGTCATTAATTTGGTGGTGCGGCATTTCTTAAACAGGAACCCAGGGTTGGAAGATCTGCTAAAGCAGGCCAGAAGAGTCTGTAGTCATTTCAGGCGGTCATACACAGCCAGTGCTCAGTTGGCTGAAATTCAGCATGAATTCCACCTGCCCATAAACTGCTAGATTTTTGACATGCCTACCAGGTGGAACTCAACTTTGGTAATGCTGCAGTGTCTGTGTCACGATCAGGCGCCAGGCTCAAAGACCAGCAGGATAGGTACACAGGAAGTCACTCTGGCATACCTGAGGTGCGGAATCTAAGTACTAACCGGTGTTTACCAGAGCTCCTGGTGGTGGAGATGGATTTAGCTGCATGTTAGTACCAGGTTGCGCCACCAGTAAGTGAGCAAGCCGGGTTCCAGTAGCAGATAAGCAGATATAGATCAAACTGAAGTGTTGTCAGTAAACAAGCAATAAGGTCAGTAATAGGAAGTTGCAGGTTGGGATCATACAGAAGACTAGTCGCGGAACAAGCCGAGGATCAATAACCAGCGGTAACAAAATACGGATGGCTTCAGGGAAGACAAGAGCAAGGCACTGGCTGAGAAAGCACAATAACCAGGCAAAGAGGAAGCGCAGAGACATGGCTTAAATCAAGAAGTTCATGGGAGGAGCAAAGAGTTCAAAGTTCAACAGAAGTCAAGGCACAAGGCAGGGTTGTCCAATGGATCAGACAGGGTGCTGTCCAGCATCTCAGGTAGCCCTGACAGGCTGCACATACAGCAGAGGGCCGTCAACGAGTACCTGTGTCAGTATGGCATAATGGCAGACTCTGCTTTTTTCCCCATGCCAATGGCTGCTGATAAAGGATGCATGCACTGTACTGTCACCATTTGAGGAGGTGACAAAGATGTGAGCCATGACAATGCATGCATCGGCGACACAACACCTGCTGTGTTCCTGCTGGAGCAGACTCTGCATGTCATTATGGACGGGGCACGCATGACAGAGCAGCGGGAGGAAGATTTCCTTTCCTCTCAAGGCCAGCTTTATGCAGACACCATTTTTGCAATGCCACAGAACACACAAGAAGAGGAGGAGGATTCTGCCAGTTTTGGAGGCATTGAAGCAGATGAAGATATACATCAAACCTTAAATGTAATTTCCGTCCCCAGAACCCTTGGGAGTAGTACGTGGCTGGGAGGAGGCATTTCCAGATACTGTAATCCTCAGTGAACCCGAGGACTCTGATTCTCATGACACTGCACACGTGCGGTACATTGGCTCCCCTTATTCTTCAAAGCCTGCGAAAGGACCTGAGAATTTGTGGCATCAAGAAGAAACTGTCAGGAGTCTGTGATAGTAAGCCCTTGAAGTTCACCAACTCAGGGTTCCCCAGGGTGCGGAATCTAAGCCCCAGCCTGATTCTTCACCAGGGCCCCTCATGGTGGGGATGGCCTTGCAGCAAGCTGGAACCAGGGACGCCCAGCTGAGAATGAGGACACCACTTAGCAATTGCAGAGTGCGACAGAAGACAGAAGGGAAAACCAGGAAACAAGCCAAGGTCAGGGCGGGTAGAAGACAAGCACAACAGTAGACAAAGTTGGGATTGTTACATGGGAAGTAAGACACAGGATATATGAGTAGTAACAAGCAGGAGCTTACAGAACTGTAAAGTTGCTCAGGCAAGGAACACTGAATTGAGCATATGTATATGTAGGGAAGCAAACAAGGAGGTGACGCAGGAAGTAATTGTCACGTACCTGGTGGTAGAGTCTGGCTTATGCGGAGTAACCTCTCTTGCGGCCCTGGTTCAAGAGCCCTAGGTAGTGTGGACAGGAAGCTCTGGAGCGCAGGGGGGCACGACAATCTCAGCTGGTAAACAGAAGCCCGCTGAAGCTCGTGCAAACTGAAGGGTAGTGGTACCGTCCGGGTCGGCAACTGGCAGGCGGTGTGGTACAGCGGGATCAGGCAAACAGATGGTCGGGTACAGGCAAGGTCAGCAACGTGCTGGCGGCAGAAGTACAAAGGGAGCAGGCAAGAGCATAGTCGTAAACAGGCCGGGGCCAAGGGCAGGCAGATATCAGCAAGGTTCTCAAGGTGCTTGAGGCTAGGTGCAGAGGTAAACAGTCCCTTTAGGGTTTGGAAAGTGGCTTGCGCTTCCGGGGTCCAAGCAAAACCGGTATTCTGTTTAGTTAACTGCGTTATCGGGGAGATGACGGCAGAGAATCCTTGAATAAATTTTCTATAAAAATTGTCAAAGCTGACGAAATGCTGTACAGCCATGTTGTCCGCTGGTGGTGGCCAGTCCACAATAGCTGATACTTTCTGGGGGTCCATGGTTGTGCCAGTAGTGGAGATGTGGAACCCTGAGAAGGTGATGTCTGTGCGCTCAAAGGCACACTTTTCGGCCTTGGCATACAGGCCATGCTGCTGTAGGCGGCTGAGTACACTCCTGACATGCTTACGATGTTCCTCCAGGGAGGGGGAGAAGATGAGGATATCGTCCAGATATACTACCACAAATAGATCGAGAAAGTCTCTGAAGATATCATTGACCAGATGCTGGAACGTGGCCGGGGCATTACAGAGCCCGAAGGGCATGACCAAATATTCAAAGTGGCCAAAACGGGTCCAGAAAGCCATCTTCAATTCATCCCCCTCCCGTATATGGATCAAGTTGTAAGAAAAGTTCAGGAACCAGGGGCAATGGATATCGGTTCTCGACCGTGATGTTATTGAGGTGCCGATAATCAATGCAGGGACGGAGGAAGTGGTCCTTCTTTTCAACAAAGAAAATCCCGACCCCTGTGAGAGATGTAGAGGGTCGGATGAACCCCTTCTGCAGGTTTTTCTCCAGGTAAACCTTGAGGGCTACTAGCTCCACTTCCCAAAGAGAGGAAAAATCCTGCCAAAAGGAACCTCGGCTCCGGGTAGCAGCTCTATCGGGCAGTCATATGGCCTATGAGGAGGTAGGGAATCCGCCCCTTCTTGCTAAAGACATCCAAGAAGTCTTGGTACACTTCAGGGACAGCAAGGCGGGTTTCCTGGTCTGGATCTGGGGCGGTTGGAAACAGTTACTCATACAGTATGGGGATAGGAACCAAACTTCTCCAGTGTTCCAGTCAATGTGAGGGCTGTGTGCTTGGAGCCATGGGAGGCCAAGGATCACTGGAAACAGTGGGGAAGTAATATCATCCAATAATAGGAACTCTGAGTGGTCTTCGGCTGTCTGGGCTGGTAGAGGGAAAGTCTCTTGGGTCACTGTGCCAGACTTGATGACTGACCCATTGGCCAATCGAACAGACATTGGATGTTCCTTGGGCCTGAGAGGGATCCGATGCTGGGCAGCAAAAGGACAGGTCAATGAAACAACTGCACGTCCCCAAATCCAGGATGGCCGGGACTTGGATATTCCCGTCGGGGAGCTGCAGGAAAATAAAGAGGATCAGGTGAGGTTGGGAGCTTGGCAGGGATAGCACTTCTCCTGGAACTGGCGCTGGGCCCTTACCAGCTTTGGTGGGGCAATTCCTCACTAGGTGCCTTGAACCATCGCAATAGAGACACAAGTTGTGGGTCATCCGCCTTTGTCGTTCCTCAGAGGACAGGGATGGGCGGAGGATCCCAATCTGCATAGGCTCGGGAAGATCTTGAGGAGAGGAGCAGGAGGTTGCCGCTGGGCTTGGACCTGAGTAGATAGGCACTCGGGGAAGCATCCAGGTAGGACACAGAGATCCTGTGGCCCTCTCTTCTCTGCGCTCCCGCAGACAATGGTCAATTTGTATGGCCAGATTAATTAGTGCTTTGAGGGTATGGGGTACCCCGATGTGTGCCAGCTCATCCTTGAGAGCCCCAGCCTGAACTGGTAGCAGAGGGCCGCATCATCCCAGGCTGTGTCAGTGCTCCAGCGCCTGAACTCTGACATGTAGTCCTCTGCAGTACAATGGCCCTGCTGGAGGGCATGGAGTGTGGCTTCTGCGGTAGCTGCCTGGTGTGGGTCCTCATATAGTTGAGCCATAGTGTGGAAAAAATGGTCCAGGGTGGTAGTCTCAGGAGCCTTTTGCTCCAATAGGCGATGAGCCCAGGCCTGTGAGTCATCCTGAAGAAGCGAGGTCACCAGGCCCACTTTGGTGGCTTCCACAGAGGACGTGTGGGGCTGGGGAGCGAAGTACAGTTCACAGGAATTGCAGAAGGCTCTGAACTTCCTGCGGTCCCCCGCAAACCGCTCAGGGATAGGCACCTTAGGCACTATGGTGCGGGGACGTGTTTGGCCCCCGCTGGCGGGGTTAGGAGAAGCCCCGAACTTGATTTTCCAAGCGTGTATATCCTTCCTGCAGGTTTTTCACTGCTTGGGTTAATCCAGCAAGGTGTAGACATAGTTATTCCATGGGAGAGGTCCCCGGCGCAGACTCTGACATGGCTGTCCATTTCTGTCACGTACCTGGTGGTAGAGTCTGGCTTATGCGGGGCCAACCTGGTTTGAGAGCCCCTGGTAGTGTGGACAGGAAGCTCTGTAGCACAGGGGGGCACGAGGGTTGGACAATCTCAGATGGTAAACAGTAGTCCGCTGAAGCTCGTGCAAGCTGAAGGGTAGTGGTACAGTCCGGGTCAGCAACTGGCAGACGGTGCGGTACAGCGGGATCAGGCAAATGGATGATCGGGTACAGGCAGGGTTGACAACATGCTGGCAGCAGAAGTACAAAGGGAGCAGGCAAGAGCATAGTCGTAAACAGGCCGGGGTCAAGGACAGGCAGATATCAGCAAGGTCCACAGGAGTAGCCGGGGTCACAAAAGCAGGAAGTCACTCAGTAATATTCACAGGGGGGTCACAGGTGCAGGGAACACTGTAGAATGGACAGCATCTGCTGCAAGGTGCTGTCTGGCTAAATGGTCCGTTTTAGCGCCATTGGTGCGCCCAGGCGCCTGCGAACGCGCACAGGCGTGCGTGAACGTGCACAGGCGATTCCCAGGCACATTTTTTGCTTTTCTTAACAGTAATAGAAGAGAAAATTATATAAACTCACAGTGGAACAGGCGAAGCCAAACACCACATGTGAAATGGAGTCACAGATCTAGCAGAACCTGCAGCAAGGAGGTAAGAATTTCATAACAGAAATCTGCAGGCTAGACCGCCACAGGATCACTATTTGTGGGCAACCCTCCTTGAAAACCATTACAAGGGGAGAGTCTCAGAACTCATCCTGCTCTCACAGAGGGAGCAGAGGATGAAATAGCTTGAGAACACCTTAAGGAGGAGTTTATGTAATGCCTTTGCATACTCTCCTAGGTCACAGTCTCATGGAAAGGCTAGGTCTTAGGCTTTTGTTGATCAAGAAAGGAGCGGTGCCTCTGTGTTGCAGTTAAAAAAAATGTTTAGACCTCGGCGCCTAGGGCTGTCAGCTTCCACATCCCATCAGCAGCATCTGCTTCATATGATGGGAGATTATCTAGGCGCGAAAACACACATGGAGAGCTTTACAGTTGATGATCCACTGGGTTACTGGGTCATGAGAATAGACCACTGGCCAGAACGTGCCCAGTATGCAATTGAGCTGCTGGGCTGCCCTGCATTCAGCAAGCTTTCCGAATGGACATTCAGTGCTGCCGGTGGTTTTGTGAAAGATAAAAGAGCACATCTGTTCACAGACTCCGTTAACTGGATGACATTTATCAAAATTAATTTTTCCTGGATTAGCAGCAGCTATCAAACCCTTGATGGGGATGTTGCCGACTAAGTGTTTTTGGGATGTGAAATCTGTGCAAGACTATCTAAGCTGCCTAGCTTTGTGGATGTTAATTCTATTGTGAAGAAATCTTTTGGTGTAGGTTTCATGGGCACAATTAACACCCAAGCAAGCAAAACCCTCAAAAATTGGATTTTTTTTGGCACAAAACAAAGAATTTATGATGTAAAATTCAAAATGTATTAAATATACAAAATTGACAATATATTCATTTAAAAGAGACAAACCTGAAAAACATTGTAGACAGATGTTTAATATGCTGTATACAGTAGTTAGAACCCAGTTATGCACAAGACTAGAGTTGATTGAATACCTGGAAGTTCGGGTTCTGCAGGTTCGGCCGAACTTCGGGAAAAAGTCAGGGTTCGGGAACGAACTTGACCCAAACTTTATCCCGGACCCCGAACCCAATTTGAAATCAATGGGGACCCGAACTTTTAGGCACAAAAATGGCTGTAACAAAGTCCTGGCAAGTCCTAGAGGTCTGCAAAAGGAAGGAAAATGGGGGTAAGAGTCAGACAAGTGCCCTACAAAGAAATGGGGATAGGGAAATAACTTAAAATAATTTTTAAGCTAAAATCACATAAAAAAATAAAAAATGGAGGTGATGTGGAGTTGGTGGTTGAGGAGGCGGTGGAAGTGGCGGTGGAGGAGGAGGAAGTAGCCAACACCGTTTTTTTTATTTTTGTGCAAGAAATGCACCGCTGGCCTCAAATGTAGTTTTCAGAATATTTTTTTTTTTTAAACCAGCAATGTAGACATTTTTTTTTATTTTTGTGCAAGAAATGCACCGTTGGCCGCAAATGTAGTTTTTGGAATATTTTTTTTTTTTAAACCAGCAATGTAGACATTTTTTTTATTTTTGTGCAAGAAATGTACCGTTGGCCGCAAATATAGTTTTTGGAATATTTTTTTTTTAAACCAGCAATGTAGATGCACTTTTTAATTTTGTGCAAGAAACAATAATCTGTCCCTTAAAGCAACAGCTGGAACCTTTCCCTATAGAACTTGGAGATGATTTTAGAACAATAATCTGTCCCTCTAAACAACAGCTGGAACCTTTCCCTATAGAACTTGGAGATGATTTTAGAACAATAATCTGTCCCTCTAAGCAACAGATGGCGGGGTTAGGAGAAGCCCCGGACTTGATTTTCCAAGCGTGTATATCCTTCCTGCAGGTTTTTCACTGCTTGAGTTAATCCAGCAAGGTGTAGACATAGTTCTTCCATGGGAGAGGGCCCCGGCGCAATAATCTGTCGCTTAACCACTTCAATACTATGCACTTAGAACACTTTACTACCAGACCAATTTTCAGTTTTCCGTGCTGTTGTGCTTTGAATGACAATTGTGCGGTCGTGCGACACTGCACCCAAACAGATTTTTTATCATTTTGTTCCCACAAATAGAGCTTTCTTTTGGTGGTATTTGATCACCCCTGCGGATTTTATTTTTTGTGCTACAAATAAAAAAAGACCGAAAATTATGAAAAAAAAAAAATTCTCTATTTTTGTCACAAAACTTTGTAAATAAGTAAATTTTCTCCATCACTGGTGGGCACTGATGAGGCTACACTGACGGGCACTGATGTGGCAGTACTGATTGGCACTGATGAGGCGGCACTGATGAGGTGGCACTGATGATGAGGCACTTATATGCAGCGATGATGAGCACTGTTAGGCGGCACTGATAAGCAGCACTGACGGGTACTGAGAGGTGGCACTGATATACAGCACTGATGGGCACTGATATGCAGCACTGACGGACACTGCTAAGCGGCACTGATGGGCACTAATAGATAGCATTGATTGGCACGCATAGGCGGCACTGGACACTGATAGGTGGCACTGATGGGCACTGATAGGTGGGCACTGGTAGGTGACAATGGTGGGCACTGATATGTGGCACTGGTATGCATTGATAGGGGCACTTGTGGGCACTGATAGGGGCACTGGTGGGTACTGG
>BLSH010249386.1:2743-14418 GCA_018402905.1 Glandirana rugosa
AGGGTCACCTGGGGACAGGGACCCCACTCCATCTCACCTGGGGACAGGGACCCCACTCCCTCTCACCTGGGGAAAGGGACCCCCTTATCTCCCCTGGGGACAGGGAGCCCACTTCATCTCACCTGACGACAGGGAGCCCACTCCATCTCCCCTGGGGACAGGGACCCCACTCCATGTTACCTGGGGATAGGGACCCCACTCCATCTCACCCGGGGATAGGGACCCCACTCCATTTCACCTGGGGATAGGGACCCCACTCCATCTCCCCTGGGGATAGGGACCCCACTCCATCTCCCCTGGGGAAAGGGACCCCCATCATCTCCCCTGGGGACAAGGGCCCCATCATCTCCCCTGGGAACAGGGACCCCACTCTATCTCCCCTGGAAAAAGGGACCTCCATCATCGCCCCTGGGGACAAGGGACCCCCTCATCTCCCATCAAGGATGGGGGGGGTGGCAAAATGCACTTTCGCCTGTGTAGGCAAAATTCTTGAATTGACAGTGCCTGTATGCCTATATAGGAGGAGCAGTGGGGGCAGCTGTATATTGAGCAATTGATCTCTCCATTTTCCTCCTGCCTGCCTTTCCATGCCTGCGGGAGGGCTGATTCAGCAGCTGCAGGAGGAAAATGGAGAGATCCATTCCTCTATATGCAGCCGCCCCCGCCGCTCCTTCTATCCTTCTTTCTTCCACTGTCCCCCATGTGCTCTCCAGCTTGTGTGCTCTTTCCTGGACCCCCCACGGGGGATGTGTCAAGATGGAGAATGGGTAAATGTGCCAGTAAATGTGCCATTTACCCGCACCTTCTTTTTCTGAATGGAGAGTCAGTGATCTGTACGGATCACTGACTCTGTGCATTCATAAACTGAGTTTTTTATGCTTGACTTTAGGAATGGACAGGACGTTCTGTACAGAGCTATTCCTGTCTATTCATTCTGTGTAGCTGAGGTTGCAGGAAGGAGATCGAGGGATGGAACTTCAGAGGTCTGTTTAGACCCCTGATATCTCACCAAAGCCTCCAACAGGGCTCCAAAAAAATTATAAAAAAATGACTGATACCAGTGGCAGAACTACAAGGCTCACAAAGGTTGTACTGATCGAGAACACAGCGCAATCATCACCATGCTCTGTGTATATCATCTCTCTGTATAAAGATCTCAGAGTGATCATCTCCTGCTTATATGGAGATCCTAAACAGTCAGATCTGCTCAGTACTCTTCCAGTGTCCCAGTGTGCACGCCTGTGATTGACAGCTTGGGTCCCCATGACCCCTCCATCCCCCCACCCTCATCCCAGGCCACCAGCGCTCCGCTGCAGTGGTCGGGAGGTCCCAGCTTAGTCCAGTGGTGATCCTCAGCCTTAATGGGCAAGGCGCTCTTCATTATGCACTGGCATTGCTCATGATCGGCTTCTTTGCAGCTATCTCCCACCAGGAGCTGTTCCCCTACGGTGAGCCCTGAGGGACCTACTGCTGCCTGATGGGGATGATGAGACCTCCAAGGTGGTGAAACTTGTACAGCCCCTTCTCTTCTATGAGGCCGAGTTTAAGGAGCTCTATGTAAGTACAACACTGATAGAGACAGGGCACTGACACCAGCACTGAGATAGAGGACACTGACACCAGCATTGAGATAGAGGACACTGACACCAGCACTGAGAGAGATAGAGGACACTGACACCAGCACTGAGAGAGATAGAGGACACTGACACCAGCACTGAGAGAGATAGAGGACACTGACACCAGTGCTGAGAGAGAGGGCACTGATACCAGCAATGAGAGAGATAGAGGACACTGACACCAGTGCTGAGAGAGAGGGCACTGACACCAGCACTGAGAGAGATAGAGGACACTGACACCAGCACTGAGATAGAGGACACTGACACCAGCACTGAGAGAGATAGAGGACACTGACACCAGCACTGAGATAGAGGACACTGACACCAGCACTGAGAGAGATAGAGGACACTGACACCAGCACTGAGAGAGATAGAGGACACTGACACCAGTGCTGAGAGAGAGGGCACTGACACCAGCCTTTTAAGGCTCTTAATATATGCAATTTATGCAGTTCATTTGTATTGATTTTATTATTTTTTCCATTACAGGTGTGAGTGGGGCCCCATGTCTAAGTTACGTGTAAGGCCTCACAAAGCCTATAGCCTCCTCTGCCCAATAGAACACCTTTGGAATGAATTACAGAGGAGACTGCGAGCCAGCATCAGCGCCTGACCTCACGAATGCTCTTCTGGAAGAATGGTCAAACATTCCCATAGACACTCCTAAACCTTGTGGGCAGCCTTCCCAGAAGAATTGAAGCTGCTATAGCTGCAAAGTGTGGGGGGGCAACTCAATATTGAACCCCACGGACTAAGATTGGGATGCCATTAAAGTTCATGTGTGCGTAAAGGCAGGTGTCCCAATACTTTTGGTGATATAGTATATATGGGAAGGGGCGGTGATAGTAGTGACAACATTAACCAAATATGGCCAGTGGCTATATTCGGTCAGTGATGTCACTGCTGCCGCTGCCCCTTTACATACTGGTATTTCCGGCCATGTAAGGCGATGTGCCAAAGACTGCGGCGGTTGCTAGGAATGCTGCGGGTGTCAGCACCTGCTGCTTCATAAGGAACTATTGACAGTGGGAAGCTGTCATATATAAAGGTGGTAGAAATACTGCTTCTATATGTGATGGTCTGCTCCCACTTTACAAGCAAAAGTCTGAACCCTCGAGCAGCCAAAGTTCGGTATCAACCTAGGTTTGGAGCAATCCATTGGCTCATCCCTAATCAGGATGTTGTCTCTGTCTTGCAGAGCCAATATCCACTTTCATATTCCTGATATGTGGCTGCTGTACCATGTACTTATATGAGAAAGTCTCCCGTTCTCTTTGTATTGCTTCCTTTATGTGAAATACCTGGTGTTCCTGCCAGTCTCCCTGCTTGGATATTTCAAATTGACCACACTAGGCATAAAAGCACATCCTTGCCAGCGTGGTCAGTTTTCTGGCTGTGCTGTGAGAACAGCCTGTCTGTCCTCCCCCCCCGTGCACAGCCATTCACTGGGATCATCAGGGTATTGCTCTTTCACCACCCCCACCTGAGCTGCAGCTGATTACTTAATAAAAGATGAAAAAAAGTATATTTGATCCCCAAGCAAACCATGACTTAGTAGTTGGTGGAGAAACCCTTGTTGGGAAGCACAGGGGTCAGACGTTTCTTGTAGTTGGTGACTGCACACATCTTAGGAGGGATTCTGGTCCACTCTTCTTTACAGATCTTCTCTAAATCCTTAAGGTTTCTTGGCTGTCACTTGGAAACTCGAAGTTTCAGTTCACTCTATAAATTTTCTATAGGATTAAGGTCTGGAGACCAGGGGCGTATCATGAAATTAGTGGGCCCGTGTGCAAGCCCACACTGCACCGATAATCCCCGGCTGTCAACCAGGAACAGATCATCCTTACGTGCAGTGTTGGTCAGAGCACTGTGGGCCCCCCACCCCTCAGGGCCCGTGTTCAGTGAACACCCTGCACCCATGGATGATACGCCACTGCTGGAGACTGGCTAGGCCACTCCATGACCTTAATGTGCTTCTTCTTGAGCCACTCCTTTGTTGCCTTGGCGGTATGTTTTGGGTCATTGTCATGCTGAAAGACCCATCCATGACCCATCTTCAGTGTCCTGGCTGAGGGAAGAAGGTTCTCATCCAAGATTTTACAATACATGGCCTCATCCATTGGCCCCTTAATGTGGCAAAGTCAGCTGTACCTTTAGCAGAGAAGCAACCCCAAAGCATAATGCTTCCACCTCTGTGCTTGAGGGATGTAGGGATGGAGTTCTTAGGGTCATAGTCAACATTTTTCTTCCTCCAAAACACGGTGAGTTGAGTTAATGCCAAAGAGCTGAATTTTGGTCTCATCTGACCACAGCACTTTCTCCCAATCCTTCTCTGAATCATTTAGATGTTCATTGGCAAACATCAGACGGGCTGTACATGGGCCTTCTTGAGGAGGGGGACCTTGCGGGTGCTGCAGGATTTCAGTCCATGGCGGTGTATTGTGTTACCAATGGTTTGCTTGGTGACCGTGGTCCCAGCTGCCTTGAGATCCTTCACAAGCTCCTCCCGTGTAGTTCTGGGCGGATCCCTCACTTTTCTCATGACCATCCTCACCCCATGAGGCAAAATCTTGCCTGGAGCTCCAGACCGATGGTTATTTTGTATTTCTTCCATTTGCGAATAATCGCAACAACGGTTGTCTCCTTCTCACCAAGCTTCTTGCTGATGGTCTTGTAGCCCAGTGTTTTTCAACTCCAGTCCTCAAGGCACACCAACAAGTCATGTTTTCAGGATTTCCATGAGTTTGCACAGGTGATTTGATCAGTTTCACTGCCTTAGTAATTACCACAGCCATTCCATCTGAGGGAAATCCTGAAAACATGACCTGTTGGTGTGCCTTGAGGACTGGAGTTGAAAAACACTGTTGTAGCCCATTCCAGCCTTGGGCAGGTCGACAATCTTCTCCCTGATGTCCTTGGACAGCTCTTTGGTGTTCCCCATGATGGTGAGGAATGGAAGAGATTCTGTGGACAGGAGGAGTCTTTTATACAAATAACGAGTTGTCGTTAGGAGAACCTTCTTACATTGGCAGGACTGATCTGTGTACCACATGGGCACCTACTGTAGCCAGTCTGTGGGAGCCGGAATTATTGTTGGTTGGTAGGGGAGCAAATACTTATTTTACTCACTGAACTGCAACTCCATTTATAAGATTTGTATTGTGTTTTTTCTGGAATTATTGGTTGATATTCTCTCTCTATCATATAAAATACACCTATGATAAAAACTATAGACCCTTTATTTCTCTGTGAGTGGGCAAACCTACAATATCTGCAGGGGATCAAATCATTATTTTCCCCACTGTATATATATATATACGCACACACAAGCATTTTGCCCTTCATTTCTATTCTAAACTGAATGGGTTGTTTTTCAGGGTTAGCTCAGGTTTGCAATGGTGCGGTGCAAATCCAGTGCGGGTTCCCACATCGCCCCCGATTCGCAGGCAGTTCACACCGCCATATGCAAAGTGTCAAGAGAAAGCTAATGAGACATCTGATTCTGCTGTGGACCAAAAAAAAAAGGGTCCTGTGTGAGTTTAGTCCGAATACGATGCAAATTCAGCCGTATTATCTGTATGGCTGGAATCGCATCTCACAGAGATCGCATGTGATTTGCACTGCAGTGTGAACCGGCCCTGAAGGTTCACATATACTTTAACCACTTCCCTACCACCGTATGCAGAATGACGGCCGGGAAGTGGTTCAGTTATCCTGACTGGGCGTTATATGACGTCCAGCAGAATGACAACCCGGCACGTGCCCGCGGGGCCGTGCAGCACGGCGATCGTTGATGTGGTGAGTCAATCTTCTGTCAGAAGCTCTTTACCATGTAATCAGCAGTGACCAATCATGGCTGAGCACAGTGTAAATGGGAAGAGACGTTTATCGGCTTTCCCTCTACTCGCATCTGCAGACGTGAGGAGAGGAGAGCCGATCGGCAGCTCTCCTGACAGGGGGGTCTGCGCTGATTGTTTATCAGTGCAGCCCCCCCCTAGGATCACCAACCAGGACCACCAGGGAACCCTCCCAGAACCACCAGGAATGCCACCCAGGGACCACCAGGAATGTCACCCAGGGACCACGAGGGATGCCACCCAGGGACCACCAGGGATGTCACCCAAGACCACCAGGTAAGGGGCACACAATGCCCAATAGGGATGGCACTGTGCCCATCTGTGATGCTTGCCGGTGCCATCCTTATAGCTGCTGCCTAAGAGCGCTGCCCATCAGTGCCACCCATCAGTTCCACCTATCAGTGCCCATCAGTGCCGCTTATCAGTGCCCATCAGCGCTGCATATCAGTGCCACAAATCAGTGCCACCTATCAGTGCTGCATATAAGGGCCGCCTATCAGTGCCCATCAGCGCTGCATATAAGTGCCACCTCATCAGTGCCACCTATCAGTGCCCATCAGTGCCGCTTATCAGTGCCCATCAGCGCTGCATATCAGTGCCACAAATCAGTGCCGCCTATCAGTGCTGCATATAAGGGCCGCCTATCAGTGCCCATCAGCGCTGCATATAATTGCCACCTCATCAGTGCCACCTATCAGTGCCCATCAGTGCCGCTTATCAGTGCCCATCAGCGCTGCATATCAGTGCCACAAATCAGTGCCGCTTATCAGTGCCGCCTATCAGTGCTGCATATAAGGGCCGCCTATCAGTGCCCATCAGCGCTGCATATAAGTGCCACCTCATCAGTGCCACCTCATCAGTGCCAATCAGTACTGCCTCGTCAGTGCGGCCTCATCAGTGCCCATCAGAGAAGAAGTAAATTTACTGATTTACAAAGTTTTGTAGCGCAAAAAATAAAAACTGCAGTGGTGATTAAATACCACCGAAAGAAAGCTCTATTTGTGGGGGGAAAAATGGAAAATAATTTGTTTGGGTACAACGTCGCACGACCGCTCAATTCTCATTCAAAATGCAACACGCTGAAAGCTGAAAATTGGTCTGGTAGGGAAGTGCCTGGCATTGAAGTGGTTAAGCAGTACTACTTACCTATGCAAATCTCTGAGCACAACAAAATCATTCATGGAGAAAATTACTGCTACAGATTTACAGTCACTTCCCTTTTTTTACAGTCTCAATTCAGTTTTCTTTTAAACGATAAATATGAAAAATTACTAAAGAGAGAAAAAAAAGAAAGAAAATGTCTTTTTTTTTTTTCTCTTTTTCTTTTCTTTCTCATATTTAATTCTGGTTATCAATGCTGAATCCCTAATTTATATTTGTTAAAGCGTAACTCCACTTTTGTTGAGAAAAAAGCATTCCCCTCTGGACGATCTCCGTACATTGCAAGGATTATAACAAACGTTGTTGCAGATTCCTAGCTTTTGTTATTCTGAAGAAATCCCTGTGTGTTTCTCTGTACTGAGTCTAATGGGAGTGGATTCATAGTTATATCAGGCAGGCTACTAACGAGGAAATCTGCTGGGCCTGCATCCCTTTAGACGTGTTCCTATTGAAAGTATCTCTCCAAAAATGATATTTCTGTTGCAGGGGATGCCTGAAATCTGATTTGTATCTTAGGCAGACTTCTGGGAAAATTGGTGAGCCAATCATACAAGCAGGAAATGACGTTTCTGTGGAGTGGTCCGTGTACAGAGCGCCTCCAGGTGCCCATATTTCACTGCATTGTCAGTAAATGACAGCAGCTGCAGATTGAAAAGGAAAGGTCATTTTTAATAACATTCAATTACAATATGACTTGTGTCCCAATTGTATGCGCTATATTATTTTTTCTTTATTTGCTATTTTTTCCCCCTACAAAAGTGGAGTTACCCTTTCATTAACCACTTAAGGACCGGAAGGATTTCCAGCTTTAGGACCGGAGCCCTTTTTGCGATTCGGCGCTGCGTCGTTTTAACTGACAATTGCGCGGTCGTGCGACGTTGTACCCAAACGAAATTTGCGTCCTTTTTTTCCCACAAATAGAGCTTTCTTTTGGTGGTATTTGATCACCTCTGCGTCATTTCTGATCGCCGCTATAAACAAAAGAAGAGCGACAATTTT
Source organism: Glandirana rugosa (assembly GCA_018402905.1). Lineage (NCBI taxonomy): Eukaryota > Metazoa > Chordata > Amphibia > Anura > Ranidae > Glandirana > Glandirana rugosa. The sequence goes on from BLSH010249386.1 coordinate 10,377, forward strand.
GCAAAAAAAAAAACAAATTTCTTACTTTTTGCTAAAATACAAATCCAAAAAAAAAATATAAAAAAACATTTTTTTTCACCGTTTTTGGCCGATTTATATTCTTCCTCATATTTGCGATAAAAAAAATCGCAATCGGCGTTTATTGATTGGTTTGCGCAAAAGTGGTCACGTTTACGGATGAGGAGAATTCATTTTTGGGGTTTTTATTTTTTTTTTTTTTACTAATAATGGCGGCGATCTGCGATTTTTAGCGGTACTGCGATATTGGGGCGGACATGTCGGACCATTTTGACACTTTTTTGGGACCATTGGCATTTATACAGCGATCAGTGCTATAAAAATGCACTGATTACTGTGTAAATGCCATTGGCAGTGAAGGGGTTAACCTGCAGGGGGCGCTCTAAGGGTTAACTATGTTCCCTGGGCATGTTCTAACTGTGTGGGGACTGCCCTAGCTGGGGAAGGGAAGTGGTCACAGCCTTCATGTACAGGAAGGATGTGATCACAGCCCTTCCCCCTCACACAGAGCGGAGGTCCGTGTTTACTTACACGGACCTCCGTTCCTTCACTCCGGGGGGGGGGCATCGCGGGTGGCCAGCGGCAATCGAAGCCGCCGCACCCGCTCCCTGGCCCTCCCCGGACACAGTGAGCGTGCGGGCGCGCCGCCGGCGGCGCGCGCGCGCTCACTGTGCGTGATCTGGCGGCCGCCGTCGTATGACGGCGTTTCGCCTTACAGAGCCACTTTGCCGCCGTCAGATGCCGATCGGCGGTCAGCAAGTGGTTAATCTTAATATTTTTTACGATAATGTTAATTTCCATGGGCACATATCTGGCCTTCTGGTCTCGACTCCTCAGTTGAATACTGATGTAGCCTTTATGATAATGGGCATAGGACCGGCATCTGTTTTCTGGTCATTTGGTTGTCCAGTGAGGTCGGTGAGGCCCCAATTATATGGGGAATAGGAATTTGGATGTCCCTAGCATTTCGGGGCGCCTCCTAATAGGACGTATCGATTGCAGATCTTCCATTCTTGATCCATTCCCTGAAGAAGCCCAGAACATAGGGCGAAACGCGTTGGAATATTTGGATCACTGCTCAGGTCATGGGCCAACAGACCTCACTCCCCTGGCATGGTCTCTATCCATCTCATGTATACTAGCCGGGACAGTTTGGTATTTTCTGTCTATAACATCGAACCATGAACCGATTGCACAGCTATTCTGTATAGAGTTATTGTTGTGTTTTTATGTAATGGGTAGGTCGCCATTGACTTGTATGGAGCCCCCATCGTGTTTATTTTAAATAACTAATAAAATTGTATCTTTTAATATCCATATTGGTATCTTTTTTCAGGGAAGGGGATTACCAGCACCATTAAAGCCCCAATGGCTTTTTCCTTAGTTCTTTCATTCTTGGTTTCTTACATTATATAGGGATGCGGTGCTGGTGTTTGCTCTGCCAGATCTTGAACTTTTGTTGTACTTCCATGGGCACATCCTTAGATATTCTTAGGGCATCTATAGGCTTTATTGTACGTTTTCAAATTAATTGTGTACTTTTTCTTCTTTTTGCAAACCCTATGGCGAGAAAGGGGAAAAAAAGGAAAAAAAAAATTACTAAATGAAATGCAATTTGAAGGTGAAACTTTCTGCCCCTTAAAAAAAAAAAACACAGCTTCCCTTGCAGTGGCCAAGTTTTTATTGACATAGTTCTAGAAACGACGTGTTTCTTGTACGATTGCCAAGTGGAATACAAACGAAAAATGAATCATTATGCACTCTAAACCTAAAGAATGATTCCTGGGTTTGGTGTTTTATAGTTACAGTGGAACCTTGGATTACGGGCACAATTCATTCCAGGAGAATACTTGCAATCCAAAGCACTCGTATATCAAAGCAATCAGTGCATTTTTATAGCACTGATCGCTGTATAAATGCCAATGGTCCCAAAAAAGTGTCAAAATGTTCCGCCATGTCCGCTGAAATATCGCAGTACCGCAAAAAATCGCAGATCGCCGCCATTTTTAGTAAAAAATAAAAAAAAATTAAAAAGCCCAAAAATGAATTCTCATCATCCGTAAACGCGACCACTTTTGCGCAAACCAATCAATAAACGCCGATTGCGATTTTTTTTATCGCAAATATGAGGAAGGATATAAATCGGCCAAAAACGGTGAAAAAAAATGTTTTTTTATATTTTTTTTTTGGATTTGTATTTTAGGAAAAAGTAAGAAATTTGGGTTTTTTTGCAAAATTGTCGCTCTTCTTTTGTTTATAGCGGCGATCAGAAATGACGCAGCGGTGATCAAATACCACCAAAAGAAAGCTCTATTTGTGGGAAAAAAAGGACGCAAATTTCGTTTGGGTACAACGTCGCACGACCGCGCAATTGTCAGTTAAAGCGACTAATCGCCGAATCGCAAAAAGGGCTCCGGTCCTAAAGCTGGAAATCCTTCCGGGGCTGAAGTGGTTAACTAGTGGAAGGATTTTGTAACCATTGTATCAAACAAGCTAAACAGAATTTGTAATGGCTCATTAAAATTTAACAATAAGCAATCTTGTAACCTTTCTCCATTTAATGTATCTGCTTAGTAATAAAATATATTACTTTACGAGCTTCCTCTGTAATCATATTTCTAGGCTCCATGCACACCGTATCTGATAAACGACCGTTTTTGGGCGTTTGGGCGTTTTTTTTAACAGCCCAAAAAGGCCACTTTATGTTATCCTATGTGCCCATGCACACAGGGGCGTTAATTGTCGTTTATCAGCAGTGGCGTTTTTTGGGCTGTTATCTGAACGCCCTGAATTGGCATTCAAAAGTCGTGCTTTTGACCACAAAAAAAACGCTAAACGCCGGTAAAAGGCTGTTTATCGGCGTCCGGCGTTTTTTGCAGTCAATGGAAGCTAATGAAGGAAAAAAAAAACGCCCAAAAATGCAGACGCCGATAAACGCCGGTAAATGCTGCTTACAAAACGCTGCAAAAGAACGTTTTCTAAGCAGCGTCTCCTTGCCCGACGCCAAGAGAGCCCAGGTAGCGTCCAGTGTCCATGGAGCCTAAATGTTTTTTTATTTATTTTTAAGCCTTAGTTTATACTATTCATTTTCAGTGCTCTATCATTCTTCTTTTTCTGATTATTATTCAGGATTTATATAGTATAGCACCAACAGTTGTAAACCCTTTTCAGGATATAGAAAAACATCGGTATTACAATACAATTGAATACAAGAGGGTTAGGAGGGTCCTACCCATGGGAGCTTACAATCTTATAATATTTGTTTCATTTTTTTTTGCCTTGTTTAGGCATTTTTTTATTTACTGTACCTCGGATGGTAATGTCTAAACTCAATTACATATCTAAAGATAGAACAAGCCTGTAAAAAAATCATATCTAACCCTATTTAGTCACAATAAAGTACATTTAAAGCGGAGTTCCACCCAGAATTTTTTTGGCATCCACTCTTTTAATACTAAATCGATGTAACCTTTTGTTTCCTTACTTTCAAACCGCCTAGTAATTCCATGTATTTTCTGCTCACAATTTTGTTTCTCTCACTGCTGGACTTTTCCATTTTAGGTGAGGGCACCTGAAGCCCATCCTGGGTCTCCTGGCATCTCTTCCTGAAAGAAGTGCCCCCCATGTGCATTTACATAGGGTGGGGGGCCGGGATCTGGGGGCCCCCTTATTAAAGGGGGCTTCCAGATTCCGATAAGCCCCTCGCCCGCAGACCCCGACAACCAACGGCCAGGGTTGTCGGGAAGAGGCTCTCGTCCCCATCAACATGGGGACAAGGTGCTTTGGGGTGGGGGGCACAGAGCCCCCCTGCCCCAAAGCACCCATACTCTGCATGTTGAGGGCATGCGGCCTGGTACGGTCCGGGGGGGGGGCGCTAGCTTGTCCCCACCCCCTTTCCTGCGTGCTTGGAGAAGGGTCTGGTATGGATTTTGGGGGGGACCCTACGCTGTTTATTCGGCGTGGGGGTTCCTCTTAAAATCCATGCCAGATCGTAGAGCCTGGAATGCCCTTGGGGGGGAACCCT
>BLSH010249386.1:40501-59006 GCA_018402905.1 Glandirana rugosa
CCCCCCCCACCACCTCTGCCTGTGTCTGAACCCCTAACCACCGCCGCCTCTGACTGAACCCACCACCAGCATTGTTGCATGTAAATCTGACTATCTGATAAATTTTATTTTAGTTTTAATTCTCATCATATAAAACAATGGATGTGGGGGGCCTTTTAGTGGACAGGTTTTTTTTTTTTTTTATTGGGGGGGGGGGGCAGCATTTCATTCTTGGACCCAGGCAGCACAATGTCTTGGGCCGGCCCTGATTATTGAAGTCCTACAGCTAAAGGACCTGCCCGGGGTACTGATCTGTGGTTTAGCTGGTTGGGGCAGTGGGGATAGCAGATTTGTCATGTACTGTATATGACTAGTTTTAGATTTTTTTTGTTTGCTACAAAAGTAGTAAGAACTGAATAACACTCAAAAATAGCTTTGTCACTGGAGGCAACTCACATCCCTGCTAAGGATGGGCGAACAGTTCGGCCCGAGCTTAAGTTTGGGCCGAACTTCTGTTGTTCGCCTGTTCAGTGGACAGCCCAACAAACGACCTACAACATTATGGGGCGACTTTGCCACCGCGGAGTGCCCCATAATGCATGGCGCACACCGCTCCTCCCCATTGAGAGGGCTCCCACCGTCTGCCCGATGTTTATTATGACAGATTATTTATATGGCGGGGCAGGGCCACCCGGCGACATAAGCAGTTGACCCCGCCCCTTCTGACTTCATGTGACGTCGCAGGGGGTGGGTCACACGCTTATGTCACCGGGTGGCCCCGCCCTTCACTATAAATAAACTGTCATAACAAACAGAGCTCAGTCGGCGGGAGCCCTCCCATGGAGGAGGAGCTGTTGCATTTTTTTTTCAGGTCCGTCGCGCCCCGGGATTGACGATGGATTACAATGGGGGACACTTTTTTTTAAATAAAGGACTTGTCCCCAATTGTCTTGTGTTTTTTTCTTTTTTGACAGTTTTTGGTGAAGTAGTAGGGGTACGATGTACCCGATACTAATTCACATGGGGGGGGGGTCAGGATCTGGGGTCCCCCTTATTAAAGGGGGCTTCCAGATTCCGATAAGCCCCCTGCCCTCAGACCACCACAGCCACAGCCCAGGGTTGTGGGGAGAAGGCTCTTGTCCCCATCAACATGGGGACAAGATGCTTTGGGATGGGGGGCACAGAGCCCTCCCTGCCCCAAAGCACCCATACTCCCCATGTTGAGGGCATTTAGCCTGGTACGGTTCAGGAGGGGGGGGGCGCGCTCACCTGTCCCCCCCTATCCTGGCCGGCCAGGTTGCATGCTCAGATAAGGGTCTGGTTTGGATTTTAGTAATTTTGGCGCAGGGTTCCCCTTAATATCTAAACCAGACCCGAAGGGCCTGGTATGGACTGGGGGGGGACCCCGAGCAAATGTTTTCAGTGATTTTTTTGTATATTGCTGGCAATATTCATTACAGCCGCGATAATAAATGACAATTTTTCCTTTGGAAATGTCATGTTACTCTGGCTATGTTCTACACATCACAGAGATGCGCCCTTTTACATGTAGACTAAGGGACCCCCCAGGCACAATATTTAAAGGAATTTTTCTTTTTTTTTTTATTTCACTTTAAGCATTATTAAAATCACTGCTCATTTAAAAATTACGTTTTTTTACAAACTTTTTTTTCATTGATACATGTTCCCTAGGGCAGGACCCGGACCCCTATAACCATTGTATGCCCAATTACTTGTATATAAGCCTTCAAAATGGGCACTTTTGATTGTTGACATTCGGGTCCCACTGACTTCAATGGGGTTCGTTGTTCGGGCCCGAACTTTCGGGATGTTCGAGAGTTCTGGTTAGGCCCATCCCTAATCCCTACACAGAACACTCACTTTCCCCTATAACGTCGACCTCTCACCTACCCAAACGCTGCTGAAAATAGCTTGCCAAGGAGGCAGGAGGGACAAAGGGATACCATAGGCATAAATAAGTGTTCTATCTGCTTGTCATTGGCAAGTTGCCATAGGTAATGTGACATGGCCCTTAGGTTGATGAGTCGGTTCATAGTGTGACACGGGCCTTTGCTTGAAGAGCTGCCATATCATAGTGTGACATGGACCTTACTATGAAGGGAAGCAATATGGTGTGACATGGGACTTTTGTTGAAGAGTTCACAAATCAGAGAATGACATGGGCCTTAGTATGATGGGAAGGATCATAGTGCGACATGGGCCTTAGTATGAAGGGAAGGATCATTGTGACATGGGCCTTAGGTTGAAGAGATGATGGATCATAGTGTGATATGGGCCTTTGGTTGAAGAGTTGATATCATAATGTGACATGGGCCTTTGGTTGAAGAGCGTAATGGATCACACCCACATGGGTCTTAGGTTGAACAGTTGACAGATCATATTGTGGTATGGGCCCCAGGTTGGAGAGTTGGATCACAGTGTGACATGGGCCTCAGGTTGAAGAACTGATGTGTCATAGTGTGACATGGGCCTTTGGTTGCAGAGTTGAAAGATCGCAGAGTGACTTGGGCCTTAGGTTGAAGAGCTGACAGATCATAGTGTGACATGGGCCTTAGGTTGAAGCTGTGACTAATCAAAATGTGATATGGGCCTCAGGTTGGAGAGTTGGATCATAGTTTGACATGGGTCATTGGCTGAAGAATTGATGGCTCATAGTATCATATGGGCCTTAGGGTGAAATAGTTGGATCATAGTGTGACATGGCCCCTAGGTTGAAGAGTTGATGGATAATAGTGTGATATGGGTCTTTAGTTGAAAAGTTGACAGACCATGGCGTAACATGGCCCTTGGGCTGAAGTTTTAAAGGGTCATAAAGCATTTTTCATTCAAAGCTTTTTTTTCCCCAAGCCAACACTGTATCTTGGCCTAGGCCTACAAGGCCCAGGCCTAGGGCGGCACTTTGCAGGGGGGCAGCACGAAAAGAGTTCCCATCGGCTTGCGCTTTTAGTGTAGTGTCAGTCTTATGGGGCAGACTGGGCCAGGAGGGAAATCGGTCACCCCCATGAAGCAGCTGGGCAGGGCCGCTATCAGGGGGGACAGCCCATACATATGTAGGGGACCCGGGCGTCCTGAGGGGCCCAGACAGCAGACCCTAAACAATGAGTTGTTGTGCTACCTCATAGCCAAACGGGAAGTGTAAGGAAATCTCTGCAAATTAAGGGAATCCATTGGCCCCCCCCAAGCCCTCAGAACTAGTGTCCCCACTGGAAAATTTCAAGGCGGGTCCTAAACAGGAAGGGGTGTGGCCTTGACAGGAAGGGGTGACTCATATTTAAATTAGGGGGGTGCATGAGTTTAATCAGGCCTAGGGCAGCACAAAACCTAAATACACTGCTGCCCCAAGCGCAGTACAAGAACTGAAAAAGGCCTCCTTCCAAACCTTACCAGTAAAATTCCTTCATCTTGAGATGTACTGCCTCCATTACATTGCTAATGTATTGCCCCTATTGGGAATGGTCAGGTATCTGGGCTATAATTGTAGACTCACCCTGGCTTGCACTGATTTCTGACCTCGGTGAATTCTGCTCTTTTTCTCATATACTGAATGGAGTCTTTCAATCAGGAAGCGTTTATCTTGACCTTCCTAGGGCAGACAGGAGAAAGACAAGAGTTAACCCACTACCTTGATTAGAGATGAACTCCAGGAAGATAGTGCAGTTTTGTATACCTTTAGACATAATTAAATGCTTGGTTACATACAATTAGTGTGAGTGCTGTATCATTAGTATATAGTTGGGGAAAGTAGGAGGTGTTATAGTCTTAATACACTTTGTGCCCAAGGATGGCAATGCTGATCCTCCATAGATAGATTACAGGACAGAAAGTTGGTTACTGGCAGGATCACATGTGAAAATAAAAGGAAAAAAGCCTAAATTAGGAAAATGAATGCATCCATCACATCAAAGGACTGGTAAGAGGCCAGAATATATTTTTGCAGTTGGCTGTACACATTGATTTGTGTCCCACTGGGGGCAATCAGTATGGGCATTGGTGATGCCTTTGTGCCACAAAGCATTTCTCTGAGAGGTGGCAATCAAATCTCGACCTCCCCACTCAACAGAATTGAACAGTGAAGGGAGCCTTAATCTTAGAGATTTAGAGAGCATTTTCCAACCCTTTGGACTGATAAATGGTGGAAAGCCTAAAATGCAGTCATTTTTCCATGTGCAAGTATTGTGCGTATTGACCTCTATCTGTGAGGTCCTACTGTCCGGTGAGTGAGCATCCAGATCACTTGCTGGTGGTTGGTGTCCATCATACACTGAAAGACTTCTGTACATGGATTTTGTAGGGTTAATCCCCAGGGTTATAGGATTGGACTTTTTATATTGTTATGGAGGATATGGAATCCCAATGTGAGATGCCTATTCCAACATTTGAGTGGCCTCTTTTATATGAGGACTTTACATATCATTCATTTTCACTGGCTCTTTGTATTAGTGTGAAATGAATAGGAATAGAACATGCTCACCGCTAATGGTGTGTAAGATACCTAAGAGATGACTAACAAATGGACTTACGTTGGCGATCTGCTCCTTCAGCAAGTTGATGACTTTTCTCTGTCCATTTACAATCTGGATATGGAAGTAAATGACGACCCTGGAAAAACAATATTACCCTTATTTCTAACTTTAGATTACAGAAAGTAGAACACCTCTTTGCTCCTCTGTGTACATGGAGAATGCTACACTCCCAGCCCAACCAAAGTTTGATTGTAAGTGTAGGACACCCTCAGAACAGCTGTGTCCCACAAGCCACCCCACCCGGACGTGTTTCGTCCCGCCCATCAGGGCTTTGTCATAAAGGTCACCTCTCTGTGTAGTAGTTTGTCACATGTTGAATACTCAATAATATTTAAAAAAAAGTCTCACCAATCATCTATGTACCTTTTGCAGCTCTGAAGATATTATTTGGATGAGTAGCAAAACGTTCAGCAGATGAAGTCCATTTGATTGTGACCAACTATTATTTGGGGTACTTTGTCCTGGATATGAGAACCTTCACAAACAAGTCTTTATTTATCAAACTTTATCTACTCGCAAAATCTACTTGTTCACCATAATTCCACAGATTAATTCTCCTCTTCCATGCATATATTTTCCTGGCATTCATTCCCACCAAGAAGCCAAGACATGACTTAACCCGGGGGAGCCAACATCTATTGAAGGGGTACCTTGTCCTAGACAGACAAGAACCTTCACAAACAACTCTTTATTTGTCGAATCAATACCCACACAAAATCTACTTGTTCACCGTGGCTCCACAGACTAATTCTCCCCTTCCATGTATAAATATCCCTGGCACTCATTCCCACCAAGAAACCAAGCCATGACTTAGCCTGCTGGAACCAAGGGGGTACCTTGCCTTGGATGGATGAGAACCCTCACAAACAACTTTATTTATCCCACTTCTACTCACAAAATCGAATTGTTCACCATAGTACCAAAGATTAATTCTCCTCTTCCTTGCATACATTTTCCCGCCATTCATTCCCACCAAGAAGCCAAGACATGACTTAACCCGGGGGAGCCAACATCTATTGAAGGGATACCTTGTCCTAGACAGACAAGAACCTTCACAAACAACTTTTTATTTGTCCAACCAATACCCACACAAAATCTACTCGTTCACCATAGCTCCACAGACTAATTCTCCCCTTCCATGTATAAATATCCCTGGCACTCTTTCCCATCAAGAAACCAAGCCATGACTTAGCCTGGTGGAACCAAGGGGGTACCTTGTCTTGGATGGATGAGAACCTTCACAAACAACTTTATTTATCTCATTTCTAATCACAAAATCTAATTGTTCACCATAGTTCCATAGATTAAATCTCCTCTTCCATGTATACATTTCCCTGGCATTCATTCCCACCAAGAAGCCAAGACATGACTTAACCCGGGGGAGCCAACATCTATTGAAGGGGTACCTTGTCCTAGACAGACAAGAACCTTCACAAACAACTTTTTATTTGTCCAACCAATACCCACACAAAATCTACTTGTTCACCATAGTTCCATAGATTAATTCTCCTCTTCCATGTATAAATATCCCTGGCACTCATTGCTACCAAGAAGCCAAGCCATGACTTAGCCTGGTGGAGCCAACATCTACTGAAGGATGCTCTAGCTCTAACCTCAACTATTGATTGATCCTATAGGGCAGAGGTAGGGAACCTGCGGCTCTCCAGCTGTTGTAGTACTACATTTCCCATGAGGCATTGCAGAGCTGATGGATACAATTACTCCCAGAAGCATGATGGGAAATGTAGTTTTACAACAGCTGGAGAGCCGCAGGTTCCCTACCCCTGCTATAGGGGAATTCATTGAATTTTTTCTCTAGCAGAGATGCTTTGATCATCCAGTACCCTCCACCAACTCACAGCAGGATAGAAGATGCCACGTATATGAACAATGTATTCTCCCAGAGGTAGTGGTGGATCCAGCTGACCCAGCTCATACGAGGGTTCAAGACTTCTAGCTGCCTGACATAAACTTTGCCAGCCTCATACATCGTGCTGAGAGATCGGAAAGGACCGCAGGATTTTGAAGGCGTTACCCTGTCAGAGAGAGAAGGGTGATGTCACTGCATATTATATTATAGGAAGTGTGTAGTGGTTCAGCACACAAGATGTTGTCTTTATTATACAAGATGAACCCATTAGCTCACAATCTGAACATTACCGTTCCTCAGCAGGCTTCCCCATGCTGTGGATTCATTAATAAATTTCCTCCCTTTGAGAACCACCTGTCAACACTGTGCCTTATGTCCTTAAAAAATTAATATACACTCACCGGCCACTTTATTAGGTACGCCTGTTCAATTGCTTGGTAACACAAACAGCTGATCAGCCAATCACATGGCAGAAACTCAATGCATTTAGGCATCTAGACATGGGGAAGATGACTTTCTGAAGTTCAAACCGAGAATCAGAATGAGGAAGAAAGGGGATTTAGTGGCTTTGAACGTGGCATGGTTGTTGGTGCCAGACAGGCTGGTCTGGAGTATTTCTGGAATTTTCTCACACAACCATCTCTCGGGTTTACAGAATATGGTGGGAAAAAGAGAAAATATCCAGTGAGTGGAAGTTATCTGGAGGAAAATGCCTTGTTGAGGTCAGAGGAGAATGGGCAGACTGGTTCCAGATGATAGAAAGGCAACAGTAACTCAAATAACCACTCGTTACACCCAAGGTATGCAGAATACCATCTCTGAATGCACAACACATCCATAACCTTGGATTCCTTGAATCAGATGGGCTACAGCAGCAGAAGACCACACCGAGAGCCACTCCAGTCAGCCAAGAACAGGAAAATGAGGCTACAATTGGCACAGGCTCACCAAAATTGGACAATAGAAGATTGGAAAAACGTTGCCTGGTCTGATGAGTCTGGATTTCAGCTGCGACATTCAGATGGTGGGGTCAGAATTTGGCGCATGAATCCATCCTGCCTTGTATCACCGGGTCAGGATGGTGGTGTAATGGTGTGGGGGATATTTTTTTGGCACACTTTGGGCCCCCTTAGTATCAATGGAGCATGGTTTAAACATCACGGCCTACCTGAGTATTGCTGCTGACCATGTCCACCCCTTTATGACTGCAGTGTCCCCATCTTCTGATGGCTCCTTCCAGCAGGATAATGCACCAATCACAGAGCTCCAATCATCTCAACAGTGGACAATGAGGTCACTACACTCCAATGGCCTCCACACTCCCCACATCTCATCCAATAGAGCACCTTTGGGATGTGGTGGAACGGGAGATTGGCATCATGGATGTGCAGCCAACAAATCTGCAGCAACTGTGTGATGTCATCATTGTCACTATGGAGCAAAATTTCTGAGGAACGTTTCCAACACCTTCTGGAATCTATGCCACGAAGAAGGAAGGCAAAAGGGGGTCCAACCCCCTACTAGCAAGGTGTACCTAATAAATGGGCGGGGAGTGTATATTATTCATAGAGTCGCTTTCAAACGGATTCTAATACATTTGGTTTGGACATCTAGAAATTAATGACCTGTCAGAAAAGGGTTAAAAACAACAAGAAGAGAAAAATGTGAAGAATCATCTATTAGCTGCATTGCCATCTACAGGTGTACCTTGGTACTGTAGTCCTAAGTACAGAGATTGGGTCTAAGCACAGAGCTCGGGTCCAAGCACAGAGCTCGGGTCCAAGCACAGAGCTCGGGTCCAAGCACAGAGCTCGGGTCCAAGCACAGAGCTCGGGTCCAAGCACAGAGCTCGGGTCCAAGCACAGAAGTCGGGTCCAAGCACAGAAGTCGGGTCCAAGCACAGAAGTCGGGTCCAAGCACAGAGCATGGGTCCAAAGCACAGAGCATGGGTCCAAAGCACAGAGCATGGGTCCAAGCACAGAGCTCGGGTCCAAGCACAGAGCCCGGATCTAAGCACAGAGTTCGGGTCTAAGCACAGAGCTCGGGTCTAAGCACAGAGCTCGGGTCCAAGCACAGAGCTCGGGTCCAAAGCACAGAGCATGGGTCCAAGCACAGAGCTCGGGTCCAAGCACAGAGCCCGGATCTAAGCACAGAGCTCGGGACTAAGCACAGAGCAAGGGACTAAGCACAGAGCAAGGGACTAAGCACAGAGCACAGGACTAAGCACAGAGCTCGGGACTAAGCATAGAGCTCGGGACTAAGCACAGAGCTCAGGACTAAGCACAGAGCACAGGACTAAGCACAGAGCTCAGGACTAAGCACAGAGCTCAGGACTAAGCATAGAGCTCGGGACTAAGCACAGAGCTCAGGACTAAGCACAGAGCACAGGACTAAGCACAGAGCACAGGACTAAGCACAGAGCTGAGGACTAAGCACAGAGCACAGGACAAAGCACAGAGCACAGGACAAAGCACAGAGCACAGGACAAAGCACAGAGCTCAGGACTAAGCACAGAGCACAGGACTAAGCACAGAGCTTAGGACTAAGCACAGAGCACAGGACAAAGCACAGAGCACAGGACAAAGCACAGAGCTCAGGACTAAGCACAGAGCTCAGGACTAAGCACAGAGATCACTACTAAGCACAGACGCCTGATTTTTCAGATACAGACACAAACAAAAATTTGGCACAGGGCTCAGCTCTTGGGGGGTGATACTGATGTAAACCTTCTGAACTATATACAGTAGCTCATATACTATATATACTGTAAATACAAGTGCATTTCTTCTACTTACGACCACACAGTATAAGAGAGGAACACGGACGCCCCGAGAAAAGACGGAAAGCAAAGCAGAGTCAGAAACACCGTACTCATATGAGAGGCCCTCCATGGCTTGCTGGGCGATCGGCAGTTGCGCATCAGGCTGGCCTACAAAAGTTTAAAATAAAATCTTATTTAAAGTAGTTGTAAGTGAAGATATGAGATGTGCAGCACCTGAAACTACGGATACTGGAAGCCTGTGCTAGCATTTCTCCTGCGGTGTTGCTATCAGTGTGTGGAGAGTGGGAGAAGAGGGTTGCATTGACAATCCAACACAATGGGCAGCCCATTGAACACATTTTATAAGTGGTCAGAAACTTGTAAATAACTCATGAAAGAATAAAGTTACGGTAAAAACAAGCACACCATTGTCTTTCTTGTGAAATTCCCAATAAGTTTGACGTGTCACATGACCCTCTTCCTATTGAAAAAACAAAAGTTGGATTCAAAATGGACAACTTCAAAATGGCCGCCATGGTCACCACCCATCTTGAAAAGTTTCCCCCCTCACATATACTAATGTGCCACAAACAGGAAGTTATATCACCAACCATTCCCATTTTATTAAGGTGTATCCATATAAATGGCCCACCCTGTACACTGTGTGAGGTTCTTGTTTTATTGGGTACACACCACCATTGAGGAGAGTCCGGTGAGAGGCAGACCAACCATGTGGATATGTGGGGAATCTTTAAAGAAAACCTCTGGTCAGCAGACACTCTGCTGGGGAAGGCTCACGTGTGCTGTGCACTCACACTTGGTGATTGTGGATATTCGATCGATAAAGAGACTCACTTCACTTTATTTGGAATACTGTGACTTTCAGATCTTTGCACCCACCCAATTTGTGGATTATTTAAAGCGCTGTTATACACTGTTTGGTGGAGACTATTTATGCATGTGTATTTTTGTTAATGAATTTTAAATATACGGCTGCTTTTATAATTATTTATATTGTTGTGTTTGGGACTCTTTGCACCATATGCGCTAATCAGTGTAAATCGAAGGTTGCAATATTTTGTTACACTTATTTTAGAATAATGTGTAAATATTCGCCAGCACACCAAGGATCACCGTCCAAAGATTCTTTATTCAAAGAAGGATCACATCACAGAGAGTGCAACGTTTCAGAGCCGCGCAGGACCCCTCCGCTATGTCGCATTCCCGCTAAATATCGCAAGTCGCCGCCATATAAAAACGCCATAAATCAATTCTTATAGCTTGTAGACGCTATAACTTTTGCGCAAACCAATCAATATATGCTTATTGTGATTCTTTTTTAACAAAAATATGTAGAAGAAAATACAGTATATCGGCCTAAACTGATGATCAAATTTGTTTTTTTTATATATATATATATTTTTAGATTTGTATTATAGCAAAAAGTAAAAAATATTGTTTTTTTTTCAAAATTGTTGCTCTTTTTTTTTTTTTTAATAGCGCAATAAATAAAAACCGCAAAGGTGATCAAATACAACCAAAAGAAAGCTCTGTTTGTGGGGAAAAAGGAATTTCATTTGGGTACAACGTCGCACGAGTGTTCAATTGTCAGTTTAAGGCGGAGTTCCACCCATAAGTGGAACTTCCGCTTTGATGGAAGGTGACCCCCGACATGCCACAATTGGCATGCCTTTTTTTTGGGGGGGGGGGTGACCAGGGCCCCAGGTCCACTTCCTCCCCTGGAGGCTTACCTGTAGGTAAAATGAATATCGGTTTAGGAGATGTTCCCCCTGCAAGCAGGCGCTGACGGCACGGAGCGTGCGCCGTAATGTCCCGGCGAAGGCCCAGCACATAGCAACAGACCTTGCCGGCAAGGCAGGCGCGCGGGAGTGACGGGAGATCCTTCCGGGTTCGCGGCTACGGCGATGTGAGTGGCCGGAGCCGCGAACCTGGAAGGATCTCCCGACAGAAGATGGGGACCGGGTGGCCCTGTCGAATATCGTTCTGAGGTAAGCATATCATAATGAGCTAGTATACGGTGCATACTAGCTCATTATGCCTTTTTTTTTTTCTAAGGGGGATACAACCGTTTTAAAACTCAAAGCAAAACAACAGGATTGGGGTTTGGATGGTAATAAAAGGGCAAAATGTCAAATATTTCCCACTCGAAAAGTAGAACTTGGGAATTCAGATGCCTCTATGTGTTCCACATTTTCACTCGCTCTGGACAGTAGATGGTAAAACGTTGTAGGATCTCCCTTACCTTTTTGACATAAAAAAGCAGAAGTAATTTCAACATCTGGATGACGGGAATGAGAGGACAAAACAGAACGCCGAGCCTGCAGACCAAAAAGCAAAAAAAAAAAAAAAAAAAGATAAAATAAATTAAATTGTATCGAACTACAAACACATCAATATGTTGTAGTGCCTGTGTTTAAAGTTGTTCTAAATCCATTTTTTACCCTAAAGTGGTTCTAAAGGTTTTTGTATTTTTTTACCTTAAGGCATTCTCTGTCTTAAGGTAAAAAACCTTCTGGACCCCCCCCCCCCCCAGCGTCCCGGCCCCCCTTATTCTTACCTGAGGCTGTTTTTGGGATTGACATTCTTAATAAAGTAATTTGTAAACAATACTTACCAGAGTCTGACCTCGATCCAGCGCTGTGCCCGAGAGCAAGGTTTCTCCCCGCTCTCTCCCTCCTCACAGGATAGAGAGGCAGCAGCAAGAACTATTGGCTCCCGCTGCTGCCAATCAAATCCTGTAACGAGGGGGCCCGTGGCAGGGCCAGGCTGAGCTGTCTGTGTCTATGGATGCAGGTAGCACGACTCAGGATCCAGACCACACAAGTGACCCTATAGGGAGAGGCTTCCTATTGGGGCACTTGCTCAAGAGGAGGGGTCAGAAACGGCAACGGGGAACCCCATAAGAGGAGGACTGGGACTGCTCTGTATAAATCCATTACACAGAGCAGGTAAGTATGACATGAAGTATACATTAGGGTATAAAATGCTCCACTACCTGTTCTAGACCCCCCCTTCCTACACACTTAGCTGACTCCTCTCACCAATCCAGCACTATCCTGGCAGCAGAACCACCCCTCCACTTCCGGGTCTCACAGGAGACAGAGGCAGCAGCGGAAGCCGTAGGCTCTTATCAAACTGAAGGTGGCCAGTGGTGTGATTTACCAGTGTTTTGTTTGTCAATGGATGCACACATCCCGGCTCAGAAGCGCTCCTAGATGGGTGCCCCCACATAGTACAGAGCTTGCTGAATAGGCACCCGGAAGAAGGAGTGGACAGTGCCAGCGGGGGCACTGGCCTGTGCCCATTGTCACCAAGATAGAATCGTAGAATCATCATCAGAACAAAAAGGGGAAATTAAAAAAGTAAAAGAGAAAAGTATATCAAAGCTGATAGTTAGGCTAATCTTAAATTGAATTCATAGTAACAAAAATAATAATTAGGAAAAAAATAAATGTGTGTATATATACAGTATCTCACAAAAGTAAGTACACCCCTCACATTTTTTTAAATATTTTATTCTATCTTTTCATGTGACAACACTGAAGAAATTACATTTTGCTACAATGTAAAATAGTGAGTGTACAGCTTGTATAACAGTGTAAATTTGCTGTCCCCTCAAAATAACTCAACACACAGCCATTAATGTCTAAACCGCTGGCAACAAAAGTGAGTACACCCCTAAGTGAAAATGTCCAAATTGGGCCCAATTAGCCATTTTCCCTCCCCGGTGTCATGTGACTCGTTAGTGTTACAAGGTCTCAGGTGTGAATGGGGAACAGGTGTGTTAAATTTGGTGTTATCGCTCTCACTCTCTCATACTGGTCACTGGAAGTTCAACATGACACCTCATGGCAAAGAACTCTCTGAGGATCTGAAAAAAGAATTGTTGCTCTACATAAAGATGGCCTAGGCTTTAAGAAGTTTGCCAAGATCCTGGAACTGAGCTGCAGCACGGTGGCCAAGACCATACAGCGGTTTAACAGGACAGGTTCCACTCAGAACAGCGCCTCACCATGGTCGACCAAAGAAATTGAGGCCACGTGCTCAGCGTCATATCCAGAGGTTGTCTTTGGGAAATAGATGTATGAGTGCTGCCAGCATTGCTGCAGAGGTTCAAGGGGTGGGGGGTCAGCCTGTCAGTGCTCAGACCATACGCCGCACACTGCATCAAATTGGTCTGCATGGCTGTCGTTCCAGAAGGAAGCCTCTTCTAAAGATGATGCACAAGAAAGTCTGCAAACAGTTTGATGAAGACAAGCAGACTAAGGACATGGATTACTGGAACCATGTCCTGTGGTCTGATGAGACCAAGAAAAACTTATTTGGTTCAGATGGTGCCAAGCGTGTGTGGCGGCAACCAGGTGAGGAATACAAAGACAAGTGTGTCTTGTCTACAGTCAAGCATGGTGGTGGGGGTGTCATGGTCTGGGGCTGCATGAGTGCTGCCGGCACTGGGGAGCTACAGATCATTGAGGGAACCATGAATGCCAACATGTACTGTGACATACTGAAGCAGAGCATCTCCTCCCTTCAGAGACTGGGCCGCAGGGCAGTATTCCAACATGATAACGACCCCAAACACCTCCAAGATGACCACTGCCTTGCCAAAGAAGCTGAGGGTAAAGGTAATGGACTGGCCAAGCATCTCCAGACCTAAACCCTATTGAGCATCTGTGGGGCATCCTCAAACGGAAGGTGGAGGAGCGCAAGGTCTCTAACATCCACCAGCTCTGTGATGTCATCATGGAGGAGGGGAAGAGGACTCCGGTGCCAACCTGTGAAGCGCTGGTGAACTCCATGCCCAAGAGGGTTAAGGCAGTGCTGGAAAATAATGGTGGCCACACAAAATATTGACACTTTGGGCCGAATTTGGACATTTTCACTTAGACGTGTACAGACTTTTGTGAGATACTGTATATACATTATATTACCAAAAGTATTGGGATGCCTGCCTTTACATGCAGTTGAACTTTAATGGCATCCCAGTCTTAGTCTGTGGGGTTCAATGTTGTGTTGGCCCACCCTTTGCAACTATAAAAGCTTCAACTCTTCTGGGAAGGCCGTCCACAAGGTTTAGGAGTGTCTATGGGAATGTTTGACCATTCTTCCAGAAGCGCATTTGTGAGGTCAGGCACTGATGTTGGATGAGAAGGCCTGGCTCGCAGTCTCCGCTCTAATTCATCCCAAAGGTGTTCTATTGGGTTTAGGTCAGGACTGTGCAGGCCAGTCAAGTTCCTCTACCTCAAACTCATACGCTGACCTTCTTTTTTTTCACTTTTTGCATGTATGTATATTTAGGGATGTTGGCCCTGTTTACTTAGACCATACCTTCTTCCCTCATTTATTCTCCACCCCAAACTTGCTCATCCATGTCTTTATGGTCCTTGCTTTGTGCAGTGGTGGGCAGTCATGTTGGAACAGGAAGGGGCCATCCCCAAACTCTTCCCACAAAGTTGGGAGCACAAAATGGTCCAAAATGTCTTGGCCAAGCCCAACCCCTTAAAAACAACTCCACACCATAATCCCCCCTCCACCAAATTATTTGGACCACTGCAGAGAGCAAGGTCCATAAAGACACGGATGAGCGAGTTTGGGGTGTTACAGGGAATGAAAAAGATGAATGGTGTCAGGGGCAGAAATTGCTCATTCTCAAGGAGCCCCTGGCAAGCTGGGTGCTGGTATTATGTGATTGGGGAGGGGGGTGCCACACAGAGTTCCTGAAGCTACATGCGGACTTCACTACTCCTGTCAGCTTAGTGCGGAAAGAGGGCTGCCCCCCCCTCCAGCTCCACTCCCGTGCCACTGTCTGCAGAGCTCCCGGATCTGGAATGTCAGCTCAGGAATAAGCAGGATTTGTTTACCTGCCACCATCTCCTCCTGACAAAGAATGTGGGCAAACAAACCCTGCACAATTCCAAACTGACAGCCAGTGGCATCGCTAGTGGGGGCCCTGATGCCGCAATCCTATGCTTGTCAAAAGTATAGCATGTCTGCTTCCCATAGGCCCCTCCTGAACTGTGCTGAGAGGGGAATTTGGGGGGGGGGGGGGGATTCGTTCTAGGATGTGAAATTTTGCAGGAATTATGTTGGGGGGACGGGTGAAAGAAGATTTGTGCTTGAAGAAGAAACAATGTGTTCCAGGAGGGGGATTCTTTTTTTTTGGGGGGGGGGGGGGTGCGTTAGGAACAGGGGTTTGAGATGTAGATTTGAGCTGGGAGGAGGGATGGGTGTGGGAAAGATTTGTGTTGGGGGAGGGGGGGATTTGTACTGGGTGGAACTTTTGTTTGGGGAGAATTTTTGCCTGCAAAAGGGAATTTCTACTTGGGGGGTCAGTGTGCAGGTTATTGCTCAATTTTTTTTTTGGGGGGGTGAAGGGGGTTCCTGACACATAATGCTCTAACAACTTGGGGGGGGGGTGCAGTTTGGCACCATTGCCAGGGGTGTTGGGTGACCTTGCCCAGCACTATGGAAAATGAGATGCTGCAGTTTAGAACACCGAAAGAGTCTTATATTAAAGGTAACCACTTCTCTACACTGCAGGCCTCCCTCATCGTGGCTCCATAGATGGAACAGAACACACAGAGAGCAGTATATATAGTTACACAGTTAGTCAGGTTGAAAAAAGACACAAGTCCATGTAGTTCAACCAAAAATAAAAATAGAAAAATTATATATAACCATACAATCCCATATACAATCCTTCACCTATGGTTGATCCAGAGGAAGGCAAAAAAACCCCAGCAATGCCAATGATCCAATTTGCTACAGGGGGGAAAAAAATCCTTCCTGATCCCCCGAGAGGCAATTGGATTCACCCTGGATCAATTTTACCTAAAAATGTTACTACCCAGTTATGTTATGTACATTAAGGAAATAATCCAGTCCTTTTTTTAAAGCAATCTACTGCGCTGGCCAAAACCACCTCTGGGGGGAGTCTATTCCACATTTTCACAGCTCTAACTGTGAAGAAACCTTTCCGTATTTGGAGATGAAATCTTTTTTCCTCCAGATGTAAAGAGTGTCCCCTTGTCCTTTGTGATGACCTTAAAGTGAATAACGCAATACCAAATTCACTATATGGATCACTTATGTATTTGTACATGGTAATCATATCCCCCCTTAATCTCCTCTTCTCAAGAGAGAATAAATTCAGATCCTCTAATCTTTCCTCATAGCTGAGCTCCTCCATGCCTCTTTTTAGTTTGGTTGCCATTCTCTGCACTTTTTCCCTTTCCCCGATATCCTTTTTGAGAACTCTGTGCCCAAAAGTGAACTGCATATTCCAGATGAGGTCTTACTAATGATTTGTGCAGGGGGGCAAAATGATGTCTCTATCTCTGGAGTCCATGCCTCTCTTATACAAGAAAGGATTTTACTTGCTTTGGAAACTGCAGCTTGGCATTGCATGCCATTATTAAGCTTATGATCTACCAAAACCGCCAGATCCTTCTCTGCTATGGATTTCCCCAGATCCTTCTCCACTATGGATCCCCCCAGATCCTTCTCCACTATGGATTTCCCCAGATCCTTCTCCACTATGGATTCCCCCAGATCCTTCTCCAATATGCATTCCCCCAGATCCTTCTCCGCTATGGATCCTCCCAGATCCTTCTCCGCTATGGATTCCCCCAGATCCTTCTCCGCTATGGATTCCCCCAGATCCTTCTCCACTATGGATTCCCCCAGATCCTTCACCACTATGGATTCCCCCAGATCCTTCTCCACTATGGATTCCCCCAGATCCTTCTCCACTATGGATTCCCCCAGATCCTTCTCCACTATGGATTCCCCCAGATCCTTCTCTACTATATGTATTCCCCAGATCCTTCTCCACTATGGATTCCCCAGATCCTTCTCCACCAGTTGAACTCCCCCTAGTATGTACGATGCATGCATATTCTTAGCCCCCAGTAGACATTGAGATGATCTCACCATGTCAGCGTCTGCCCATAAATGAGCTCCAGGACATTGCAGGCAATGTCAAACTCTGTGCGATACTTTTCATTCTTCTGTCTCTTCTGCTGGATTAGCCTGTCAAAAAAATCACACGCAGACGGGTGAGTAGGCAGAAACAGGCAGAGGGTGGTGGCGGCTGGCGGAGGATGGTGGGGGACTGTGAAGGATGGTGGGGGGGGGGGTTAGATTCAGTGACAGCTTGAACCGACAGATTTACCTAAAAAACTGCTCTCCAAAGAGGGTGTCCAACAGGTTGAAGATCAGATCCATGACGACGAAGCGGTACAACTCCTGCCCCAACAGTGTCTCCCAGCACTGAAACAACAAATACTGAACTCAGCATGGGCGAGAACAATAGAATAGGACAGAAAGTCTTTGTGAAGGGTCACCGGCATGGAAATCCCTCATCACTCTGCAATACACTTTTCATCTATTAGTACTCACAGGGGGAGGGTAGGGAATGGAAGGAAGATCACGTCAATTTAATACCTTTATATATATATATACACAAGGCAAATAAAAACTGCAGAAACATCACTGGTCCTGTCCCAAGTCTTCCATCATTTGGTCTCTCGAGTGGGAAGCTAGTACTTCCAGTGGCCTCATCAATTCCTAGTGGACAAATCTCATTGGCTATATTCAACCAGGGTTCGGAGTAAAACCTAGGGTTCCACTATCGGTTGCGAGGGTTCCTTGAACTGCAGCTGACTGACTTCCCATTTGATGGTACATGCACTGACTAATGCCACCTGGCAAAGCCAACAACATTCTGATCACCACTGTAAGGGTTGTATTCTTCCGACTGACCACCAATGGAAAGATCATTTTTCCCATTGACCACCAATGTAAGGAGCAGTCTTCCCACTGACCACCAATGTAAGGAGCATTCTTCCCACTGACCACCAATGTAAGCAGCATTCTTCCCACTGACCACCAATGTAAGGAGCATTCTTCCCACTGACCACCAATGTAAGGAGCATTCTTCCCACTGATCACCAATGTAAGGAGCATTCTTCCCACTGATCACCAATGTAAGGAGCATTCTTCCCACTGATCACCAATGTAAGGAGCATCCTTCCCATTGACCACCAATGTAAGGAGCATTCATCCCACGGACCACCAATGTAAGGAACATTCTTCCCACTGACCACCAATGTAAGGAGCATTCTTCCCACTGATCACCAATGTAAGGAACATTCTTTCCACTGATCACCAATGTAAGGAACTTTCTTCCCACTGATCACCAATGTAAGGAACATTCTTCCCACTGATCACCAATGTAAGGAACATTCTTTCCACTGATCACCAATGTAAGGAACATTCTACTAGTCACCTTTCTTACAAGGAATGTAACCACTAGTCACCCTTCTTACA
>BLSH010249386.1:75285-90618 GCA_018402905.1 Glandirana rugosa
AGAGAACACACACACACACACACACACACACGCTCCCGCATTGCTGGGTAGGGGGCGCACATGTGCGCCACCGGCGGCTCACTACTGCTGTGATTACACACAGCAGAAGCTGAATGGCTGGTGCCAGGCGCTCGATGTCTGCTGGCACCTGCCGATCCTTAAGCAGAGACACAGAACTGCGATCTGCCTATGTAAACAAGGCAGACCACCGTTCTGATAGGGTGAAAGGGATGGAGTTCGTGTCCCTGCAAAGCAGAGAATAAACTCCATCTAGTAAAAACATTTCACACAGTTCACATAAACACTGGCTAGGCACACAGTTAACCTTTTGATCGCCTCAGATGTTAACCCCTTCTCAGCCAGTGTCATTAGTACAGTGATAGTGCATTTTTTTTAGCATTTATCACTGTGTCAGTGGTCCCCAACAAAGTGTCAGCTAGTGTCCGAATGTCCACCTCAATATCGCAGTCCCACTATAAGTTGCTGATTGCCGCCATTACTAGTAAAAAATAAAGATATCCCATAGTTTGCAGACGCTATAACTTTTGCGCAAAACCAACCAATATACACTTATTGGGATTTTTTTTTTAACAAAAATATGTAGCAGAATATTATTGGCCTAAATTTTTTCAATTTTTTATGGGAGGTTTTATAGCAGAAAGTAAAAAATATATATATTTTTAATATTGTCGCTCTTTTTTTGTTTATAGCGCAAAAAATAAAAACCGCAGAGGGGGATCAAATACCACCAAAAGAAATCTCTGTTTGTGGGAAAAAAGGACATAAAATTTTATTTGCACCACCGTGCAATTGTCAGTTAACGTAATGCAGTGCCGTGCCGCAAAAAACAGTTTTGTCATGAAAGGGGGGTAAATGTTCTGGAGGTCAAGTGGTTAAAGCTGTTTACTAGCACCTTAAATGTCCCACCTTTTTCTTTGTGGTCTATAATGGTTTCAGTAGTAAAGTTTCCCTAGGTGGGACCTTACCTTCTTCTCCACCGGCCACCTCGTCTCTTTGCCGCACGCTGGGTCTGGCACTGCGATCCATGGTGTACAAAGACGGGCGCTTCTTTGACTGCCTCCTCCTCACCGTGCGATTATAATACTCCGACAACATGGTTCCCTGACAACGTCCTTTGGTGTTACATAGGGATGAAGAAAGGAAAAGGAATGGTGAGCAGACAACCCTGGATGGCGTACGACCTTCCAAGAACATTTTAGTGTTCAGTCCATAGGTTCAAATCGCAGCAACCTAGAACAACCAATCACAATTCAGATTTTACTGATATTACTGTTCTAAATGGTGAATGATGATTGGTTGTTTGTTGCCATTTGCCCACCTCTGGCCTTTTAAGTGTTGAAAATAAACGTTTTGGTGTTGGCTGTCCGAAAAAGCTTCATTCCATCTCAAGTCGAGGTTTTGTTCACCTTGGGAATTTATTGCCAAAATAGAAACTGAATCATCCTGAAGCTGAACTATAGAGAGGAAGCCATATACAAAGTTGAAATATTTGTAGTGGAAATGTATGGATTTTTGTCTTGTGGTCTAGACCAGTGGTCTTCAAACTGTGGCCCAGGGGCCAGATATGGCCCTTTGCTTGCCTTTATCCGGCCCTTGGGGTATATTCCTCCCAATGATATTATGCCAATAGATGTCAACAGTGGGGCACCATTTCTCCCACTGACACCAACAATGGGGCACTATTCCTCCCAATGAAACCAACAATGGGGCACTATTCCTCCCACTGATACCAATGATGGGGCACTATTCCTCCCACTGATACCAATGATGGGGCACTATTCCTCCCACTGATACCAATGATGGGGCACTATTCCTCCAACTGACACCAACAATGGTACATTATTCCCCCCAATGATGCCAACAATGGGGCACCATTGCCCCCACTGACCCCACAATGTGCAACTATTCCTCCCAATGAGACTAACAATGGCACACTATTCCTCCCAATGATACCAACAATGGGGCACTATCCCTCCCACTGAGACCAACAATGGGGCACTATCCCTCCCACTGAGACCAACAATGGTACACTATTCCTCCCACAGACACCAACAATGGGGTACTATTCCTCCCACTGACACCAACAATGGTACACTATTCCTCCCAATGATACCAAAAAACGGGGAACTATTCCTCCCACTGACACCAACAATGTGCACCTATTCCTCCCAATGACACCAACAATGGTGCACTATTCCTCCCACTGACACCAACAATGGTACACTATTCCTCCCACTGACACCAACAATGATGAACTATTCCTGCCTCAGCCCCAACTGTGGCAAAGTTTACTTCCATTGATACCAGGAATATTTCCACCCTCGCTGGCCACAGTCCGGCCCTCCGAAATTCTGAAGGACAATAAACTTGCCCTTTATATAAAAAGTTTGGAGACCCCTGGTCTAGACCACCACTTGGCCAGCAAAGCTTGGTCAAGAATGCACCCCCAGCCTGTGACAGAACAGCGGAAGAGTGATTGTGTCACCCCTCTGCTCTCTTCTCCTGTCAGCACGATGACTGATAGTTCACATGCACTGCAGCAGACCCCAATAGTCTCTTAGGTTTGCATTTCTCCTAGCCTGAGTCCTGCTGTGTAGGGGAATGAAAAAGGAGTGCCTTAGTTGCAATAAATAAATACATGAAATTAATCTTTGGATAAATAAATGCATTCTTTGTGTTTTATATCTTCCTGGAGTTGAGCTTACAAGCCAATGTCCACCAGAAATGATTTATCATAATTGAGTAGATTATAGCAGTTTGAACCACTCAAAGTACTAATGTATTTCGCTATGGTAAAAAAAAAAAAAAAGAACAGAGGGCGCACCAGTTTTGTGCATTACCTTAGTGATCGCTTTATTTTAATAATAAAACAGATTTATACTCACAAAACAGCGTAAAAATCAAGCTCATCAATATCCAACTGTCCTAGACCGCCTGGTCCATTGAACAAGTCCCAACCACGAGAAGACCCTCAGGAATGGCTGACGCGTTTCGAGGGGAGATCCCCTCTTCCTCAGAGCCACTCTTTAATGTTGCATGCTATGCCCTTGTATGTGCGATGGTACCCAGTACCCAGAGACTCCTCCCACTTGTAGGTGGGTGGTTGTGACCATACCAATACATCAGCAGCATTCTAGCACATATACACACACATGCACACAGATCCACAGATCATAGTGATAAATATAAATGTAGCGCCCCCATAGTATAGGTGCTTTACTTTTGTAGATTTTTGGTAGGAAAGGAGAAATCTAGTCGGCCTGAATGTTTTGATCTGGGCTGGGAGTGGCTCAGGGGAGGGGCTGGAGATGGAGGGACGGGACACTCCTTGGAGAATCCTCCCCTTGTGCTGGGAAAGTTCTGGAAGGGGGATGGATGAGAAAGTGTCACTTCCTGATGTATGACAAGGAGCGCTGGCCAATCCCATGGCTGGATTGGTCAGGGGCAGGCCTCCTTAAATACAGCTATCTGCCAGCAGGTGGCTGGAGAGTTCGGGTGGAAGAGTATGGATGTAGTCAGGAGCTGTAGAGCAGGCCTCGCCTGGGAGGGGATCCCCATTCTGGAGGGGACGGGGGGTGAACCTTAAAAAATCAAGAAAAGGATAGGTGCTAATGAGAGACCCAAAATTTCTGCCATCCCCTTTGTGTTTTAGAATACATCTAGAGAAGGTTTCCCCATTAAGGGTTTAGTGGCAGTAAAAGATATATATATGAACCTTAGGGGGGTGAACCTTAGGCCTGGGGCTTGGGTGCAGCCAGGAGCGGAAGTCGACTCTTGGAGTGGAATAGGAGAAGCAGGAGAGTAGCTGAGGTCTACATGGAAGGAGACTCTTTAAAGCAGGCATCCTCAAACTACGGCCCTCCAGCTGTTGCGGAACTACACATCCCATGAGGCATTGTAAAACTCTGACATTCACACACATGACTAGGCATGATGGGAATTGTAGTTCCTGAACAACTGGAGGGCCATAGTTTGAGGACCCCTGCTTTAAAGGAATCCACCAATAAGTGGCGGACCCCTGGGAGTTGGAGGAGAGGGCTGGGACAGTCTGGGACAGAGAGAAAGCAGTCTGTGGAAGCCAGGAGAAACCAACCAAGGGGAAGGAGAGCTATTAGACCGCAAGACAGACCGGATGGGTCTGGTGGATGGGCTGGGAGTAGTAGTTTATCCAAAGGCCCGGCTAGCACCATTGTACTTGGTTTCAGTGTGAGAAACCTACAGCTCTCACCGACAAAGGGTGGTTCTGAGGCCTTGCCAGCGGATGCAGCGGGCCTCACCATATGCTAGCTGTGGTGAACAAGAAGTGTCATGGAGGTCTGATAAATTTCCCTCCGGACCAGGAGGACAGGTGTAATGGTCAGCAAGTAGTGTACTGGAGGAGAAGAAGTGTATATACTGGAGGTGTATATAGAAGGTTCCATGTTCAATTACTGGGCATCCCACAGTCATCCCTAATCCCTATCCAAGTTCAAACCCCCTAAATACAACAACAAAAACAAAGTACCGGCCTGTTCAGTGACTTTGGATGCGTGGAATTTGTGTGATTGAGGGCAGCAGGTGGGTGGACCACAACTTTCAGCCACTCTTAAGGGAGCCCATGGCTACATAAGTATTGGCTCTGTGGAAGAGGAGATCTACCCTCAAAATATGTCAGCTATTCCTGAGGATCTTCTCGTGTTTGGGACTTGTTCAGTGGACCAGGCGGTCTAGGACAGTTGGATATTGACGACCTTGATTTTTATGCTGTTTTGTGAGTAGATATTGGTTTCATTATTAAAAGCCATCACTAAGGCAGTGGTTCTCAACTCCGGTCCTCGGGACCCCCCAACAGGCCAGGTTTGCAGGATAACTGGAATACATCACAGGTGATATCATTTGCTGCTCAGTGATTGCAGTATTCTAGTCTGCATCTCCCCAAGGTAATACTTAAAATCTGGCCTGTTGGTGGGTCCTGAGGACCGGAGTTGAGAACCACTGCAAGGTAATGCACAAGGCTGGTGCGCCCTTTGTGGGCTTCCCCAGCACTTTGGGGGCTGAAAAGTTTTTCCAACATTGAAGTAATGAGATCCTCTGCTGACAGAACAACCAGGGGCACAAGGCCTGCAACATTCTGAAGACCATAAGGTTGGATGGGGCACATCCAGCTGGTACAGAGTTACTGACTGATGTGTTTTATTCCTGCAATCAGCTTTAGATGATTCCAGACAGCCAAAGGAGCTCCAATTTGTGAGATGTGGGTGGAAGGCAATGGATCCAAAGGTTAGTTTAGTCTTGCAACGCAAACTGAAGTCAATGGTTTAGAGTTTACTAACCTCTGTTGGCCAGCTCTCGTACATGGAAGGGCTTTGTCAGGATGCTATATAGCACAAAGGCGCACATGTGCAAAGATACAGGCCTGGCACGTCCACCAGTATCCTGCATGGGCGGCACACCCATATGCAATGCGGCCACCTCCGGAACAGGCACCACACACCCTACTTAAGGAAGGATGCAGTGACCGAGGGCAGCTGGATGATCTTCAGCTTGCTTGTGTTCCTTGTTCCTGGGTGTCCTGCATTTAGCCTGATCTCTTGTTACCGACTCGGCCTGCCTCTGGACTTCCCCTATACTTGACCCCTAGTTGCGACCCTGGCTTGTTTTAGGACTCTGCTTCTGACCATCTGTTCATGACTCTGGCTTGCCTCCTGGCTACTCTGCTGACTCATCCTCCTAATACCCATATATGACCCTAGCTCTGGCTCCTGAGCACACTCTTACCTTGCATCCTGTTGACCCTCCGTATATGACTTTGGCTCAGATCTTGACCTCAACCACATTTCTCCAGTTCCACCTTGCCAGTCTGATCCTGCATCTGCCAAGGATGTCATCATACCACCTATGGATTCATTTGACCTGCTCCACCACAAGTGTTCCTGCTGTCACTCTTGGCCGCCTGCCGGAGAACCACCTAGTTGGACATTTGCTGAAGCAGCTACCACCAGACCAACCTAAAGAGCACCCATGCTTCTATGAGCCTTGTACTCCCTATCATCATCCCCAGGAGTGCTTGGAACTCATCTGTAAGTGAAGCCCTCATCACTGTGGCCTCCAATCAGGTACATGAAAAGCCTACGGAGGCCATTCTGGTGGAAAGCAGAAGTGATGAGAATGCAAGGATGTTTATTAATTCCATAAAAGTAAAAAAACAGGACAAACTTGTTTTTGAGAATTGTGCACTCTTCCTTCATCGGGGCTCAAGATTAGGATAAGAAGTAACAGCTGGAAGCAGCAAACAACTGTTGTTTCCTACAAACTTTATACATTGAATTCAAACTATTGAACCAAAGTGCCACTTATCCTGATGTTTAAAATAAACTGTTAAAAACTCTAAAACACATAGGCCAGCTTTGCCATATTTTTATGGTGTGAATAATAAACATGAACTCCCGGTTATCAATGCGGCTCTTCTTCAATTTCGAGACCTTTTAGCCAAAGTAGCTCCCCGTGCTTCAAACTTTGACAGAACCGAGCACAGAAAACGATGTACATGCTGCTGATTTTAGTAGCACCGGTGTGCCCGATTGTAACATTAGGGAACAGGCATTCAAACAGAATAATTGATTTTCTATAGGATTCATTGTACCTACCAATTGTACGACTTGGCATGTTGGCAAGGATTCTCATGGTGGCCAAGTAGTGCTCATCATGTCTCTGAGATGTGTGGCCTGTCAGGAGGATAGAAGAGTTAAACACAACCTCCTAAATGTACATCATACAAAGTGGTACCCATAAGAACGATATCACGCCACATTTCACCCATTGGACTATTAAAGGATAGGGGTTCCTTTTGCTCTAAAAACCTTATACAGGTTCCCCCATCCTCCTACCTATTATACTCAAATACAGACCTCAGAAGCAGCACAGACCCACTTTACAGTGAGAGAAAAAAGTATTTGCTCCCCTGTTGATTTTGTACGTTTGCCCACTGACAAAGAAACGATCAGTCTATTTTAATGGTCGGTTTATTTTACCAGTGAGAGACAGGATAAAAACAAAAATATCCAGAAAAACACATTTCAAAAAAGTTACCAATTGATTTGCATTTTAATGAATAAAATAAGTATTTGATCCCCTATCAATCAGCAAGATTTCTGGCTCCCAGGTGTCTTCTATACCTGTATAAAAGACACCTGTCCCAGAAGCAATCAATCAGATTCCAATCTCTCCATCATGGCCAAGACCAAAGAGCTGTCCAAGGATATCACGGACAAGATTGTAGACCAACACAAGGCTGGAATGGGCTTGTGATATAAAACTGAGGTCTTGACATGGTACGTTAGGCTCTGAGGAAGAGGCTGAGGCCTCGAAACGCGTTAGCCAGCATACCTAGGATACCAGTAGGAGACAGTGGATTGGATCTGTAGCCGTTCCAGTACTGTATATGCCTGTTTGTGAGTATGTTTTTATGATTTTTATTAAAATTTAAATTTTTACCGAGGATAATGCACTAGGTCAGTGCGCCCTTGTGTGCTTTTTTGTTTCTTCCCTGTATAAAAGACTCCTGTCCCAGAAGCAATCAATCAGATTCCAATCTCTCCATCATGGCCAAGACCAAAGAGCTGTCCAAGGATATCAGGGAGAAGATTGTAGACCTACACAAGGCTGGAATGGGGGCTACAAGACCATCGCCAAGCAGCTTGGTGAGAGGGTGACCACAGTTGGTGAGATTATTTGCTAATGGTCTGGGGCTCCATGCAAGGTCTCACCTCGTGGAGTTTCAATGATCATGGAGAACGGTGAGGAATCATCCCAGAACTACACGGGAGAATCTTGTCATTGATCTCAAGGCAGCTGGGACCATCGTCACCAAGAAAACAATTGGTAACACTACGCCCGTCTGAAGTTTGCTAACGAACATCTGAATGATTCAGAGGAGAACCGGGTCAAAGTGCTGTGGTCAGAGGAGACCAAAATCGAGCTCTTTGGCATCAACTCAACTCGCCGTGTTTGGAGGAGGAGGAATGCTGCCTATGACCCCAAGAACACCATCCCCACCGTCATACATGGAGGTGGAAACATAATGCTTTGGGGGTGTTTTTTTGCTAAGAGGACAGGACAACTTCCCCAATTTGCTTTTACCACACGGCTGGGTGGTGATCCAGACTCCCCCATTTATCACAAGGGGTAGCTGCTGGGAGCTTAGTCTCTATGGACAGAGGCATACCCTCCAGAGAAATATCTCCCAGGAGCCATGTTCCTATACACTGTGTGTGGGCAAGGCTCTTGAGCAGGGTCTCTCAAATAAGGTTCTTCAAGAGGTTGCTAGGGGTTCCTTGAGCAATGACCAATTTCTGCCTCTCAGAAAAGTTCCCAATGACACCATTGATCTGTTTAGCTACAGGGCCTTGAAAAAATGTATTCACACCCCTTTTCCAATTTTCCACATGTTGTCATGTTACACCCAAAAACGTGAATGTATTTTATTGGGATTGTATGTGACAGACCAGTATAAAGTGGCTCATAATTGTGAAGTGGAAGGAAAATGCTAAGTATCAACATTTTACTCCGATACCCCTAACTAAAATCTAGAGGAACCAATTGCCTTCAGAAGTCACCTAATTAGTAAATAGAGTCCCCCTTTGTGTAATTTAATCTCAGGATGAATACAGCTGTTCCGTGAAGCCCTCAGGAGGTTTGTGAAAGCGGAGTTCCACCCAAAAGTGGAACTTCCGCTTTAAGTCCCCCTCCCCAGCTCCAGATGCTGAAACTGAGCTTTTGGGGAGGAGAGGGGGTGCGGATACCCAATTTTTTCGGGTACTTCCGCCTTAGGCGATCGGAAGTGGAAGGTCTCCTTCTCCCTCCCTCCCGAAGTCTTTGGGGACGCAGGACAGGTCCTAGAAGACTTTGGGACCAATCACAAAGCGCAGCACCCCTCGCGCATGCGCAGTGTGTGCCCAGCCGTGCCCATAGTAGCAATGCCGCTGCCGCAGGGGGAAAGGAGCGAGGCTCCATGCGGCCCCATCGCTGGACTGGGAGACAGGTGAGTGTCTGTTTATTAAAAGTCAGCAGCTACACTTTTTATAGCTGCTGACTTTTAATAAACAAACATTCGGAAGGGGTG
Organism: Glandirana rugosa; assembly: GCA_018402905.1. Lineage (NCBI taxonomy): Eukaryota > Metazoa > Chordata > Amphibia > Anura > Ranidae > Glandirana > Glandirana rugosa. The sequence goes on from BLSH010249386.1 coordinate 84,407, forward strand.
TAACTCCGCTTTAAGAGAACCTTCGTGAACAGCATCATGAAGGCCAAGGAACACACCAGACAGGTCAGGGATAAAGTTGTGGAGAAGTATAAAGCAGGGTTAGGTTATAAAAAAATACCAAGCTTCGAACATCTCACAGAGCTCTGCTCAATCCATCATCGGAAAATGGAAAGAGTATGGCACAACGACAAACCTACCCAGACATGGCCGTCCACCTAAACTGACCGGCCGGGCAAGGAGAGCATTCAGAGAAGCAGCCAAGAGGTCCATGGTAACTCTGGAGGAGCTGCAGAGATCCACAGCTCAGGTGGGAGAATCTGTCCACAGGACAACTATTAGTCATGCTCTCCACAAATCTGCCCTTTATGGAAGAGTGGCAAGAAGAAAGCCATTGTTGGAAGAAAATCATAAGAAGACCCCTTTGCAGTTTGCGAGAAGCCATGTGGGGGACACAGCAAACATGTGGAAGAAGGTGCTCTGCTCAGATGGGACAAAAATTGAACTTTTGGCCTAAAATCAAAACGCTATGTGTGGCAGAAAACTAACACTGCGCCCTGAACACAGCATCCCCACTGTGAAACATGGTGGTGGCAGCTTCATGTTGAGGGGATGCTTTTCTTCAGCAGGGACAGGGAAGCCGGTCAGAGTTGATGGGAAGATGGATGGAGCCAAATACAGGGGAATCTTAAAAGAAAACCTGTTAGAGGCTGCAAAAGACTTGAGACCGGGGCGGAGGTTCACCTTCCAGCAGGACAACGACCCTAAACATCCAGCCAGAGCTACAATGGAATGGTTTAGATCAAAGCATATTCATGTGTTAGAATGGCCCAGTCACAGTCCAGACCTAAATCCCATTGAGAATCTGTGGCAAAACTTGAAAATCGCTGTTCACAGACACTCTCCATCCAATCTGACAGAGCTTGGGGGATTCTGCAAAGAAGAATGGGCAAAAATGTCCTCTCTAGATGGGCAAAGCTGGTAGAGACTTCCCCAAAAAGACTTGCAGCTGTAATTGCAGGGAAAGGCGGTTCTACAAAGTATTGACTCCGGGGGGCGCCATACAAATGCCCCCCCACACTTTTCACAGATTTATTTGTATCATTTATCATTTCCCTTCCACTTCACAATTATGAGCCACTTTGTGTCGGTCTCTCACATAAAATCCCAATAAAATACATTTACGTTTTCGGTTGTAACAAAATGAGGGGAATTTCAAGGGGTATGAATACTTTTTCAAGGTATAGTGATTTTTAGCAGAGGGTTCCCTGAGACCGGAAAGTTATTTCAAAGGTCCCTCTGTGTTGAAAAGGTTGAGAAAGCCAAGTCAAGGCAGCAGCTGAGAATAGAACCAATGGCGTAGGACAGAGAAGGGTTAAGGAGAGGTGGAGTTCTGGTCCTGGCATTGCATATGGTTGTTGTAGATATCTCTTATCAGTAGCAGCTTTGGCAACCAGGACTCAGCCATTTCCACTGTTGTTCCGAATAGATGGTCACATGGTCTGCCTAGCACTTCCATTAAGTGCACAATGTATAGATTCCAGTTACATCCATTAAAAAGTAATATGTTTTATTCCTACACAGTAAATCTATAGATGAACACTATGACATTTTATATTGACTTCTCTTACTTGGCTTACTCTCAGCTGTTGCTGAAGGATGGTGCTCAGCTCTAGATGAACAGGATTAGGTGTACAATACTTTTATATACAAGCAGAATAATGGTTTGCAGCGCATACTGCTTACAGTCATAGTGAAGTCTGTGTCCCCGGTGGGTAGATTGACCGGCTCTCTCTGGGTGTCCTGGGGACCGTTGTCAAGAAAGAAAGGGGTAGCCCCTGGAAGTCGCACATCTAAGATGTCCTTGAGAGGTGAATAGAGTGGCAACCTCAGCCTGGGCTCAAACCAGGCCAAGCTCCCAATGCGTTTCACTCGGCCCCTGGAGCTTAGTAATGGGGAAAGCCATGACTAAGCTCCAGGGGGTGGAGTGAAACGCGTTGGAGCACATTTGTTCTGAAGACAACTGTTAACAGGTAGCTCTAGGCAAGGTGGGAGTTACAAAACCACCTTACAAATAAAAGGGATATGGTTCAGATCATATTAGATCTTAAATGTTTAATATCACCCCCCACGTATGTGGTGCAAGTAGATTTATTCTACAAGCCACGTGGGAAATATCTGCATGTGGAGGTTTCCTGGCCTGAAACATGAGCTTACTTTTATCCAGGTTTATCTTTATGCCTGAAATGGTGCTTGTGGGTAGATGCGGCATGCAGAAAACACACAGAGTCCAAGTGCAGTAACAGGAACATGGCGTAACGGAAGTCCAGTAACACACATTGAACCTGGCAGGAAGGCAACCAGATCAGGAACACTCACTGGTAGTGGCAGTGATGCACAGTAGATAGAAGACCCAGAGAGCATCTGTCTCAAGACGTGGAATGCAGCCTGGCCGGTCTGTACCCAAGTTGGGAGGCTTCCAGGAAGATTGGCGTGCCCTTGTGCTTTCCTTACACTGCCACCTGCAAAAATGCGCACTAAGCCTGGGTGTCAGGGTACAGACGGCGTCTGTCTCAGGGGGCGGAATGCGGCCTGACCAGACCGTAGCCAAGTGGGGAGGCTTATAGGAAGATTGGCGTGTTCCTGTGCTTTCCCTACTCTGGCTGTCCCTACATTGCCACCCGCAAAAATGTGCACCAAGTCTGGGAGTCTGGGTCTTAAATAGATTCTGCCTGAGCAAAGATGGCCACTAAAGTCACATGGGGCGCCAGCTTCCAATCGAATAGTGGTCCCCTTGTGGCCGAAGAATATATTGCACCAGAAGTCTAGTAACACACATTGGACCCGGCGGGAATAAAACCCGACCGGGAACACTCACAGGTTACAGAGGTGCAGACAGAGTCTGTCTCGAGGGGCGGAATGCGGCTTGGCCAGTCCTTACCCAAGTGGGGAGGCTTCCAGGAAGATTGACGTGTCTCTGTGCTTTCCCTACTGCTCTGGAACCCTTCCCTGATGCTATGCTCCACCCCTGACAGACAGGTATCCTGTCCCTACACTGACACTCGCAAAAATGCGCACCAAACTCAGGGTTTTAAATAGACTCTGCCTGACCCAAGATGGCTGCCAAAGTCACATGGGATAGCTGTCTCCTTGTGAGCAAGGAATATATTGTAACGGAAGTCCAGTAACACACAATGGGCTCCGCTGGAAGAAAACCTAACCGGGAACACTTACAGGTTACGGCAGCGATGCAACAGTAGATAGAAGACCCAGAAGTGTAGACAGCATATGTCTCGAGGGGCGGAATGTGGCTTAGCTGTTCCGTAGCCAAGTGGGGAGGCTTCCAGGAAGATTGGCTTGTCCCTGCACTTTCCCTACTCCAATGGAATTGGTCCCTGATGCTAAGCACTGTCCCTGACAGACAGGTATTCTGTCTCTACACTGCCATTTGCAAAAATTCATGCTAAGCCCAGGAGCCAGGATCTTAAATAGACTTTACCTGACCCAAGATGGCCACCAAAGTTACATGGTGTGCCAGCATCCAATCGGATAGCTGTGTCCTTGTGGCTGAGGAATATCTTGTAACGGATGTCCAGTATCACTCAATGGACCATGTGGGAAGATAATCCGACCAGGAACACGACCAGGTTATGGCAGCGAAGCAGTTGTGGATAGAAGACCCAGAGGTGCAGACATCTTCTGTCTCGAGGCCCCGAATGCGACCTGTCCAGTCCGTAGCCAAGTAGGGAGGCTTCCACACGGCCACTCTCAAAAATGCGCACCAAACCCAGGATCATAAATAAACTCTGCCTGACCAAAGACGACCACCAAAGTCACATGGGATAGCTGTCTCCTTGTGTCCGAGGAATATATTGTAAAGGAAGTCCAGTAACACACAATGGACCCGGCGGGAAGAAATCCCGACCAATAACACTCACGGGTTACAGAGAAGCAGACAGAGTCTGTCTCAAGGGGTGGAATGCGACCTGGCCGGTCCTTACCCAAGTGGGGAGGCTTCCAGGAACATTGGCATATCCCTGTGCTTTCCCTACTGCTCTGGAACCGTTTCCTGATCCTAAGCTCCGTCCCTGACAGAAAGGTATCCTGTCCCTACACTGCCACTTGCAAAAATGCACGCCAAACCCGGGAGCCAGGGTCTTAAATAGACTTTGCCTGACCCAAGATGGCCACCTAAGTTAATGGGTAGCTGTCTCCATGTGGCAGAGGAAACCATAAAGGAACTAGGTTCCTCTCAATTTCCTCTTCCACCTGTAGAGGAGTGCCACCTGCAGTGGAGAAAATAGACTGCACCTGCCTACATGATGAACCAGTGGATGTGTCCATCAGTGTGGAGACTCGATTTCTGGAGTCAGATAGTATCAAGGTTAGGTCATCAGTAAACACCTAGCTACACTAGCTCCTGAGATATGTCAAGAAAGGTAAAAGATCTCAGCAAAGGCTCTAAAAATATGTTAAATGGAAGTGGGGACCCTTGTGGTAGTGCAATGGGGGCAGACAAGGCACTAGACATAAATTGTAGCAACAGAAGCCAAGTACATGGTCTGGATGTGTAGTTATGCCCATTACTGTACCCAAAATACAGCCCACCTGGTCAGAACACATCCGTTTCAGCAGGAGAATGCCTGGTCTACTGACCATCAGCTTAGCCTGGAGCTTTCCATCTTCATTTAGTATGGGAATGGGAATACAGAGAATCCAACCACCGAGGTGTCCTTGTCTTTTTTATGTAAGAGGAACGTTTGTTCATCCATTGTGGTATGTTGGCCGCCTATTCATGACAAATGGACTGTCCCCAAGCAGCACACATTAGCGCACTGCACCATGTGAATGGGCCTTCAAAGTTCTCTGAGAAGTGCTTTGTTACATTCGTCAGCATTAGATACCTGACTAATATTGAATCACAAATAGTTAAGATCTTTCTGCTATGAATCATTTTCAGGATAGATTAAGTGAAATTCGATCCTTACAGGTCTTGCACAACACAAGAAATACATCCGAGACAATCCCATATCAGCACACCCTGAATAGTTTATGTTAAAGGGGACATATAGAATAATACCAAATGTAAGGAGCATTCTTCCCACTGACCACCAATGTAAGGAGCATTCTTCCCACTGACCACCAATGTAAGGATCATTCTTCCCACTGACCACCAATGTAAAGAACATTCTTCCCACTGATCACCAATGTAAGGAGCATTCATCCCACTGACCACCAATGTAAGGAGCATTCTTCCCACTGACCACCAATGTAAGGAACATTCTTCCCACTGATCACCAATGTAAGGAACATTCTTCCCACTGACCACCAATGCAAGGGACAATTTTCCCACTGGCCACTAATGTAAGGCCTACTGACCACCAATGTAAGGAAAATTCTTCCCACTGACCACCAATGTAAGGAACATTCTTCCCACTGACCACCAATGTAAGGAACATTCTTCCCACTGACCACCAATGTAAGGAACATTCTTCCCACTGACCAGCAATGTAAGGAACATTCTTCCCACTGACCAGCAATGTAAGGCGCATTCTCCCCAAATATCACCAATGTAAGGGGCATTCTTCCCACTGATCACCAATGTAAGGCGCATTCTCCCCAAAGACCACCAATGTAAGGGGCATTCTCCCCACTGATCACCAATGTAAGGCGCATTCTCCCCAAAGACCACCAATGTAAGGGGCATTTTTCCCACTGATCACCAATGTAAGGTGCATTCTCCCCAAAGACCACCAATGTAAGGGGCATTCTCCCCACTGATCACCAATGTAACGTGCATTCTCCCCAAAGACCACCAATGTAAGGGGTATTCTTCCCATTGACTACCAATATAAGGAGCATTCTTCCCACTGATCACCACCAATGTAAGGGACATTCTTCCCACTGATCACCAATGTAAGGAGCATTCTTCCCACTGACCACCAATGTAAGGGACATTCTTCCCACTGATCACCAATGTAAGAGACATTCTTCCCACTGATCACCAATGTAAGGAGTATTCTTCCCACTGACCACCAATGTAAGGAGTATTCTTTCCACTAATCCCACTGAGGTTGAGTAAGGCCTACTGACCACCAATGTAAGGGACATTCTTCCCACTGATCACCAATGTAAGAGACATTCTTCCCACTGATCACCAATGTAAGGAAAATTCTTCCCACTGACCACCAATGTAAGGAACATTCTTCCCACTG
>BLSH010249404.1:15684-26916 GCA_018402905.1 Glandirana rugosa
GTGTATAAGAGACAGCTGACAACTGCGCGCAGAGTCACTTGCTCCGCATTAGAACCGGAAGTCTGGGGAAACAATAATCTGAAAAGTTCGGCCTTTCGGGCTGAAGCCGGATATGAAATGCCCCTGAGCTGAAGCTCCGCGATCAGCTTCGGAATAGTCCAAGATCTTAAGGAAGGGGAGCCTCCGTGTTCAGAGCTTCTGGCTGGAGATGGAGGGTTAGAAGGGAATTCCCCTATATCTTCTGCTTGCGACATGACCTGTATAAACAAAATCTGCATGAGGAGGTGAAATAGGTAACAAGAAGGATGCCAACGTAGTGCCATGGTGAGTGGCCCGCTAAGATTTCCTGTGCTGATCGTGATGATGCCGCATGCAAGGTAAAACGTGCAACCCGATTGTGTGGCTACGTGAAAGATAACGTGAAAGCCCCTGCCTGGCCGTGGCACCAAACGGTGAATGTTGCAAGTGCGGGGGTTCCGGTACCCCTTTGATCTGGTAACCTAACCCGGGGTGACCATCGTGCTGATCCTGCCAAACTGCCTCCCAACCTGGGGACAGGAAGTGACCTGAGCTAGGATCCCTGACTCGTGTTTACCGCCCTCCTGCTAACCCTATACTTACCGGATTGCAGATAGAAATGCCGACTTGACTGAGCGCTTGAGCTTGGCAACTAAGAAAGGAACAAAATGTAACTGGAACGTTATTATTGAGGCCTGGTGGACCCCTTTACGCAACAACTGAGTTCGACTCTGAGCGCCTGTTTTATTTGGCTACCTACTATGCCGCAGCCCTGGGATGTAAGGGCGGAGAACGCCTGAAACACTGAAAAGTGTACAGCTGATGATACGAGAACTGACATTTCTTTTTTTTTTTTTTTTTTTTTGTTGCCCCGTGAGGCATAAAGGAGGGTCGCCTGCCGTGACCTGCTACCAGTAGTTTGGGAAAGAGAAGTGAAAAGAAAAAATACCGAACGATGGTGTGCAGAAACGCATGACTTGCAGCCCCTTCCTTCGTGACCCCGTGTGGGCGGAAGGAGTTTCATAGTCTACAACAGAATTGACTGAAGAATTTCCGAGAACCTGCAGCTTGCCAAGTGGCTGCTCCTTCCTCCGTGGCCCCGTGTGGGCGGAAGGAGCACCACGGACTATAACAGATTGAAACGAAGGATTTCCGAAAAAAAAAAAACCTGCCGCTAAACACGTGACTTGCCGCCCCTTCCTCCGTGGCCCCGTGTGGGCGGAAGGAGCACCAAGTGAACGTACCATGACATGACAGTAATGCTTTAAACAGATCGAACGTGAGACAAGGAACTCCTTCCTCCGTGGCCCCGTGTGGGCGGAAGGAGCGCCATGTGAACATACCATAATATGACAGTAATACCTTGAACGGATCGAACGTGAGACAAGGAACTCCTTCCTCCGTGGCCCCGTGTGGGCGGAAGGAGCGCCCTGTGAACATACCATAACATGACAGAAATGCCTTGAACAGATCAACGTGAGACAAGGAACTCCTTCCTCCGTGGCCCCATGTGGGCGGAAGGAGCACCATGTGAAACATACCATAACATAACAGTAATAACTTGAACAGATCGAACGTGAGACAAGGAACTCCTTCCTCCGTGGCCCCGTGTGGGCGGAAGGAGCCCCCCACCTGATAGGTTAAGCTCCTGAAGATTAGTGCCTTTGTCCCATGACTAAGACCATGAGAAAACAAAAATGAGACTCCTTCCCCCGTGGCCCCGTGAGGCGGAAGGAGTGTAAGAACTAGGCGAGTGCTGTGTTTCTCCTTCCTCCGTGGTCCCGTGAGGGCGGAAGGAGTGTTAGAGCTCGATTAGTGCCATGTTTCTCCTTCCTCCGTGGCCCCGTGAGGGCGGAAGGTGTGTTGTAGCTTAGATGCATGCCATTTTAAACCTTCCTCCGTGGCCCCGCGAGGGCGGAAGGGGTGAGCCATCCTACCTGTGTGAAATGTTTTAAACGCCTTCCTCCGTGGCCCCGTGAGGGCGGAAGGAGTGAACTACACTACCTGTGTGAAATGGTTTAACGCCTTCCTCCGTGGCCCTGCGAGGGCGGAAGGTCCGCGGGGGCGGAAAAGGAGTGCCTAACCAGCGAGACGTGCACACTCCTTCCTCCGTGGCCCTGAGAGGGCGGAAGGAGTGTTTAAGCGTGGGTAAAATAAAGTAATAACTTGCATTTTTATTTATTTATTTTTTTTTTTCAAATCTTCCAGACCCCTATTGAAACCAACTAACAAACTGTAATGTCTTACCTTTGGAGCAACGTTGGAGACGTTTGGAGACGTTCCCATACGCCGCACCTTGAGTAGGAGGAGGCTGGGTTAAATACCCCCCAGACTCCTCCTACAAATACAGGCGGCCTGCGGCCGGCCTTAACATTTATTTGACATAAACAATAATTGAACCAAAGGACAAGATGAATTTAAGGAATTGAAGGAATCTGACCCCTTTTATTTTTCTCTATCACCCTTTCCAGCTCATTACCATGCCCCCTTTTATTCTCCAGTAAATATCATTCAACCAAAACCAATTCCTAAAATGAATACACGGTTGTATTTAAAAAAAAAAAACATTATTGCTTAGAATTAGGATACTTTAAACAAGTCCAACCTCCTCTTGCATTTTGTCTATCACCCTTCCAAGCTTAATACCATAGCAATCCCTATTTTTCTCCAATAAACATCAACATTTAACCTAAACCAATTCTAAACCAAGAATCCACCAATATTTTATTTCAAAAGTTATGTTATTGCATTTAATTAGAATACTTTAAAAAATAATTCCAGGTATGGATATCTGTACATAGTTACAGGTGTACAGGTGTCCAGCTTGGACAAATGTAAGCTTGCTTATACCATACGTGTGCGATTCATCCAAAAGTTGGAAATCACGGTAGTAGAAACGGCTAGTGCTTTGGGAGTGACCTATGAAGCTATTTATACATTTTCATGTTATTTTATCCCTAATAAGAACTATTAAATATAACAAAATTGAAACATGTGGAGTGTACACTTCACAGTCAATGACAAAAGTAAACTCCAGGTTTCATATGGAAAGATATACAAGACAGTACATGGGCACCCATCATAGATATTTATTCATGTGGGCCAAATTCACTAATCTATTGTCAAGAATCACATAAAACTATGGAGAGATGGGAGAACCCAGGGGTAGCTGATCAGTGCTTGCCAATTGTAGACGAGAAGACAGAGGCCAGTGGGTCCTAGGTGGAGCTAACGCTAGTTGAAAGGATATCTCTAGTGGATGTGCATAGGATGTGATTAGGTTTCACGGTGCCGAGCAGACCAATGTGGATATCTTGAGTGATCCTTTATGGGCATTGCATTGACTTGCATTTGGTGAGTCTCTCCTTATAGGGGGAAACCCCCTATCTCACGTGGTGTGGTGGAGGTTTGAACATTCTGAAGACTCCACAGATGAAACACTCTTTATGGACTAATTAACACTATAATTGGGACTCATGTGTTAGCCCCCTTTTTTTTGCACTTTGGGACCGACATCACTTACGGTGATGTGGTTAGTGCTACTATTTACAGTATATTACATTTGTACTGTTGTATGTGGTTTGAATTTAGATATCTGTACATAGTTACAGGTGTCCAGCTTGGGCCATTGTAAGCTTGCTTATACCATACGTGTGGGATTCATCTAGAAGTTGGAAATCAAGGTAGTATAAACGGCTAGTGGTTTGGGAGTGACCTATGAAGCTATTTTCACATTTTCATGTTATTTTATCCCTAATAAGAACTATTAAAGTGGAGAGTACACTTCACAGTCAACGACAAAAGTAATCTCTAGGTCTCATATGGAAAGATTTACAAGACAGTACATGGGCACCCATCATAGATATTTATTCATGTGGGCCAAATTCACTAATCTCTTGTCAAGAATCACATACAACTATGGAGAGATGGGAGAAGAGCTGTACTCTGGGTCATACTTACAACTTTTAGGCCTCATGCGCACTGCAACTACTCTAAACGCTCTTCTCCCGGAAGGAGAAAGCAGCACTAAAACATGCCTAAAGCCATGTTTCTTTAAGTGAATGTGGGCACATTTAGACACGTTCAGGAGTGTCAAGCATTTTGGCGTTCATTCATTTCATTGGTCAGAATATTAATTTATTCTAGCCAGTGAAATAAATGACTACAAGCACTAACTCTAAACACAGCTGTTATGAAAGAATTTGGGAGGGCCCATAACCAAGTGCTTGGAGGACTAGCCTTGGCCCTGTCAGGAGCCTTGTGCCGCAAGTATCAATTTTAAAATCAAAACCGTAAAGTTAAGAGGAAAGAAAATCAGGTTGCAAATATTCTCATGTTGTTGGTTTGGTGTGATGTTGGGAACTATTAATGTGGATTCTCAGTGGCCATCCTTTTGAACATCAACATTTGGTGATAAGATTACCGCTGTAATGGATCTTCAATGATCAGTTCCATGACTATCTACATGTGGTTCCAACTATAACACTGGTTGACTCTTTACCACTGGTAATAGAGTCCACATTTTCCAAGGGATGTGCATCCACCCTCCTCTGGGTGGTGGATGCACATCACTTGGTGACTCCTTAAGTGGATAGTGGCTCAATTTCATCTGCGCTCAGTAGATTTTTGCTTCTTTATTGTTTCTGGATGATATACACAGATGAGAGCACATATTTTTAACTTTTTATATATGGACTATTTTTTTACACTGTTTGCACTTTCTTCAATGCAAATTTTGCACTATATCAGTGATTTATGATATTGGTTTATTGGTTGTTCCATTTGCATTTTCCCCTTTTTACAGTATATAATTTATACTGCTTACTGCACTTTATTCATAGCGCTGCATTGTACACTGTTGAAGCACTAAATGTGCCTAGAACATCAGCATTTTTAGACGAGAAAAAAATGTAAAACCCCCTTAAAAGTGGCATTTTTTACTCCTAGGAGTTGATTTACTAAAGGCAAATAGGCTGTGCACTTTGCAAAGTGCAGTTGCTCCAGAGCTTTATAAATGAGATTCAGCTTCACTTTACAAAGAGTACGCAAACATGTGCAAGAAAAAAAAAAAAACAGCAAGTTTGCTTGCACATGATTGGATGATGGAAGTCAGCAGAGCTTCTGCTCATTTACTAATCTCTGGAGCAACTGCACTTGCAAAGTGCAACTGTACTTTGCAAAGTGCACAGTCTTTTTGCCTTTAGTAAATCAACCCCTTTGTGTACATGAGGCCTTATAACTAGAGTTGAGCGAACCCGAACTGTAAAGTTCGGGTCCGTACCAAACTTTGGGGTGTCCGTGACCCGAACCCGAACATTTGAAAAAACATTCGGGTTCGGGTTCGGGTATTTGATCCCGCCTGTTGAATAGCTGCAGGGCAGCCAATCAACAAGCGTTTCACTGGTTTGCCCTTAGAAGGCATCACAGCCATGCCTACTAATGGCATGGCTGTGATTGGCCAGTACATCATGTGACCTAGCCTCTTTATAAGCTGGAGTCACTTAGTGCTGCATGTCACATGCTCTCTGGCTAGTGTAGGGAGAGGATGCTGCCGGCCCTGTGAGGGACAGATTGCAGATATAATAACATCTCATCCTGCATTACAGAATGATCTGACTGGACTAGGTAGAGTCTACTGCTTAGGGAGACAGATTATTGTTCTAAAATCATCTTCTACTTCTATAGGGTCAGGTTCCTGCTGTTGCTGTAAGGGACAGATTATTGTTCTAAAATCATCGCCTACTCCTATAGGGTCAGGTTCCTGCTGTTGCTGTAAGGGACAGATTATTGTTCTAAAATCATTTTACTTCCTTTTGCAGCCCTCTAGCACTTTCCAGGACTTTTTTTACAGTCATTTTTGTGCCGAAAAGTTTGGGTACCCATTGACTTCAATGGGGTTCGGGGTCAAGTTCGGGTCAAGTTCGGTACCGAACCAGAACTGTTTCGCGAAGTTCGGCTGAACCCACCGAACCCAAACATCCAGGTGTTCGCTCAACTCTACTTATAACCATAGCTTGAACAACTAAAAGGCTACATAAAACGTACAGATGTCGGTCTATGATGCATCTATACCTCTAGTGCAAAATTTTAAGACCACTAAGTAATAATTTGATTCAAATAAAAATGATAATAATAATAAGAAAAAGAAATACAAAAAATAATAATAATAATAATAATAATACATACATATTACAACATACTACTACTAATAATAATAATATTAATAACAAGAAGAAGAAGAAGAAGAATGTGGCAAATAGTCAAATATATGATTTCCTCCAAAGACTAGAAAGGGATAATGAGAACAGTTGCACTTTCAAAAATTGTAGGTTAATTATCCCTTCTTTAAAATTTAAAATTATGCATAGATATGATGTAAGTGTCTTCTCAATCCATCACATTTTCTCCAGATCAGGTGATGTTTCTAATGTCTAGGTAGTAAGATAGAAATGATCGTAGCAAACTTGTTGATGGAAAAATTGTTGAAAAATTGCATGCAAGTGGTCATATTGATTCTTCTGCCATCCAATGTCTGCCTAATGTACAGCGTATCTGCAACTAAATCTTTTTTTATTGTGACTTGGGATAGGGTGGGGAAAAGTAGAATCATGGTTAGATTTTTTTTTTTGTGCCTTTTGGGAGGTTTTGGCTTTAGATATAAGGTAAATGTTAACTTAGAATATATATTCAATAAAATAAATCATAACTTTCAGTTTAAAGTGGAACTCCTGCTTTATTTATTTTTTATTAAATCCACTCCTCCTGTGCTAAAAAAAAAATCCAGTTTCTACTTTCCCTTTTCCAAGCTTCAACGTCACCCCTGGGTTTCTCCTTGGTCCCATAGTGTCAGCCCTCTTCAGACAGAATGAGACTCATATTATTACCTGGCAGGTGGTGGGTTAAATGCTAAAGTTCTATGTTGTCATTGGTGTTTGTATAGAAGGTCTATCCCTTCCACACACTATACAAATCTGAAAAAAAGTTTGATGTCAGATATAATTTAAGTATGTCTTTTACCTGATTTATCTTGTAGGAATACACACTGATTAAGCCCAGCACAGGTGAAAGATGTTGGAGGGGCTTTCCCGGTAGGTAGAGAGCAAGCTGAATCAATTTAGTGTCCATTTGTTTGGTAACTTACTATATTGATGTGTGGTCCTAGGAAACATTTGTGGCTGCTCTCTAAACAAAACCCAACAATCACTTACAGTAGTATAAACGAACACTTCTTTAACCACTTCCCAACCGCCGTATGCAGAATGACGGCCGGGAAGTGGCTGAGTTATCCTGACTGGACGTCATATGACGTCCTCAGGATAACAAGCCGCCGCGCGCCCGGGGGGGGGGCGCGCATCGCGGCGATCGGTGGTGTGGGGGGTCAGTCTGACCCCCCGCAATGCCGATCTCGGTAAAGTGCTTCGATCCGAAGCACTTTACCATGTGACCAGCCGTGACCAATCACGGCTGGTCACAGTGTAATACAGGAAAGCCGTTTATCGGCTTTCCTGTACTCAGGTCTGCAGACCTGATGAGGGGAGAGCCGATCGGCTGCATCCCTGACAGGGAGGGTTTGTGCTGATGATTTATCAGCACAGCCCTCCCTCGGATCGCCCCCCTAGACCACCAGGGAGCCTGCCCAGTGATGTGCCCACCCAGGACCACCAGGGAGCCGACCAGGGACCACCAGGAAGCGATCTGGACCACCAGGGAGACCCCCCTAGACCACCAGGTAAGTGACTAAGTGCTCAGGTCCACCTTCACTCAGTGCCACCTTCAGATGCCACCCTAGACAACCAGGGAATGAGCCCTTATTAATGTATATGCCCACCAGTGCCCACCAGTGCCCCTATCAGTGCCCACCAGTGCCCCTATCAGTGTGTACCAGTGCCACACATCAGTGCCCACCATTGCCACCTACCATTGCCCACCTATCAGTGCCCATCAGTGCCACCTATCAGTGCCCAGTGCGCCTATGAGTGCGAATCAGTGCTGTCCATTAGTGCCCATCAGTGCCGCTTAGCAGTGTCCGTCATTGCTGCATATCAGTGCCCATCAGTGCTGTATATCAGTGCCACCTCTCAGTGACTATCAATGCTGCTTATCAGTGCCGCCTAACAGTGCTCATCATCGCTGCATATAAGTGCCTCATCATCAGTGCCACCTCATCAGTGCCGCCTCATCAGTGCCAATCAGTACTGCCACATCAGTGCCCGTCAGTGTAGCCTCCTCAGTGCCCACCAGTGATGGAGAAAATTTACTTATTTACAAAGTTTTGTGACAAAAATAGAGAATTTTTTTTTTTTTCAAAATTTTTGGTCTTTTTTTATTTGTAGCGCAAAAAATAAAAACCGCAGGGGTGATCAAATACCACCAAAAGAAAGCTCTATTTGTGGTAACAAAATGATAAAAACTTTGTTTGGGTACAGGGTCGCACGACCGCGCAATTGTCATTCAAAGCGCAACAGCACTGAAAACTGAAAATTGGTCTGGTAGTAAAGGATTCTAAGTGCATAGTATTGAAGTGGTTAATATAAGCTCTAATCTAAGGCTGTACCCTAGTAGTACATAAGCCTTTAATGACTGTCACAACCATATCTCAAATTCTGGTTTCAGAAGCTCTAATAACAGACCAACATTTGGTTACTTGTTGAAAAATCCAGGACAACTGATTTTTAAGTTTGTTCATTGCAAAGATCAGAAAAATAGAATGAAAAATTGGAAGAAAAACGAGTATAACATAAATGAAAGAAGAATAATAATAGGCTGGATTAACATTGATAGAAATGTGGATTGCACAGCTGAAGAAAGAGATGGTTGTAAACCATATGGCCTTGTAGTAGGAATCAAGGTGAGTAATTTTTGCTTCACGTTTCATTCTTCTGGCATAGAAACTGAGATAGGCAATGAGAGGAACAGCTGCCAAGAGGTAGATTAGGAATGGCATGGTATTCCACAGCAAGAACACTTGAACTTTTGGACGGGTGAAATCAAGAGTAAAATCAAAAGTATAATTGTTTGAAAATTCAAAATGAGTGATCCAGACATTCAAAGAGGCTTGACTGGCAGATATCAACACAGAACCAACAATCAGATGGATGACTCTTGTAGATATGATGTTCCTCAGACATTGAAAGAAAACATTGTGAAAGTTGGAGATCTTCAAGCAGAAGACTACAGAGAAGAGAGCCAAAAACCACACACAGGAGTGATTGGAAGTGGCCTGGACAAAATGAAAAAGAATGGTAATAACTACTGCCTTTTTTAATAAAAGATTTAAAGCACCATCAAACATGCAGGTCAACAGGAAGATGACTCTTGATATCTCGAGGGAGGTGATAATCTGGTCAGTAGAAGCTAGTGGTCTTCCTTTCATCCAGTCAACGATGTTCCCAACTATGACAAATACATGTACGATTATTCCAACTACAAAGACAACTGTAACTGAAACAATGAAGGTTAGAGCTTGAACTGCATTGTCTTCCATTGAAACAGCCATAAATGATTTGTAATTCGTTCTCTTGAAAGACAGAGTGGTAAGTGTTGCTTACATCAAACATTTTACTTCAGTGCATGATGCAAATGGCAATGCAAAACATTTCAGATATGTATACTTATACAAATAAAGATGATGAGATCAAAATGTCCAAATTCATAAGGCTTGCAGCTGTTAATCAAATGTGATTTAAATGTCATTTATTTAAATGGTAAACGTGTTGTATTAGCTTCATATGTGCTTTGGATTGCCAGGCTTACTGAATTAATGATGACGACTGTATACCTGTATGTATTAAATACTACAATGTGGATTGCAATTATTTCCTGCTCAATAAAAATAAATACTGTATATATATATATATATATTGTGGGAGATTAGCTCGTGGGGATCCCTTTTCAGAGGAAAATATTCAGCATGGAGGTCAGTTTCTTTAAGATTTGGTGGCTTGCCAGGTTCATTATCACAGGTTTGCAAGATCAAAACACATAACAAAACAGAAAACAAACCTCACCATCCGGCGCTAAACTAAACAATCGTGTTCATCCCTATACAGTGTGGGGCTGTCCCCTGCACCCACAAAACATAAGCACAGTGCAAACCTTGATCTTTAAGTCCAAATTATCACACAGAGCTCAGTCAGCTTTCTCCCTCAGAGATCCATGATAGAGCTATCCTCTGCTCTCTTCCTGGTCATTAAATGCAGGTGGAGAGGGGTTTGAGTGGACCAGAAAGTCCAGGCTAGAACCAGCTCTGCCATGGTGGCTGGCAAAACCCGGGTCAGACTCTCGCTAGTTGCCTCAAAGTGATCGCGTGCGAGGCGACAAGTATCGCCTGTCCATTATGGTGCCTCACATAATGTCACAATATATATATATATATATATATATATATATATATATGTATATATGTATACAGTGGGGCAAAAAAGTATTTAGTCAGCCACCAATTGTGCAAGTTCTCCCACTTAAAAAGATGAGAGAGGCCTGTAATTTTCATCATAGGGACACTTCAACTATGACATTCTTCGTAAAGTTCCAGGACCTCACCGGATCGGTCAGAGGTCTAGAGTTGGGGTATCTTTTAGAAACCTCCCTCAACTTTTAGGCACAACAGGTCGCCGTCGAGGTTTTGTAGTGACGAGATCTCCTCTAGACGTACCTCCTTACCCGGTTTGATGGTCGTTCTCACACATTTTTGGAACACCTCTGAATGTCTTTTGCAAACTGGAGACAGTAACGGTTGTTTCCCATATATTGTTTCATAACTCTACTTGAAAACAATAACTGGTTTATGAATAAAAGGTGGTGTTAAACGATTATTTAAGAAATTTTTAGTACACTAAAAGACCTAAAAAAAAGAGTAAGACAGAGAGTATCAACTTCACAGGGATACTACTTTTAATGTCCGGAGAGAGTAGAAAAATTCACCCTCTTGAACGTGTTAACCACCGACTGATTTATGAAAAAACGGGGTGACATATGTATATATGTATATATATATATATATATATATATATATATATATAACACTGTAATACACTCCGTGGTATTACCTGTCCGCTATGAACAGCGGAGCGTGCGCTAGTGAAACTCCGTTGATCGCTCTCAGACTGGGCCCAAAACGGTCGGTGGTACCGTCTCGACCAAGATCGGACCTGAAAGACCAGGTGAGTTTGGGGAGAGGTGGACGTAAATTACTGGTCCTTCTCTCGTCTCCTA
>BLSH010249404.1:30244-56930 GCA_018402905.1 Glandirana rugosa
CACTCATGTGGTGAGTGTAAACATAATTATAAAATAAGATAGAATTCAGGGTCTTGGCAATCTTCTTATAGCCTAGGCCATCTTTATATAGAGCAACAATTCTTTTTTCAGATCCTCAGAGAGTTCTTTGCCATGAGGTGCCATGCTGAACTTCCAGTGACCAGTATGAGAGAGTGGAAGCAATAACACCAAATTTAACACACCTGCTCCACATTCACACCCGAAACATTGTAACACAAAGGAGTCACGTGACACTGGGGAGTGTAAATGGCTGATTGGGCCCAATTTGGACATTTTCACTTAGGGGTCTACTCACTTTTGCTGCCGGCGGTTTAGACATTAATGGCTGTGTGTTGAGTTATTTTGAGGGGACAGCAAATTTACACTGTTATAAAAGCTGTACACTCACTACTTTACATTGTAGCAAAGTGTCATTTCTTCAGTGTTGTCACATGAAAAGATAGAATAAAATATTAATACAAATGTGAGTGGTGTACTCACTTTTGTGAGATACTGTATATATATATATATATATATATATATATATATATATATATATATATATATATATATAATTTATTACCAAAAGTATTGGGACACCTGCCTTTACACGCACATGAAATTTAATGGCATCCCAGTCATAGTCTGTAGGGTTCGCTATTAAGTTAGCCCACCCTTTGCAGCTATAACAGCTTCAACTCTTCTGGGAAGGCTGTCCACAAGGTTTAGGAGTGTGTCTATGGGAATGTTTGACCATTTTTCCGGAAGTGCATTTATGTGGTCAGGTACTGATGTGAACATTGAGGTTAGGACTCTGTGCAGGCCAGTCAAGTTCCTCTACCCCAAACTCGCTCGTATATTGACCTTGCGTTGTGCATTGGTCCAAATCATTTGGTGGAGGGGGGGTTATGGTGTGGGGTTGTTTTTCAGGGGTTGGGCTTGGCTCCATAGTTCCAGTGAAGGTAACTCTTAATGTGTCAGCACACCAAGACATTTTGGACAATTTCATGCTTCCAACTTTGTGGGAACGGTTTGGGGATGGCCCCTTCCTGTTCCAACATGACTGCGCACCAGTGCACAAACAAGGTCCATAAAGACATGGATGAGCGAGTTTGGGGTGGAGGAACTTGACAGTCCTGACCTCAACCCAAAAGAACACCTTTGAGATGAATTAGAGGAGAGACTGCTAGCCAGGACTTCCCGCCCAACATCAGTTCCTGAGTTCACAAATGTGCTTCTGGAAGAATGGTCAAACATTCCCATAGACACACTCCTAAACCTTGTGGACAGCCTTCCCAGAAGAGTTGAAGCTGTTATAGCTGCAAAGGGTGGGCTAACTTAATAGCGAACCCTACAGACTATGCCTGGGATGCCATTAAATTTCATGTGCGTGTAAAGGCAGGTGTCCCAATACTTTTGGTAATAAAGTATATATATATATATATATATATATATATTTTTGGTAAATAAAAAATTGCTATAGGCGTATATTGATTGGGTTGCGCAAAAGTTATCACATTTACAAAGTATGGGAATAGATTTATGTTATTTTTATTATTATTATTATTATTTTTTACTAGTAATGGCATTGATCTGTGTTTTTTAGTGATTTCATGTGAGTGGTGTACTCACTTTTGTGAGATACTGTATATATATATTTTATTTACCAAAAATATGTAGAAGAATATATATCAGCCTAAACTAAGGAATAAATTCATTTTTTTATTTTTATTTTTTTTTGGATATGTATTATAGCAAATGTTTTTTGATGAAATACCACCAAAAGAAAGCTCTATTTATGGAAATAAGAACATCAATTTTGTTTGGATACAATGCCGAACAACCACGCAATTGTCAGTTAAAGTGACACAGTGCTGTATCGCAAAAAGTCCTCTGGTCAGGAAGGGGCTAAATCCTTCCGGGGCTGAAGTGGTTAAAAAATGAAATCATTTTGTTATTAAATTTTTGCAACATTCTTTAACCACTCCAGGTCCGCGCTATAGCCGAAGTACGGCTCCAGCGCGGACCTGAAATGCCCGGAGGACGTCCATGGACGTCCTCCACTGCGCACGCTCCAGGCGCGCTCCAGGCGCGCCCCTCGGCGGCAGCGGCGGCGCGCGCCCGTGGGTCGGGCGGACTCGATGTCCGCTCGAGACCCGCCGATCACCTTTAGGAGCCTCAGAACGGGGAACCGCCGTTGTAAACATGGCGGTTCCCCGTTCTGTGACAGGGGACATAGCAGATCTACTGATCCCTGTCACTGGGATCAGTTAGATCTGTTATGTCCCGGCCAGCCCTGCCCCCCCCCACAGTTAGAACACACCCAGGGAACATATTTAACCCCTTCATTGCCCCCTGCAGGTTAACCCCTTCACTGCCAATGACATTTACACAGTAATCAGTGGACATTTAAATTTCTGATCGCTGTATAAATGTCATTGGTCCCAAAAATGTGTAAAAAATGTCCGACATTTCCGCCCCAATATCGCAGTCCCGATAAAAATCGCAGATCGCTGCCATTACTAGTAAAAAAAAAAAATAATAATAAAAACGCCATAAATCAATTCCCAGTTTGTAGACGCGATAACTTTTGCGCAAACCAATCAATATACGCCGATTGCGTAAAAAGTAAAAAATATTGTTCTTTTTTGCAAAATTATCGCTCATTTTTTGTTTATAGCGGCGATCAGAAATGACGCTGAGGGGATCAAATACCACCAAAAGAAATCTCTATTTGTGGGAAAAAAAGGACGCAAATTTTATTTGGGTACAACGTCGCATGACCGCGCAATTGTCATTCAAAATGCGACAGCGCTGAAATCCAAAAATTGTTCTGGGCAGGAGGGGGGTTTAAGTGCCCGGTAAGGAAGGGGTTAATTTTTTTCCTTTTATAACATGTATTTTCTTTTTCTTTTTTTTAATTATTTTTTTTACATACTTACATCAGAGCGGTTCAGTGTGATCAGTGATTTTTTTTTTTACACTTCAATTGTTGTTACAGTGGTTATCACTGCAATGTTTTGAACTGTCATAAATGAGTTATATGCGCAACAGCTGTGATTACTAGTGATCTGTGATTGACTACAGCTAATCACATGTTACAGGGCGCTGTGATTGGGCCAGGTACCATGTGATAGCTGTGGGCCAATCACAACATCGCTATAGGAATCACAGCTGAAAAAAGTTCTTCAGACAGCCGCACTCCAAAAATTGCCGTTTATTGGTAAAATCAAATGAAATACAAGCAGAGCATATTTCGGGGACAAACCCCAGGTACAAATGCTGATGCGTTTAACGTCTATATCTGACGCTTAATCATAGCTTGTATTTCATTTGATTTTACCAATAAACGGCAATTTTTGGAGTGCGGCTGTCTGAAGAACTTTTCTCAGTATCTCCTGTATCATGGCGGAGCCTGCACCCTATGGAAGCGGTCACATCTGTGGAGTGAAGCCGTGGCTTTGAGCGGGTATTGTCTTCCCTATAGGAATCACAGCTGTTATGAATGAAATTCATTCATAACAGTTTTGTTGACATGGAGATCACATGATCTCCTGGTCGCCGAAAGCTGGTGGGTACCGGAACAGGCTGGATCACGTACATGTTCATGAACCAGCCTGCCCGCAGTAAAAATACTGTGAATGGTGTTAAAGTGGTTAAAGCTGGACGCTATTCACATATAATAGACACAAGTCATTGCACCTCTGTATTCATTAATACATTATTAGATAATGCCCACCAAGTTAGAAAAAACCTCCTCCAAGGGCAGAGACCACCACCAGCACCTCAGTAGCTCCGTTCTCCCGCACACTCCAATGCTTTAAATCCTCCCAGACAGTAAATTCACCATATATGGAAAAATAAGCATCTCATAGTGTATTATGTATCATAAAATATTTATTGAAAGGTAAAAAGATGCACTTACATGTATAAAACGAACATTCGCATTGGTTGTATAGAGTTACACACGCTGCATACAGTATCTCAATCCAGATGGTAAGCACGTCCTCCCAGACTCCTCGTCCTTTCCGTAAGCTCCTCCCTTGGTGAATCTACTGTCTGGGAGGATTTAAAGCATTGGAGTGTGCGGGAGAACGGAGCTACTGAGGGAAGAGACTAAGGGAGTGACGGCTGGTCCGGGAGGTGTATTGCTGTGGTGGCTGATGTGATCATATGTCCATCTGACCTCCGTGACAGGGGTCCACCCCTGGGGGTAAGAGTCAGTGTGTTTGGTGCTGGTGGTGGTCTCTGCCCTTGGAGGAGGTTTTTTCTATCTTGGTGGATGTTATGGTTCAACACCCAACTTCACTCCTATCCACATTAACTTTTTCTGCCTCCCTCACTCTGGAACCTTTATGTCTGGGACTAGGATCCGAGTTAAGAGCCATTTATATGGTGTTTGAACATTCAAGTGTTTAATATATGTGAACCTTATATTAGAGCCGCACCTTTTATTATTTTATCTCTGTAAAGTGCATTCTGTTCAATTGTGCATTGTACTGGCAGCTTATTTTTAGTAGGTCTATATTGTGAAAATTTGGCGCGGCAATCATTATACTATTAAATAATGGTCTGTATTTGTGACAGACCAAACTGGGACAGGGGATTTTGAATGGGACTGCAGGGTAGCCTCTTGCCTACTGACTATGGGTCCCATTTGAGGGAGCTGCAAGCATCTAGGAAGATGTCCTGTTATATAATGCAAGATGATATTACCACATGTAACAGTCAGGGAAGCCATGATGGTCTCCGCCAACCTGAAACTCAGTGAGAAGATGTATCTGAAAAGAAAGCTTGGACAGCCCTTGGATTTGGACAGCCCTCTGCCTTCTTGAATACCAGTGCTGATTTGTCTGGGTGGGCACTGATCTGAGTCACCTAGGCTTGTCTAAGTGACTAGTTGTTAATTAGTTTAGTGTTTAAGATTACTGTTTGGGTTAATGTTAGCTGTTCATTGGATGCACTGTTAGATGTACTGATATTACTATTTACAGTTTGCATTGTTTAGGATAATGTGATCAAGCTCTTACCTGATTTTCTGTGAATTTACAATAAAGTCAGTTTCAGTTTGTGCCTATGTTAGTGTCGTCTAGTTCTTGGGTGCAATTCTCAGCTATAATACCCGGTTCCAGAGTGGAGGAAGCTGTATCTTGTGGGGGGGGGGGGGGTGGCACCCATGCTGGCTGCCAAGTGGTCTGTCACAGTTTATGTATTTTTTAAATGCAAGCAGTGTAGTTTGCAAATTTGACTTAGTATCACAGCCTCTTGTAGTCTCTGTACAGCAGAGCTCACTCTGGGAAAGGAAGGAGCAGCTCAAGTAGCTAATCAGTAGTGCTGCACTGCTCATTTGCTAGCAAGTGGCATGCTCATACGAGAGAGCAAAGTGACAGAATTATAAGTTCATTATTCTGCTGATTCTTCTTTCACTGTTCACAGGGCGGGAGGATCGTGGAAAGATCTGCATTCAGGGCTTGCTGTGTTGCAGAGCTGTGTAAATGGATGGACAGCAAAACAAATTTATTGGCAGGTAACACATTTTTAATATCCATATTGTATCTATGTGTATCTAGGTGTATTTAGCTGGTTGTTCAGTTCAGATTTGAGCTCTTTTATCTTTCAGAACTCACATAACAAAATGCTACTATACACCACTGTGTTTTTTTATTTTTATTGACACACACTGCTAACATTAAAATATACAACCAGGATAATAGACGTTTCCTTGTTGAATCACAAACTTACTAAGATAATGCTTAATAAAAAAAATAGTATGTGAGATAAGCAATCACTATTAGATAAAGTTTGAAACCCGTGGATCTTTTATTTACAACTGCCATCTGTATAGTGGCGGCCTAGCGGTCAGGCAGATTGTGCTTCTGGACAGGTATCCCCTCTGGATTCCCACTTACTTCCCCCTTTCATTTCCTGTACGCTCTGTCTTACCTCCATTATTGAATTGATGTACTCAATTGAACTTGGAGAATCAGTCCCATTTTGCATGGTGCAACATGGTGCTTAAATAAGTATAGTTACACACAGAACAGCCACTTAACTGTGCGGACCCCCCTGAACCTCACTGGAGAAAGAGAATATACCCTTCCACAATGGAATGAATTAGGCCATCTGCGTAATGGATGGGAAACACTCACAAACAGATCTAGACACAGACGCATATACAAAATAGCACCTACTTGCTGTATGCCATAACACAAAGGTTTAAGGTTTCTTTGTTATATATTGCCAAGTTACATACCACACCAAATGGAAGACCCAGACACCTGAACCTATACGACCAAACACTTCCGGCTCATTCCTGGGTTCCGAACATGCCTGTTTGTACTTTCAACTTTTGTTTGTCAAAAATTTTCTAGGTGGCTCATCCAGCTTTTGTTGGACAATAAATTAAAATCGGCTGTTAAATGGAGTGTACTAGCGGTCAGATTATCGGACGACAGGCTGTCGTACGAAAAATTTCGGCCGATAATTGGACTGTGTGTACGGGCCTTAAGATTTACCAAAACCATATGATGAGGTCAAACCTTAAGTGTTTTAATGTGTATGCAATCAGACAGGCCCTTGCACTACAGAGTTTTGATAAATCTAAAGGAAATCAGACAACAAACGTTGTATAGTGTGTATGGGGTCTTACTCTGATACCCCTAACTAAAATTTACTGCAACCAATTGCCTTCAGAATTGTCACCTAATTAGTAAATAAAGTCCACCTATGCAATTTAATATCAGTATAAATACAGCTGTTCTGTGAAGCCCTCAGGTTTGTTAGAGAGCCTTGGTGAACAAACAGCATCATGAAGGCCAATGAACACACCAGACAGATCAGGAATAAAGTTGTGGAGAAGCTTAAAGCAGGGTTAGGTTATAAAAAATATCCTAAGCTTTGAACATCTCATGGATCACTGTTTAATCCATCATCTGAAATTAGAAAGAGTATGGCACAACTGTAAACCTACCAAGACATGGCCGTCCACCTAACCTGACAGGCCGGCCAAGGAGAGCATTAATCAGAGAAGCAGCCAAGAGGCCCATGGTAACTGTGGAGGAGCTGCAGAAATCCACAGGTTAGGTGGGAGAATCTGTCCACAGGACAACTATTAGTCGTGCACTCCACAAATTTGCAAGAGTGGCAAGAAGAAAGCCATTGTTGAAAGAAAGCCATAAGAAGTCCAGTTTTCAGTTTGTGAGAAGCCAAGTGGGGGACACAGCAAACATGTGGAAGAAGGTGCTCTGGTCAGATGAGACCAAAATTTAACCTTTTAAGCTAAAAGCAAAACACTAAAAAAGTTGCTTTCTTCAGCAGGGACAGGGAAGCTGGTCAGAGTTGATGGGAAGATGGATGGAGCCAAATACAGGGCAATCTTAGAAGAAAACCTGAGTCTGCAAAAGACTTGAGACTGGGGTTAGTCCAGACCTAAATACAATTGAGAATCTGTGGCAAGACTTGAAAATTGCTGTTCACAGACGTTTTTCATCCAATCTGACAGAGCTTGAGCTATTTTGCAAAAAAGAATGGACAAAAATGTCCCCATAAAGACTTGCAGCTTTAATTGCAGTGAAAGGTGGTTCTACAAAGTATTGACTCAGGGGGGTGAATACAAATGCACGCCACACTTTTTACATATTTATTTGTAAAAAAATGTTGAAAACCATTTATCATTTTCCTTCCACTTCACAATTATGTGGCACTTTGCATTGTTCCATCACATAAAGTCCCACTAAAATACGTTTACGTTTTTGGTTGTAACATGACAAAATATGGGAAATTTCAAGGGGTATGAATACTTTTTCAAGGCACTGTATCTTGTACTGATCCGATGTACACTTGTACATAGCTTACCAGAAACTATTGTTGTTGTATCTTCTTTTTTTGATGAGAACAATAAAAAAACAATTTAAATAGGAAATATGCAACCAAGATTAGCACTATCCTTAAAATGTAGCCTATGAGAAGTTGTCATTACTACACTCTGGAGTGTCACAAATTCCTAGTTGTACAGTATATTCAGTAATCACAGATGTTTTATAAAGTATGACTAATGGAATCAATGTTAACTGAATTAATTCATTAGCGTATTTAATGTTTTTACTAAACAGAAAAGCTTCACATACAACTGCAGGATACAGAATGCATAACACAGAGGCGTAACTAGTACCTTCAGAGCCCCCGGTGCAAGAAACCATGATGGGCCCCCTAGCCCCCCCCTTCCATCCGAGCCCCGGGCTTCCAATTTTGGGAGGGTGTACATGGACATCCTCCCAGAACCATGCATCCAGCACAATCACAGCAGCCCTTTACCATGTGATCAGCTGATCACATGTAAACAGACTTGCGGTTATCCGCAACCCTTTCCTTCCACGCTGTGTCTGTGTGAGGTAAGGAAAGCCGCTAACCGTCAAAAATGTCAGTAAATCGCTTACACTAATAATCAGTGCCCCAATCATTAGTGCCACCTATCAGTGCTCATCAATGCCACCTCTTAGTACCCATCAATGCTGCCTATCAGCACTGCCTATCAGTGCCCGTCAATTTCACCTATAAGTGTTACCTATCAGTGCCCATCAATTCTGCCTCTCAGCACCACCTATCAGTGCTCATCAATGCCGCTTAACAGCATCCATCAGTGCCACCTATCATTGCTCTTCAATGCTGTCTATCAGTGCCCATCAATGTCATCTATCAGTGCTCATCAATGCTGCCTATCAGTGCTCATCAATGCTGCCTATCAGCGCCCATCCGTGCCACCTAGCAGTGCTTATCAATGCCACCTATCAGTATCTATCAGTGCCACCCATCAGTGCTCAACGCCCATCAGTGCTGCCTATCAGTGCTCATCAATGCTGCCTATCAGTGCACATAAATGTCACCTATCAGTGCTCATCAATGCTGCCTGAGTTCTGACTATCAGCGCTCATCAGTGCCCATCAGTGCAGCCTATGAGTTTTGCCTATCAGTGCTCACCAATGCCCATCAATGCCCATCAATGACACCTATCAGTGCCCATTAGTGCCTCCTATCAGTGCAGCCTATCAGTGCCCACCAGTGCAGCCTATCAGTGCCCATTAGTGTCTCCTATCAGTGCCCATCAATGTCTCCTATCAGTGCTCATAAATGCAGTCCATCAGTGGCCATTAATGCCTCCTATCAGTGCCCATCAATGCCTCCTGTCAGTGCTCATCAGTGTAGTCTATCAGTGCCCATTAGTGCCTCCTATCAGTGCCAATCAGTGCCTTCTATCAGTGCCCATTAGTGCCTACTATCAGTGCTCATTAGTGCCTCCTATTGGTGCTCATTAGTGCAGTCTATCAGTGCCCATTAGTGTCCTATTAGTGCTCATCAGTGCAGCCTATCAGTGCCCATCAGTGCCTCCTATCAGTGCCCATTAGTGCCTTCTATCAATGCTCATCAGTGCAGCCTATCAGTGCCCATTAGTGCCTCCTATCAGTGTCCACTAGTGCCTGCTATCAGTGCCCATCAATGCCTCCTATCAGTGCTCATCAGTGCAGCCTATTAGTGCCCATTAGTGCCTCCTATCAGTGCCCATCAATGCCTCCTATCAGTGCTCATCAATGCAGCTCATCAATGCCCATTAGTGCCTCCTATCACTGTCCATCAATGCCTCCTATCCGTACTCATCAGTGCAGCCTATAAGCGCCCATTAGTGTCATATTAGTGCTCATCAGTGCAGCCTATCAGTGCCTGCTATCAGTGCCCATCAATGCCTCCTATCAGTGCTCATCAGTGCAGCCTATTAGTGCCCATTAGTGCCTCCTATCAGTGCCCATCAGTGTCTCCTATCAGTACCCATTAATGCCTCCTATCAGTGACCATTAGTGCTTCCTATCAGTGTTCATCAATACAGCTTATCAGTGTATATTAGTGCCTCCTATCAGTGCCCATCTGTGCAGCCTATCATCACCCATCAATGCCTCCTATCAGTGCTCATCAGTGCAGCCTATTAGTGCCCATTAGTGTCCCCTATCAATGCCCATCAATTCCTCCTATCAGTGCTCATCAGTGCAGCCTATTAGTGCCTCCTATCAGTGCTCATCAATGCTGTCTGCCTTCTCAGCATGGCTAAGAGATGAGAGTGTCTCTCTCATGGAGAGACGTTGACAGTTCTCTCTCCCCTTCTGTCCTCTTTCGCATGTGATGAGAGAGGAGGCAGCCGATCTGCTCCCATTTCTCCCCCCTCCCCTCTTCTGTGTATGCGCCGCGGGAAGTCAAATGCGAAGCTAACAAGCTCACATTTCCCTTGGAGCACACACAGGAGAGGGGAAGGGGGCGAAGGGGCAGCAGATCGGCTGTCTCCTCACATCCTGTGTGAGAGAAGACGGAGGGGGAGAGAGAACTTTCAACGCCGGCTCAGTGCTGTTCCATGAGAGAGACACTCGCTGCTCAGAGCCGTGCGAATAGCAGAATGCCAGGGCTCTGTCTCAAGTGCGACTGTTGCGACTCTGGTAGTTCCGTCACTGGCATAACATAAAAAGTATCACAAAATGTGCCTATCCCATACATTGTAGGCATATTTTGTGGTACTTTGTACCTAGCATGAATGCTGATGAAAAACTCATCCACTTTACTAGCTACTCACTGTCCATCACCCCTCTCCACCAATTCCACCATTGGCTTCTGATCGGCCAATGAATCAGATTCAAAATACTAACAACAACATACAAAACCATTTACAAATCTGCCCCTGAGTCATAGCACCTATCCCGTTTCAAAATATCACCTGAACTGTTCTCTCCACTCCTCCCAAGACCACCTGCTCTCTAGCGCTTCGGTCTCCCCCTCCCATGTTTGTTTCCAGGACTTCTCCAAAGCCTCTCAGTCCATGCATCTCCTACTCTGTCTACCTTCAGGTGATCCATGAAAACTCATCTCTTGAGGGAATCCTGGCCCATCTTTGCCTAACAACTGAAATGTTACTTTCTCCATCGACTCATACCCATACAAGTATTATCTTTTGTATCACTTGCCCTTCTTTTAGATTGTAAGCGCTGATGAGTACAGTTCCCCTAACTTTATTTAATTTTATTGTAAGTGTACTGTGTCATTTTGCATTGTAAATTGCTGCAAAAACTCTTGCACCACCTCATATTGACAATGTCTGTCTTGGAGGAGGAAAAACACAAAGGAACAGATTGATGTCTAAATGTGGCTTTGGTAGTGAGGACTACTGTATAAGTATTGCTAATAAAAAGTAAGTGGGATGAAGTAAAAACGGTTGCATTGGGATTTATTGAAGGGTGTTACTCTACACCGTGGTTAAGCAACCTTTTAGAGGTTGATATCTTCCTGGACAGCATGGAGGAATTCAAAGATCCCTGGGGGATGGGGGTGGTTCTGTGTTGTTGTCGCCCTTTAAAAAATTAAAAAAAGTAATAAAGCCTCCAATAAAAACACAAAGTGTGTCACGGTAGTGTCTTCTGCCCCGCTTCAATTCACACCCCCTCAAGCTGTGTCCTCTGCTCCCTTTCAGATCATCCCCCCAGCAATATACTTTGCCCCCACTGTAGTGTCCTCTGACCCCCCCTCCACATGCAGTAGTGTCCTCTGACCACCCTCCATACATGGTAGTGTCCTGTGCCCCCCAAAGCAGTGTCCTCTGCCCCTTCCCCCCACTACAGTACCCCTGCCCTCCCATAGCAGTGCCCTCTACCATCCCCCACCAATCTAGTGTCCTCTGCCCCCCCATAGCAGCGTCCTCTGCTCCCCTCATAGCAGTGCCTATTGCACCCCCCACACAGTAGTGTCCTCTGCCCCCCTCTGTAGTGCCCTCCCCCCATAGCAGTGGCCCCTGCAACCTTCTCCCCCACAGGAGTGCCCTTTGTCCACCCCTTTAGTGCCTTCTGTACCCTATAGCAGTGTCCTCTGTCACCCCCCCCCGCAGTGTTGTCCTCTGCCTCTTTTCATATCGCCCCCCAGTAATATTATATGCCCCCCCACTGTAGTGTACTCTGCCCCCTCCCTGCACACACACATGGCAGTGTCCTCTGACCCTCCTCACACACGGTAGTGTCCTCTGACCCCCCAACTGTGTCCTGTGCCCCGCAGTGTCCTCTGCCCCCTCAGCCCTTACTGTAGTGCCCTCTTCCCCCATAGCAGTTTCCCTTGCCATCCCCCCACAGTAGTGTCCTCTGCCCCCCATAACAGTGTTTTCTGCACCCCCCAGTAGTGTCCTCTGCCCCCCTCTGTAGTGCCCACCCCCCATAGCAGTGTCCTCTGCAACCCCCCCACCACAGTAGTGTCCTCTCCTCTGCCCCCCTCATAGCACTATCATCTGCTCCCCCCTTCAGTAGTGTCCTCTGCCCCACTATATCTGTTTCCTCTGTTGCCCCCCAAAGCTGTAGGAAGCTCTCTCAATGGATGTACATCACAGAGGAGTGAGAGGCAGCACAGTGCTGGATGAAGGACACATGTGTGCGACACCCTGACCAACCAACCCTGACTCATCTGCTGACTCGACAACTACTACTGCATTAGGGCCAGGTTCCTGTTGGTGCTTTGAGGGAGAGTTTATCGTTCTAAAAACAACTACTACTGCCTTAGGGCCAGGTTCCTGTTGGTGCTCTGAGGGAGAGTTTATCGTTCTAAAAACAACTACTACTGCATTAGGGCCAGGTTCCTGTTGGTGCTTTGAGGGAGAGTTTATCGTTCTAAAAACTACTACTGCAATAGGGCCAGGTTCCTGTTGGTGCTCTGAGGGAGAGTTTATCGTTCTAAAAACAACTACTACTGCAATAGGTCCAGGCTCGTGTTGGTGCTTTGAGGGAGAGATTATCATTCTAAAAACAACTACTACTGCATTAGTGCCAGGTTCCTGTTGGTGCTCTGAGGGAGAGTTTATCGTTATAAAGCCATCTCCTACTGCATTAGGGAGAGTTTCCTGTTGGTGCTGTGAGGGGGAGATTATTGTTCTAAAATCATCTCATACTGCAATAGGGACAGGTTCCTGTCGGTGCTGTGAAAGACAGATAATCATTCTACAATCATCTCATACTGGTGTAGGGAGAGGTTCCTGCTGCTGGTGTGAGCGGTGCATTTCTTGCACAAAAATAAAAAGTGCATCTACAATTTTCTTTTTTTTTAAAAAATAATAATAATAATTTATTCTTTTTTTTTTGTATTAATAAATAGTGCTACATAGTACATTTGTGTCCAGAATGAGGAGAGGGTCAAATAAGTGACGTGGCGGTGGTCGTGGTGCTGCTGGTATTGGTGGTGTTGCTGAAGCTCCTGTTGCAAGGAGAGGACATGGTCGATCTGTGCCAGCTACACGCACAAGTGAAACACCTTCCTCAGGTATCCGACAGAACCTTCAACGTTATATGGTAGGCCCGAATGGCGCTCAACGAATGGTGAGGCCAGAACAAGTACAGGCGATAGTAGATTGGGTGGCTGACAATGCCTCCAGTTCCTTCACATTGTCTCCCAACCGGTCCCTTGATGAAAGCTCAGAGTTGGCACCTGAACCCCATGGCCATCTGTCTTTCATCTCAGCCCCTTGTAAATCAGCCAAGCAGTCTGAGCCCCAAGTCATGCAGCAGTCTCTTATGCTTTTTGATGACTCTGCTGCTGTGCTTTCCGTGGGCCATCCACATAGCCCTGGCCCAGAAGTAGAAGACATTGAGTGCACTGATGCCCAACCACTTCTGGTTCAGGATGAGGACATGGAAAGGCCACCGCAGCACATCTGTGATGATAATGACGAAACACAGGTGCCAATTGCTGCGGCTTTCCACAGTGTGCAGACTGACAAGGAGGGCAGTGGTGAAGGGTGGGTGGAAGATGATGTGGAGGATGATGAGGTCCTAGACCCCACATGGAATGAAGGTCATGCGAGTGACGTGTGCAGTTTGGAGGAAGAGGTGGTGGTCGCTCAGAGGCACCAGCACAGCAAAAGAGGAAGCAGGTTGCAAAAGTGGAGCAAGCGTCCCCTAGACAGTACGCCTGCTACTACCCACCGCACCCAGGGACCTAGCACACCAAAGGCAGCTCAAAGGCGTTCCCTGGCGTGGCAGTTCTTCAGACAATGTGCTGACTACAAGACACAAGTGGTTTGCACACTGTGCAATGAGAGGCTGCCGACATAGCAGTAGGCCTCGACCAGACACCGGCCTAAATTTAGCGGTCATCCACGACACGGAAGTGCCGATTCCAAGGCCAGAGGACACCAACAGCACATACTGCTAGAGCGGCAGCCTCAGAACCGCGACAACAGATCCGACCTAAATGAGGCTAACAAAAACCTCCCTCACCGCTCCCACATTACCGCGGCGGCCGCCATAGCAGCAGGCCTCAACCAGACACCGACTTAAATTTAGCGGCCATCCACGACACGGAGGTGCCGATTCCAAGTCCGGAGGACACCAACAGCACACACTGCTAGAGAGGCAGCCTCAACACTGTGACAACAGACTCGATCTAAACAAGGCCAACAAAAACCTCCCTTGCCGCTCCCACATTACCGCAGCGGCCACCATAGCAGTAGGCCTCAACCAGACATCGGCCTAAATTAGCGGCCATCCCCGGCACGGAGGTGCCGATCCCGAGTTTGAAGGACGCCAGCAGCACACACAGCTGCAACACATTGGCAACAGACCCGGTCTTAACGAGGCCTACAAAAACCTAAATACTTGCACCCCAAACCTAACTTTATTGCATCACCCATTTTCTGGGACCAAATAAACGACCAGACCAAAGACACTGGGCATAAAGCTATCCGCTCTATACAAGACAACCATACAACGGATCTAATTCACAAGCCACAATCTACAATACTGACAGTTATTTCTACAGAGGATAGCGGACATTTTGGTACACCCGTCCTACTCAATATTCATATATTCTCAGGTGTGATGACACCTAACTGATCAATCACAGAAGACACTACATAGTCCAATACTATTACAAAATGGGCAAACCACAAAAAGCTAACTCACAAACAGGCTCCCAAACAAGATACCAGCGCTCTCTGGCAGGCTCTTCATGCCCTGACATTGCTGACATTTTTAAAAATCAATCACAGAAAAGCAGGAACATGGGAGGCTCAAAAACTCTACAATCACAAGAATACACAGACGAGGAAGACTTTGATGATGAATCTCTGAAAGACCATCAAGAAACACAGCAAATATGGACCACTCTTTGACATATGGGAATATTACGGAAATCGCTGCAGACATAAAAAAATAATTCTCATCAGCGATAACAGAGCTTAAAGCAGACCTGCTAGAACTGACTGAACAATTAGCAACAACCGAGAAAAATGGGAAACAGAGGGGCAAAGCTATAAAAAGACTAGAACGAGTTACTACCTCTCACTCTCAGCACTTCTAATTCTCAACACTTCTAATAACTCAAATCACCCTAAATAGGCAAATGGAGGACCTTGACAACAGGGGTAGAAGAAAGAATATAAGAATAAGAGGGATACCAGAATCTATTAATGTGGATGAAATAAAAACCATCCTCACATCCATCTTCAACAATTTATTAGAGAGACCCATAGACTCAACAATGGAATTTGAAAGAGCCCATAGAGCTCTAAGACCTAAAGGGCCTGACACAGCTCCCCCAAGAAACATTATTTGTTGCCTCAACAATTTCCCCCTAAAGAAGAAATACTGATGAAAGCGAGACAAAACTATCAAATTCTATTCAATGGCGAAACCATACAACTATTTCAAGATCTATCTCCCATTACCCTCAAAAACAGGAGAGCTGTTAAACCGATGCTGGAAATCCTTAAAGAAAAAAAGATTCCTTACAGATGGAAATTCCCCTTTGCAGTCCAAATCACCATCGAAGGCAAACAGATACTTCTCCGCACCCCTGAGGACATACCACTCTTTTGTGAGTCCATTCAATGCAAACTGATAGATCTACCTGAGTGGTACCAAGAATTCCGTTTACCTCCACCACTTCCACCGACAACGCCATCACCAAGTAACACTCCCCAAAAATCCTCCTTCACGAAAGGAAAGAAACAAAAACAGT
Source organism: Glandirana rugosa (assembly GCA_018402905.1). Lineage (NCBI taxonomy): Eukaryota > Metazoa > Chordata > Amphibia > Anura > Ranidae > Glandirana > Glandirana rugosa. Next base: position 46,265 of record BLSH010249404.1, read on the forward strand.
TTGAAGGTCAAGACTCTGGCACACCAGCCTCAAAAACTCCAAAAGTCAGAGACAATAGATATTAAACAGGAACACACACCATGTTCCCAAGTTTTGAGGACTGCTACAAAGAGATAGGATTAATCCTATAAATGTGAAGCTTCAACATATTCCCTACTGAAATGCGAATACTAGACTTATTTACTTCAGACTTACCTACAATTCACAACCTTCAAGATTGAACTGCTACAATACGACACAAGATGGCAGTGTAACCAACAAAAGTTATCCAAGGGCTAAAGTAACAGAACACCAAACAGAATAAGACTGCAAAAATAATGACGCACATTTACATAGACCCTTTATTATCTACTTTATGTTCGGGAAAACTGGACGGAATATCAGGAACTTAAGCAACCCAAGCAACGTAAACAGAGTTTCATATAAAGCCACATGGTATACAACCCATCAAACTCTCTACATCACATAGAAAAACCTTTTATCACTCACTACTTTCAGGTCAATTAATCACCGCTCCTTAGGAAACATATTAATGACAACGGTGAACAAAAAAGCAAAACAGAACCACAAGATTACAACTTGACTCACGTGCTTCTCTACTTTAGGGGCACACTCTTTGTTTTTGTTTAACAACATGAATTGGTCATTGACTATACTAAATGTCTTCTCCAGAGTATCCAAGAACATACAAAAGACTACAGAAGGAAAGATGAAGATCTCCTCCGCAAGGATAATGGCCTAACACAAGGTACTTTGTTTGAGTGAACCAAAAGTCCACATACTGGATAAATATATCCAAATGTAATATAGGAGAACTTCTCAACAGAACTGTGCTTGTTAAGGAGACAAGCACAACATGTTATTCGAAAACCTGAATGACAATTTGAAATATTTGTTTCAGTTATTATATGTTTTCTGTTTATAAAACATGTTTGTTATTAAGGTATGTGGGAGCATCATGCCTACTCCAACAATTTTTCCTCATTACCCACCACAAGTATACTATATTATTATCAGTTAAACAGAAGGGGTAAGAGACTAAACAAAACCAGAATTGAGAAGTCCGGTTGGATTGGGCATGATGTTTACTCACAATACCAGCTGATACGTATAACATTAAGTTGGCTTAGATGGTATAACAGATAATAGAAATACATACAGGCACGTGAACAGTTCTAACAACCTATTTCTCCCTGAACACATACCATGTATTCCCCGGTTATATATGTTGGGAACCCGACTTACACTCAGAAACAAACTACTCCTTATAAAACAGATATCAAATAATAACAATCATAAGTTTTGCTCAATCTTAAATACCCTTTTACGGACTATGTAGCTGTCAAATTATGACTAACTAAACTAACCAGCCAAATTGATTCCACATAATTAGATAACAAAACAATAATTAAACCCTCCACGCCGAGGAATCTACTCCCAATACCCCCCAATAGAAAAATACCCGCACTATAACATCTGCTAAATATTACATGTATTTCTAAACTCATCACGTATCTCCTGACATTGCAGGCCAGTGTCAGTGACCGTATAATATTGAGAACATCTCATACTTCATCTACTACTCTCTCTTTCTCCTTACTCACTCTCTCACCTAATCTACCCGTACCTTTCCTTCCTTTCTACATTTATTGTTGCGCTCTCAACACCAAACAGAACACACTAATAACATGGCATACTCAAACCTAGGGAAAAACCCCACCGTCATCTCGCATAATATAAATGGTCGTAGCGTACCAGAAAAGAGACAAAAGATTCTCAAAGAACTTAAAAAATACTCTCCTCAAATAGTTTTCCTGCAAGAAACCCACTTCAAAGGATCCCAAATACCAAGAATGACAAACAATTTCTTTACTAGAGCATATCACGCAACCAACCCGCTAGCTAAAACAAAAGGTGTCTCAATTCTACTGAGCAAGAACTCCACATTTGAGACAGAAAAAATTCTAATAGATCCAGAAGGAAGATATATATTCTTAAAGGGACTGTCAGGCACCCCAATCACATTAGCGAATGTCTACTTCCCAAATAAAGCACACATCTCCTTTTGTCAATTAGTAATCAATGAACTGAAAAACTTTGCAGAAGGACGTATCATTCTGGGGGGAGATTTTAATATTCCCTTGAACCCACAGCAAGATACGTCATCCGGCAAAACCAGCATAACATACCGAATCCTGAAAAAAATTAAGTCACTCCTCCAAACCCCAACCCTAGTAGACACATGGAGATTACTGAACCCAACTGGAAAAGATTTCACATTTTATTCCAATTCACACAAAAGATATACAAGAACAGACTATCTATTCATCTCACAAAGAGATATCCCAGCCTTACGGAAAGCCAAAATAGGTAATATACTCTTAACAGACCGTGCCCCCATTTCAATCCAACTGAACATGGAGACACAAGAGCCAAAACTTTTCAACTGGAGACTGAACCCCTCACTTCTGATTGACGCTGACATACAATCCCACATAAAACAAACAATCCTTAACTACTTCCACATCAATAATCCACATGACACCTCGCCCATAACAACATGGGAAGCACACAAATGTGTGATAAGAGGCGATTTCATTAAATGGGGAGCTAGGAAGAAAAAAGGAAAAGAGAAACACATCACTAATCTAATATCAAAAATATCCAATCTAGAAAAAATCCACAAGCAATCCCTAGCTATTGAAACAGAACAAGAATTACTAAATACAAGGAAACTCCAGACCTTCCTAGATAAAAGAATTAAAAGATCACTATTTTTTAAGAAAACTATCTATTACGAATACGGAGACAAAGGTAGTAAATACATAGCAAGAGCTCTGAAAGAAGCAAAAACTGCAAACAATATACACAGTATATTTGACTCAAAAGGCAAGGAAATATTCGACACCACAAAAATAGCTAAGGTCTTCCACGAATACTATTTTGAGCTATATAACCTCCCACCTCAGAAAAAAACAACAAAAACTCTAGAGCAAAGAGAAACAATTATTAAGGACTTTCTTCAAAAAAGTAATATACCCAAACTATCACACGCAGATATTAAAAATTTGGAAAGAGACATCTCCTCAGAAGAAATCACATTTGCCATTAAAAATCTCAAGACAGGTAAAAGCCCAGGACCAGATGGCCTTACTTCACAATACTACAAAACCTTTGAACACCTACTTAATGAACCCCTGACAGAGGCCCTTAACTTGTTAATTAACTAAACAAAACCCTCAAATGATTTCTTAGCAGCACAAATTACAGTCATACCAAAACCTGATAAAGACCAGAAGAAATGCACTAACTATAGACCAATCTCTTTACTAAATATAGATTTCAAAATATTAGCAGGGATTATAGCCAACAGACTAAGACCATTACTACAGACAATAATCAGACCAGAACAAGTAGGCTTCATGCCTGACCGCGAAGCAAAAGACAATATCATTAAATCTTTAAATCTGGTACATAGAATGCGACAAGATAAAATAGAAGGCCTTCTCCTTTCAACAGATGCGGAGAAGGCCTTCAACAGGGTGGCATGGGATTATATGTTCGCCACTTGCGCACACATCGGATTAGGCAATAAGATGATGTTATGGATAAAATCTCTTTATGAAAAACCAACAGCAAAAATAAAAGCCAATAATTACTTTTCGGACCCCATCCATATAAAGAACGGAATGAGACAAGGCTGCCCACTCTCCCCACTATTGTTCATTATGACACTGGAACCCTTAATAAGATCTATCAATTTCAACACAAATATTCATGGATTCAAAATAGACAACAGAGAATTTAAACTAGCCGCTTACGCAGACGATCTCTTGTTCTTTATCAGTCAACCACATATCTCAATACTCAATCTTAACGAAACATTCCGACTATTCAAATATATCTCCAATTTTAAAATCAACAGCAGTAAGTCGGATGCATTGAATCTGACTCTTTCATATAAAACAGAACTACTATCCAAGCAGAACTGCCCATACAAATGGGAAAAAGTTGCTCTTAAAGATCTAGGAGTCAAATTGACACCCGAAATGAAAGATCTATACCATCACAACTTCCTCCCATTACTCAAAAAAATCGAACAGGACCTAAAAAATTGGAACATAAAACAATTTTCATGGTTCGGAAGATCAGCGATCTTAAAAATGACAATACTCCCTAGACTCCTCTACATGTTCCATGCTTTACCTATTGACATACCCATGGATTTTTTCAGAAGACTCTCCAAGGCCAAAAGGAATTTTATTTGGGCCCACAAAAAACCTTGGGTTATTATGAAGCTACTTACTTACCCCAAAAACAAAGGAGGACTGGGGATCCATGACTTCCAAAAATACTATTTTGCATCCCACATTACTAGACTTATAGACTGGCACTGTCACGCTAACAATAAAGATTGGGTTAAGCTAGAACAAATAGATCCAAATATCCACACACAATTTCTTCCATGGTCATCACCCAAACACTATCCCCGGGCAATTAGAATCCACCCTTTGATAAATACTACTAAGATATGCCAGAAAAACTTGGAAACACACAAACTCTCCTCAACCACGAACCCACTGACTTCAGTTGTTGGGAACCCTGAGTTTCCCCCCGGATCAGATAACATTAAACTCTTGCACACAAAGGGAAATAAACCCCTATTAGTTTGTGACTGCATTAAAGAAGGTAACATTCTACCTTACCAAGATCTCCAAATGATCATTTCTAACCACAAACTTCGTTTTTGGACCTATATCCAGATCCATGACCTCATCCAGAAAAACAAACAAAAAAAATCCATGACAAGACCTCTAACAAACCTAGAAAAAAAATGCTATGATCAAGACCCACTAAAGGGAGCTACCTCACTGGCATACAAATGGATTTCTCAACCAAATAGTGAGACCACTGACAAATACAAAAAGCTATGGAAACTCGAATTAAACATTCAAATCACAGAAGAACAATGGGAGAAAGCATGTGTATTCACCCACAAATGTTCCTTAAGCACACGTATGCAGGAGACATCCTATAAATTGCGCACACAGTGGTACATCACACCTGTTAAAATAAAAAGATGGCAATCAAACGAATCAGATGTATGCTGGCGATGCCATGAGGAAGTGGGGACTTTTATTCATATCTGGTGGTCTTGCCGCAAAATCCAAAAATACTGGAATGAAGTCATCGATCTGATTAAAAATATTACAGGCGCAAAAATTAAACTTGATGCACCCTTATGCCTATTTAATATTAACCACTTCAATACTATGCACTTAGAACACTTTACTACCAGACCAATTTTCAGTTTTCAGTGCTGTTGCGCTTTGAATGACAATTGCGCGGTCGTGCGACGCTGTACCCAAACTGATTTTTTATCATTTTGTTCCCACAAATAGAGCTTTCTTTTGGTGGTATTTGATCACCCCTGCGGTTTTTATTTTTTGCGCTACAAATAAAAAATGACCGAAAATTTTGAAAAAAAATTCACTATTTTTATCACAAAACTTTGTAAATAAGTACATTTTCTCCATCACTGGTGGGCACTGATGAGGCTACACTAACGGGCACTGATGTGGTAGTACTGATTGGCACTGATGAGGTGGCACTGATGAGGTGGCACTGATGATGAGGCACTTATATGCAGCAATGATGAACACTGTTAGGCGGCACTGATAAGCAGCACTGACGGGTACTGATAGGTGGCACTGATATGCAGCACTGAGGGGCACTGATATGCAGCACTGACGGACACTGCTAAGCGGCACTGATGGGCACTCATAGACATCACTGATTGGCACTCATAGGCGGCACTGGGCACTGATAGGTGGCACGGATGGGCACTGATAGGTGGGCACTGGTAGGTGGCAATGGTGGGCACTGATATGCATTGATAGGGGCACTGATAGGGGCACTGGTGGGCACTGATGGGCATATATATTGATAGGGGCTCATTCCCTGGTGGTCTAGGGTGGCATCTGAGGGTGGCACTGAGTGCCATCCACATTGGGCACTATATCTCTTACCTGGTGGTCTAGGGGGGTCTCCCTGGTGGCCCAGATCGGCTCCCTGGTCCCTGGTCGGCTCCCTGGTGGTCCTGGGTGGGCACATCCCTGGTGGTCCCTGGGCAGGCTCCCTGGTGGTCTAGGGTGGCGATCCGAGGGAGGGCTGTGCTGATAAATCATCAGCACAAACCCTCCCTGTCAGGAGAGCAGCTGATCGGCTCTCCACTCCTCAGGTCTGCAGACCTGAGTACAGGAAAGCCGATAAATGGCTTTCCTGTGTTACACTGTGACCAGCCGTGATTGGTCACGACTGGTCACATGGTAAAGAGCTTCAGATCGAATCGCTTTACCGAGATCGGTATTGCGGGGGGTCAGACTTACCTCCCACACCACCGATCGCTGCAATGCATGCCCCCAGGGCGCGCGGCGGCTTGTTATCCTGAGGACGTCATATGACGTCCAGTCAGGATAACTAAGCCACTTCCCGGCCCTCATTTTGCATACGGCGGTCGGAAAGTGGTTAATAACTTATCATATAGAACTTACAAACAATCACTGATAAGACATATGCTCAACGCAGCAAGAGCTCTTATCCCTCTTACCTGGCGATCAACACGAACACCATCTATCAAAGACTGGTTAAGAAAAATAAATGAGATAAATGAGATGGAAGAAACCGTAGCAATAAAAAAAGAAAGCACCACCCAACTCCACAAAACTTGGAGAGCCTGGTCCCTATTTAGAACAACAGATACATACAACAACCTAATAGAATAGAACTAATATTCAAGAAGCTCCCGACCCTCACAGAAGGTAATTACCCGACTATAAGATTTCAACCACAACGCATGGATGAGATCATCCGACTATATTTTAATGTGAAACACGTCTTATTATCTAGAAAAACATTTACTATAGATAAGAAAAACTGTAAGGTAATAATCCCAATGCCAAAAGAAACTTACCGTACTTCTTTATATTATACACCCTATATAAATATATCTATACCATGTTAAAAATTAACCCTTTTATTATCTATATGTGTTGAGACAGAAATATCTTTGTAATAGCTAACTGTTAAGAATCTTATATTACCTGATTATACAATAACCAACAACTGCAAAATATAACATTTGCGGCCAGCGGGGCATTTCTTGCACAAAAATAAAAAGTGCGTCTACATTGCTGGTTTAAAAAAAAAATAATTCTAAATACTACATTTGCGGCCAGCGGTGCATTTCTTGCACAAAAATAAAAAGTACGCCTACATTGCTGGTTTAAAAAAAAGAAAAAATTCGAAATACTACATTTGCGGCCAGCGGTGCATTTCTTGCACAAAAATAAAAAGTGTGTCTACACTGCTGGTTTAAAAAAAAAGATTAATAAATAGCGCTACATAATACATTTGCACCTTGCTGTGCATTTCTTGCACAAAATTAAAAAGTGTGTCGACATTGCCGGTTTAAAAAATAATATAAATTTGTGGTAAATAGTACATTTGCGTCCAGAATGAGGAGAGCATCAAATAAGGGACGTGGTCGTGGTGCTGCTGGTGTTGGTGGTGTTGGTGAAGCTCCTGTTGCAAGGAGAGGACGTGGTCGATCTGTGCCAGCTACACGCGCAAGTGAAACACCTTCCTCAGGTGCGAGTAGACCACAGAACCTTCAACGTTATATGGTAGGCCCGAATGCCGCTCAACGAATGGTGAGGCCAGAACAAGTCCAGTTCCTTCCCATTGTCTCCCACCCGGTCCCTTGATGAAAGCTCAGAGTTGGCACATGAACCCCATGGCCCTCTGTCTTTCACCTCAGCCCCTTGTAAATCAGCCAAGCAGTCTGAGCCCCAAGTCATGCAGCAGTCTCTTATGCTGGTAGGGCATTCCCAAATGACACCGGGGGCTCAGTGGAAGCACAAGGCGAAGCTTGGACATGATTTTATAACACTAATAAGGCTCTATGCGGCTACAATACACTTAGTGAATGGAGCTTGGACATGATTTTATAACACTAATAAGGCTCTATGCGGCTACAATACACTTAGTGAATCAAGCTTGGACATGATTTTATAACACTAATATGGCTCTATGCGGCTACAATACACTTAGTGAATGGAGCTTGGACATGATTTTACAGCACTAATATGGCTCTATGCGGCTAGAATACACTTAGTGAATGGAGCTTGCAGATGATTTTAGAACAATAATCTTTCCCTTAAAGCAACAGCTGGAAACTTTCCCTGTACAACTTGGAGATGATTTCTTGCACAAAAATAAAAAAAAGTGTTGGCTACCTCCTCCTCCTCCACCGCCACTTTCACTGCCTCCTCAACCTCCAACTCTACATCCACCTCCATTTTTGATTTTTTTATGTGATTTTAGTTTAAAAATGATTTTAAGTTATTTTCCTATCCCCATTTCTTTGTAGGGCACTTGTCCAACTCTTACCCCCATTTCCCTTCCTTTTGCAGACCTCTAGGACTTGCCAGGACTTTGTTACAGCCATTTTTGTGCCAAAAGTACGGGTCCCCATTGATTTCAATGGGGTTCGGGGTCCGGGTCAAAGTTAGGGTCAAGTCCGGACCCAAACCCGGACTTTGTCCCGAAGTTCGGCCGAACCTGCAAAACCCGGACTTCCAGAGGTTCGATCAACTCTACTAATTAAATACAAGTGTAGAAAACACACATATACAGTAAGCAAAACAGGAGGACATCAGATAAGGGGAACAGGAAGCCAGGTAACTGGGAGCAGAAGGAGAGTAAGGGAGCAGGAAGCAGGTTCAGGGATCAGGTCTCTGGGTCAGGATCACAGATCAGGGATTAGAACAGATCAGAAGGGGTCAGATTCAGGCAGGGACACTCTTGCAGGTAAAATACTGAAGCACTGGGACTGGGTGCAAGGCAGGCTTATATAATCCCAGCAGACCCATCAGGTGCAGCCTAACGACCTGTATGATCAATCTGCTGGGAGACACCCACTGGTGGCCACCAGAACTACACCATTTGGCTTTCCACACAACCCTGCCACCAGCAGGTGACCCAAGGAAGGACACAGGTCCTGACAGTTCCCCCCCTTTAAGGAGCGACCTCCAGATGCTCCATTCTGCCATTAACTGGACAGTCCATGTGGGTGCGGGAAAAGTCCAGCAAAGTTTCCCCTCCGTGTCTGTGGACTCTATTGCACTTTTCCGACCAGAGTCTTTTAACCTGCTGGGCGGTGTGTCACCCAAGTCAGGTACTGGAACATACACTACACCACCAGGGTCTGGAGGTCTGAGTCCAGTATCAACAGCTAGCTGGACATCGGGCATGAAACCCGTGGAGGCAGGCAACACAGGGGCATCAAAGTCAGTTAGGGCATCAAGCTGGGGGAAAATAGTGGCAAGCTGGGTATCGGGCAGGCAAGCATCCACAGGCACCGGATCAGCAGGCACTGGATCAGTGGGTTCAAGGTCATCAGTCATGGGATTAGCAGGTACTGGATCAGCGAACACCGGGTCATCAGGCATTGGATCAGCGGGCACCAGGTCACCAGGCACTGGAGCAGTGGGTACAGGGTCATCAGGCGCTAGAGCAGCAGGCATGGGTCATCAGGCATGGGATCAGCGGACACCGGGTCATCAGGCACCATATTGGTGGGCACCGGGTCATCAGGCACTGGATCAGTGGGTACAGGGTCATCAGGCACTAGAGCAGCAGGCACCGGGTCATTAGGCATGGGATCAGCGGACACCGGGTCATCAGGCACGGTATTGGTGGGCACCGGGTCATCAGGCACTGGATCAGTGGGTACAGGGTCATCAGGCACTGGATCAGCGAACACTGGGTCATCAGGCACTGGATCAGCAGGCATCGGGCCATCGCACTGGGCAGTGGGCACCGGGTCAAAAGGCACTGAATCAGCAGGCACTGGACCAGCGGGCACCGGATCATCAGGCACTGGATCAGCAGGCACCAGGTCATCAAACTGGGCAGTAGGCCCCAGGTCATCAGGCACTGGATCAGCAGACACCGGTTCATCAGGCACTGGATCAGCATGCACCGGGTCTTCAGGCACTGGATCAGCAAGCACAAATCATCAGGCACTGGATCAGCGGGCACCAGGTCATCACACTGAGCAGTAGGCACTGGGTCATCAGGCACTGGATCAGTGGTCACTGGGTCATCAGGCACTGGATCACTGGGCACTAGGTCATCAGGCACTGGATCAGCGGGCACCGGGTCAACAGGCACTGGATCAGCGGGCACCGGGTCATCAGGCACTGGGGCAGCGGGCACCGGGTCATTAGGCACTGGATCAGTGGGCACCGGGTCATCAGGCACTGGATCATTAGTGTCAGCAACTGGTGTGACCAGAAATGTGTGAACTGCACAGAGAATACCAGACACAACGTAAAGTGAATAAAGTGATTTATTAAAAGAAAGGTAAATGGTGATCAAAACTGGGCCACGGGCGACTAGGTCACGGACAACTGGGCCACGGGCGACTAGGTCACGGACTACTGGATCACGGGTCACTAGGTCACGGACTACTGGGTCACTGGTGACTAGGTCACGGACTACTGGGTCACGGATGACGAGTCACACTACTGGACCACGGGCGACTAGGTCACGGACTACTAAACACGAACGACTAGGTCACGGACTTCTGGGCCACGTACGA